>BFEA01000386.1:643984-668869 GCA_003427395.1 Chara braunii | reverse complement strand
GTGTGGAAGGCAGTCTTTATGTTGCCCAATACCCATACATGGCATTTTAACCAATCATGCGCGGAATTTTCCAAAAGCAACCAAATCATCTTGGGTCAATCACCCACGACATAGCCCTGGGCCTCAATAGCTTCGAGTCATGCCTCTGGATGAGTATGATTAGCGTAGAAGGGAAAGGTCATTCAACTAACTAGCACCAATCGGGGGGCGGGAGCGTTGGCCATAACGGTTTCTGCTATCGATTTCGTCGATCGGCTTCGTGTAATGGGAGGGCTTGGAGTCGATCGGGTTACATCTGATCTTCCCGATCTTCGCCCTCTCGCCAGCTTGTCTTGCTATTTCTGAAAACTGACAACTATCGGCTCCGATACCAACCTCACACCCTGCTCTGCTTTCCTTGTTGGAGTGACTTAAGCGCGAAAAAGGGCTCGGAAAGTGGCAAAATGGTGTGTGCCAATGATTTTTGGAAAATTGAGTGTAGAGACAAACATAACTGAAATCTCTCATGTGGTCCCAAAAATGGAGCGATAAACAATAGGCGAAGAGGTTAGGGAAGCGGGCTCTTTCTTAACGGTCACTTAGTCCAAAAAGTATCTTTGAACCTCAATGCGCGTGGGGCGACGTCCCTTTTTGGGTCGGAAGGGCGGGGGAACTCACGTCCGATATCAGTTTCTTACAAGGGAGCTACAGTGCTTATCACAAAGCTCCGAATCTGAGTTTGAGGGTCGCAGTCTTACTGCTTTTTGCTTGTATTCCACCTCGCCACGTGTTCGATAGTGAAATCCCTTGGCCGGAAAGCGCTCTATGCAGCGACAATCGTTGCACAGAGTACGAGGTCAGTGGGGTGCATCAGTCGGTCACGGAACGATGATCAACTTGTTGAAGGAAACAACAGAAAAAGTTTCCAAAATTAAATAATAATTCTATAGTAAAATTACATTCTAAATTTTAAATTTTAATTTCATCTTTAAAATTTTCATTCCAATTTTACAATTTTTCGTTTTACTTGAAAACTTTCCTTCCAAGAATGGGATATCCCTTCTTATTTGAACTACATGCCAGAGATGGAATGAAAGTCTAGACGAGCTCATGAAATATTTTAATTGGAATGTAATTCTAAGTAAGGATTTTTAGTCATACATAGGTTAATCCAATCTAAATTAGAAGATATTTGTTGTAGTAGAATGAAAGTTTAATTAAAACATTTCATGAACTCGTTCAGACTTTCATTCCATCTTAAACAAATAGATGTAATTGGAAGGGAAAACTCATATTTAGACGGGAAATTATCAAATAAAACTGAAAATTTTAGAATTTGACGAACGTTGGAATGATAATTTATAAATATGAAGGATTTGTTTTTTATGGGTTTTTTTTTCAACTTTCATTTCGCTTGGGAATTTTTCTGTTGAAGTAAAACAGAATAAGGGAGAAAGTGACTATCAACTATCACAGAACCAACATTTACAAATCTTAAACAGCGGGCTTCCGATGAAAAGTAATAAGGGTCACCTATCTTGGCGACAACTTCTCGTATGTCCCACTTACAGACACGTGTCGTGTCCTCATTGTACGGGAAGGTAGCTGAGCAGGCTTAAAAAGTTGACGTCCCAATGACTGGGTCCACGTGGTCGATCCACATGCATCCACCGCTCAAAAATAAAAAAGAATGACAAAATCTGGGTGGTTATGGATTAATTCGAAGTATCCTTCAATTTCGATGTTCCTCGGGGCGGAGGTTCACCCGGAAAATTAATGGAAGAGTTCCAGAAGAAGTTCTTCCAAGTTCAATCGCATGGGTTTCTCCTAGGGAGAAGCACATAAGGTGGGGTTACTCTCTAGGTGACATCAACAAAATTTACAGAGTCGATGCATGGGGATTAGCATTCCTCATTACCAAAGGAGCATAGATCTCAGCAGATGATCAAAATAAGAGAAGTCGAGAGGATTACGTGCCTTCAATCGATTGATTCATGGCAAAGTTCCACATTATTTCCTTCGATCAAAATAATGGGATGTGTTGAGTCAATCGATTGACGGCGTGGAGTACACTCCCCGATACAATCATCAAAAAGAAGGAAATAAATCAAAGTCGCATATATCCATTACTAGTGCACTAATTCCACAAGAAAAAGGCAGACATGCATTTGAGCTGACGATCCGGCGCTGATTCAAGTGCTATAATGATCATCGCCTTACGAGATTTATGACCCGACAAAGATGCGCATTCACATCCATCCTTATACGACGACATACAATCATACATAAACGCATACATTCATGGAAAGAAGGAGAGAGAAAAAAAACTTGAAGGAAAGTATACACTCGCTCATAACCAAAAGAGAAAAATTGGCATACAACTATGGACAGAGCTCCGAAAAGTAGTTTGCAGAAAAAGAACCAAAAAAAAACAAGGTGCAAGGCGTTTTGCTCTCGTGCCATGACCCAAGATCAGGCAACCGTATGTCCACAGTCACGTACCATCCATTAATCTCTCAGCACTCGCCAGCCCACTAACTCAATCATTACGCTGAATCGTCCAGATCCCACAGTCTGTCACGTCAGTCCAGCGCACAGCCTCGTATGACTGCAGCCAGCTCGTCAAGACTTTGCGACCCGCTAATCACCACTTCATCTAGCCACTACTATCGTGCAGCTCGATGATGTATTTCGAGAGAGTTTTTCAGATGCGCTTGGGGGTTTTATAGTTGCGAGAAGAAGGAGGGGGAATAGATAGGAGGAACAGAGATGGGGTAGACGGATGGGAGAGGAAGAGGGGGACAAAAGTTTGCCTTGGGAGAGCCTGCTTACACGCTACCGCCCAATTTCTCGAAGGCTTGGGGGAACGATAGGGTCCTCCTTTACAAAGATAAAGGCGGGAAGGAGGAGAACACGAAGCAGCGTGAAGCAAGACCAAGATTCAGTCGAACCAAGAAGGAAAAAAAGTGTGAATGGAGGGGAAGGAGAACAGTTACGGGTAGAGAAAGAAAGCGCGAAGAAGGAAGAACGGAAGATGGTTCAAGTTACAACGGGGGACATGGGAAGCTTGCATGCATAGCGTTGGTGTAAACCAAAAAGGCACCGAAACAGTTATGTTGCGTTTGACTGAGGACGTGCTTAATTCCTAAATCTAATTCAAGATTGGAAAAGAATTCAAATGCAAATTCCGATCACAAAAAAAAAAACTCGCGCATTCCTACACCGATTTCTACTTCTCCCGAAGATTCACGTGGCTTTCTGGGATGAATTCTGAACGATTGTATTGAAAAGACACATCGCCAGAAAGCATGCTTGTAAATTTCAGAAATTCTCAACTGTTGAACCAAATTTCAGTGTTCCTACTCTGGCGCGTGTAGTTCCTTCGTAAAATTTACAAGAAAAAAAATTGAAAGTTTCGATATTCTGGAACACAAAAACGCTTCGAATTTGAGGGCCCTTGGCGGCCATTAGACCCACACATCCTTACCCGATGCTCGGTTATCCCAAAAAAAAAACGGAAGAGATTGGGATGGGAAGAGAAGAGGAGGAGGGGGGGGAGGGGGGAGGAGAAAGGGGCACTCAGGAGTCGTTCAGGTACATAGGCCCCCACGTCACACTAGCACCATTGCTAGCAATATGTTCAGAATTGGTCAAACGGCCATTATGTGGACCCTCTGGTGGCACCGTTGCACTTTCGAAATGGAGGGCATGCGCTTAGAAGGCCCAATCGTCGCTAATACAGTTTAACAAAAAATCCAAATAGATATAACAACTCAATAGGATCTGGTAAAAGACAAGATGACATTTTTAAACACTAAAAAGGAAACTCATACCATTATTAACCAACTCAGCATGGATTGGGCAAGGTGCATGCTGGTTGGATTGCTGAGGTGGAGTGCTAAAGGGGACGGGGCACAGACCAGACAAGACTGATGCAGAATGACCACCTCCTCTTCCACGTCTCGACCAAGACTGATGCTTTTGTACCGATTCGTCCCCATAGATTTCTTAGACCTTTTTCCCCCCTCCCCCCCTTTGTCCCAGGTTGCATTACATGAGGTTGGGTGAGAGTGTAGTGGGTAGTAAGAGGTTTGTGTGTGGACGTCGGAAGAAGCAAGAGGGGATAGGGGGCAAGTGTAGCTAGATACCTTGCAGCTCCCAAAATCTTTTTCCACACCTCAGATCCCTTGCACAAACCGGAATGCTTTATCCTCAGATCCTTTGCATTATTTTTGAATGCTGCCTCAAGGGAGGCCAGGGGGGTTAGGTAGACAAGGTGTTGTTAAGCGCCCCACAGTTGGGAGGAAGAGCCCCCCTCATCTCCCAAATCCACCTTCTCAATCAATATTGGCAAGAGGAATTGTATTCAAAACCCAAATTTTATAATGAGACGTTGAACCCATTTTCCAGCAGATGTCCTCCCGCCAATTGACTGAAGCAACCAGAAGTCCACTAGGGGAGGGTGCTCTTACCACCTCTCCTAGTAGGGGGAGTCGTTTTCAAAAAAAATGCATCTTCAAACTGTTTCAAAAAAAACGAAAAAAATACATGATTTTCACAAAATGTGTACTATATGAGCAACTAATAGCACATGAGTATGAGATATAATCACTTAAAAAGAAGTCAAAAAGTTTGAACCTAATGCTTCTTTTGACCATGTAGGTTACCTTTTAAGTGGTTTGTCGTGTGGAATGTTGAGAGTGCTGAATAGGTCATTGACCCAAAAAATTTCAAAGTTAGCGCTCCTTAGGTTGTCAATATTGATCCATATCAAAGTAGAGGTTGAATCCACGCCAAGGTGCCAAACTCATTTGGGTTGCAGGGATTTTTGCTCAGGACACGATCTCGTTGATCAATTGAGAAATGGTAGGAGTCATGGGGGCCTTCTCATAATTTCTCGCGTTTGTGGGCAGAGGAGGAAGCGAGGTAGACATGATGGGAGATGGAAAGGAAGGAGGTGTGAGAGGTAGGAAGAGGAGTACACCAGCAAGTGCGAGGGAACAGAGGGATTAGTGAGGAGTCAGCGAAGTCCAGAAATTGCGATTGCTCGTGAGATGGTGGCATGAAGCCGGCCAAGGGGGGGGGAGTGTCTGGATCTAGGGTGGTGGAGGAGTAGGACGGTAAGAAAGAGATGGTGGGAGGAGCCTAAGCCCTAATAAGACCCTAATTGAGTTTTGAGGAGGTTAGGGTGGAGAAGCGGCAACCTAATTAAGAAAACGAAAAATAACAACCATAGAGGGAGAAGGGGGGGAGGGGAGGAATAAATGGTGAAATTTCAAAACATTTAAATAAATAAAAAATTGAGGAGTAGGAAAGTTATTTATATTTTTGAAACTTTTGGCAGCATTTCCCCCCATGAGGTCAATATGTGCCAATAAGGAAAGACAGAAAAAGTACACTAAACTTTCAAAATGTCGCAAATCAAAAATTTTAATAAATAAATAAATAGGCAAGGGAGGATTGAAAAAATTACTTTTTTCCTGACTTTCCAAAACTTTTTGCAGCATTTCGCTATTCCCATGAGGTTAAAATGTGTATAGGATATGAGAATGTGGGCGGCGGCAACAGGCGGGGGATCGCTAACGCACGCAGCGCAACGTAGGCATTGCATGCATGCCAGAATTCACCGGCGGGATGGCACGGACGCAAGGGGATGAAGCGTGCGTGTGGGCGCTGGATGGCTTGTTGTCCATCGGGGGTATTACTATGCCCCTTGCTATGGCCGGCCTTGGTCGGTTGGAGCCGACAATCCTCATGAGGTCGCAAAGGGAGAGAGTCCCATGTGTGGCTGACCGCGAGGCAGGGTTTGCTAGCCGTCAGCATACCATAAACGAAGCTTGATCAGGGGCTTCGGCCCCCTGGTCTTAGATATGTAGCTTTGTGGATTGCTAGTGCCGGATGGTGATGGAGTTGGAGCCATTGCTTATTGGAAGACGCTTACAAGGACTGTTGCGACTCTGGTCTTAGTTCCCTTGTTGCTGTGAAGGCGTGGGCGACTTCGACATGATAGGGTTGTGCTCAGTTCATTTTTGGCAACTGTTGGCAAGCTTCTTCCTCATCATGATAGAGGATTTTTTTCCGTGATGTGATCGTTTTCCACTGATGCTATAGGCGTGATTGTTAATTGTTGTTAGATGAGGTTAAGAGTCTAATTAGTGATTTTGGTTATTGCCTTTTCGTTTTTTGGTTTTCCTGTTTTCTGTTTTGGTTGCCGTTTTAGGCGCAATTGTTAATTGTTATTAGATTAGGTTTAAGAGTTACAATTAGCAATTTTGCTTTTTGCTTTTTCGTTTTTTGGTTTTCCCGTTTGTTGTGTGGTTGATTGTGAAGTGGAGAGATAAACATGGGAGTGTCACTCTGCGAAGACCCTATCATGGTGGGCAGCGGGGCTTTTCGGGGGTTGATGCTGAATGGGGGAGCAGTTTGTTCTAAATCGCGAGGAGGAGGGTGGGTTTGCAAGGTCTTTCGACCCTTATCGCGCAGGTGGTAGGGCATTCGTGCAAGTTCGTTGATGTTTCGGAATCACGTTCGTTTCTCCACAAGTGCTTTGGGTCTTTGCTATCATCCTTTTCTTATGGACGGGAGAGCGTCGCTCCGTAGGATCTTCATCATGGAGAGAGATGAAGACGCCATTTGGGGAGTGCACGTGGACGGGGGTGTGGAATACCCTAAATCGCAAGGAGGTGGGTGGGCTTTGCGGGGCCTTTGGCCCCTACCGAATGGGGAGTAGGGTAGTTCTGAGGGTTGCTGATGCACGATCATGGAGGGAGTTGGTGTTTTAGGGTAGGCAACATAGAGGATGGAGTGATCTGCTTTGAATCGCAAGGAGGTGGGTGGGTTTGCGGGGTCTGCGGTCACAGACCCCTGCCACGCGGGTGGCAGGGTGGATCTCAGGTTTGGGTGATTCTCAGGGGTGGTAGGTTTTGCCTTTGTAGGGTTTGTTTTTGATGTTTTTCTTTCTTTAGGTAATCTGTGTTGTGCACAATAGGGATTTTGTCATTTCGTTCAATTTGTAGTGTAGCTTTGGAATAAATTGTAACCTTTTCACATGATGTGAGGGATGTCGGACCCATTTGCCGACTCTTATAATTCGAAAGCGGTTGTCGTATGAACTAGGACGGAGTGCCTGGATCATACGACACTCTGGCCACCCTTAAGGGGGGGGGCAAAAAAGTGGCAATAGAAAAATTACTAGGTAAAGATGAAAATTTTGCAAACACTTCGCTAACCCGTAGGTTCAAAATGTGCTGGGAAGGAAACAAAATGTGTTGGGAACTAGGCTACCAGAGTGGGTCGGGACCATTAGTAGGGCCTTCCCTGGTCCTTGCATGGTCGGGCCGCCCGGGAAAACAGGGTGACCCGGGCGACTCTGAAGAAGACAATGACTCAGAGGCACAACCTTTGGCCTCGAAGCGGCACAAACAGTCAGATTGACTTAGTGATTTGGCTGGTGATGAGGTGGCTATTGGGACTGCCTCTCACATATGCTATTTTGAGAGAGAGAGAGAGAGAGAGAGAGAGAGAGAGAGAGAGAGAGAGAGAGAGAGAGAGAGATGTTAGCAGCATTGTTGACTAGATATCAGCGTCAACCGCTTTTCTTTGCACGATTTTCTACTGCTCAATCTTTCGATTCTTTTCAACTCTTTTGATAAAACTTATGAAGTTATGAACTTATAGAGATCTGACCTGGTCTCATTTTGTTGGCAGTCTGCTTGTAAAAGGATGATCCGATTATCTGGCAGGTGATGCCCTGCTGTGGCCTTTTTCAGGCTTGGAATTCAGAAGAGGTAAGTATGATTAAGTTAATTTAAGTATCTCAAACTCTCGGGGTTGCTAACACTTGCGGTCTGCTTTTGCAATCAGCAGTCGGTACGAAGTAGCGTCGACTGGCATTACGTTGTCCCTTTTTTTTTTTTTTTTTTTTTTTTTTTAATCCGGACCTCCGGGTCCGGTTTTGTCCGGTGTCCGGAAGATGTCCGGATTGGACCGGACACAAGTCCGGTTTCGTGTCTGGACGTGATGGGTGTCCAGGTCCGGGGTAACCATGTTTCTTATTCAGTTTTTTTTTTTTTTTTTAATTTAAAAAATTTCTAGGCTACCATAGTGGCCCGGGACCACTTGCCTGGCCGGGCCAAAAAATATATACATATACAGGGTAACCGGCATTCGGGACGGGCGGAAAGCCCGAACGTATGGGACCCCTTGGGGATGCGTTTGGCCGTTCAGGCCGAACGCGGATCMAAAAAAAAAAAAAAAAAAAAAAAAAAAAAAAAAAAAAACTGAAAAAACGATATGTTATGAAGAAAAATAAACTAAACAAGATTTGCCTGAGCATTACATCCAAATTCCTTGCCAAATTTGAAATAAAAATAAATACTAAAAAAATAAAAATAAAAAAAATTAGCGAGTTCACGAGCACGTTTTCGACACCTCCATCTTTGGCGATTTTTCATTATACCCTGAAAATTTACATATGTGTACTTCACATAATGCAAAACACACTAAAAAAGTTTCAAAAAAAATAAAATTGTTTAGACCCCGAACTAAAGTGACAACAGAAAGTAAAAAGTGAAAAAAAACGTGGGCAAGCACGTTTTGACACCGCCATCTTTAGAGATTTTTAATTCTTATTTGGCTGAGCCAAATGACTCGGAAATTTATAGGCGTGTACCTCACGTCATAGAGAACTAACAAAACAAAATTCAGAAAAAAAAAAAATATTTTTAGGCCCCGAACTAATTTTTGGCGGGGGCCGAATGCCATCGGGTTTGGACCCCGTAGGGGACCCCGAACGCCCGTACGTACGGAGGTCTGCGCGGGGACCTCCGTACGTACGGGCTGGTAACCCTGTATATATATATATATATATATATTTTTTTTAATTTTTAATTTTTTATTTTAAACTTGGTAAAGAATTGTAATGTGACCCCGAGAGAAAAGTTGTTCAATTTATGTTTTTGCATAACATAGTTTTTTTCGGAGTTTTTGGATTTTTTTTTTTTTTTTTTTTTTTGGGACCTAGCACGGTCGGACCGCCTGGGAAAACAACGGGACCCGGGCGGTCCGACTGGTAGCCTAAAATTCGTTTTTTTCCTGTGATATTAAAAATCCCTCATAGGACTTGGTTATTTTGTCGTCGACGCACATTTTTTCCTCATAGTCGTAACGAGATGCAGCCAATTTTTTTTCTTTTAGCTTAGTTTATTTTCTTTCGAGCCGCAGTCCTCTTCAGAATTGTTGTCACTCCCATCATCAGCTCTTGCCTCACTTTCGACATCAGCAGTCACCAGGCAAGTTGTTGTGTCCTCCGACAATTGAACTGCCTCCTTTCGTGGTCTGCCCCTCGGACGTTTGGCAGATGTCACAGCAACATCTTCTTCTTCTGATCTGCCCTCCTCCTTCCCCTCCTCCTCATCGTCCGTTACCCCTTGGGTAGCGGCTTCCTTCTCCAACGGCCTGGTCACCTTACATGGTCGCCCCCTCGGCCTTTTGACAGGTTTTGCAGCTGGTGCACAAGCCTTGGCCCGGGCAGCTAGATATTTCTCAGCGTGTTCTGAAGTCATTGTTTCCATGACTCTCTCCATCTTATCCAGATGGGCCCGGGCCAAATACTTAGAAGCCCTGGCAGGCTTCCTCCACGATTCATTCATCTCCCTCTCCAGTTCGAGGACACTGTCATGAAGTCTGTGACGCGTCACCTCCCTCTGTGTTGTGCACATACCGTCTGTAGTTGCCTCACGACTCACAACCTCATCAACTGCAGGCACATTATCATCATCATCATCACCATTGTCCTCCTCCTCCTCCTCATCAGTGTCATTCAAACTGTCATTCGCAGTCCGCGAACGAGCCCGCCACTCCTCCACTCCCTTTTTTGCATCCTGAGAGAGCTCCTCCACTTGCTTTTTTTCCTCCTTATAATCCACCTCCCATGGAATGTCGTCACCGCCACGTTGTTTGGAACCCGCCAAGTTGTCCAGCAGACGCTGATTCCAGCTATTGAAAACCAGAGTGCTGAGTTTCACAACACCCAAGCTGTTGCGCAGCAGAGAGTGGATCCGTTCAAAAAGGCTCCAATTCCTCTCACATCCTGAGGAGGAGGAACCCTGACCGAGCAAGCAAATTGCCAACTTCTGCAAGTTCGAGAAGTCACCTCAATATTTTTTCCACCATCTTGCAGGCTGAGCTCCACGTGCTGCCTCCCTCGCTTCTTCGGAATTGAACCGTCCGGTGCCCTCTATCCAACTACTCACCTCCTCATCAACCTCCTTGTACTTCGGTTTTGGACACCACGAGTAGAGTCATGTCCAGAATCCATCTGCGACCTCGACATCCTTGTCTGGACGCATTGTTCTATACTCCGGGTCCAAGAACATTGCTGCGCAATGCAGCGGTGATGTCATCACGTTCTAGGGACGCATGATGATATCCTCCAATTCCTCCTTTTCTACATCACTGAAACATTATTTTGCCTTCAACTTCTCCACCGCACAGTCCATACGGCCATACACTTCGCTTATCGTGGGTAATTGTCCATCCACGAACCTCAGTAGGTCTAACAATTCCTTGGATGTTTCCTGCACCTTCGCCACCCCCGCCCAAAAGGAATCATCAATGACGCAATGGGTGGCACTCAAGAATAATTGTCGCTATGTTGAATTGACAATGTGGGGCTTCCAATCCTTGTCCGCCACGCAAGCTCGCAAAGGGAGGTATAGGCCTTGTAAGTTGTCCAACATCAGGAAATTCGTAGCAAAACGGGTGGCACCCGGTTTTGCCACGACTTCGCCATTGGAGGAGAGCAGGAGGTCCCGCACCTTGGAGTGGTTGGTGAAGAACTTTGCGACCTCCCACGCCCTTTTCAGCACATCATTAACCCATCATATCTTTGCGAATGCCTCCAAAATCAAATCTATGTTGTGCGCAGTGCACGACACAGAGAAAATATGCGGGAAATTCGCCTCAATCATCCGTCCAGCACGTGCACACACAGTTGCATTATCCATTACAATCCCCACCACTGAATCTTCGCTAATCTCCATGATGACCTTCCTCAATATGTCATAGTGTGCGACAGATCCTTTGTCACGCCTGGACATGCACACACTCCGCCAAAATATTACCCCCTTCGGAAAAGAGACCATCACATTGATGTGTGGCCTCGCACGTCAATCGGTCCACCCATCCAATTGCAACAAGCAACCAGTGGTGGGCCACTGCTGCCGCAATTCCTCTACCCTTGCAAAAACCCTCTGTCGGGTTTTCTGCACTCGCACTGTTCGCGCCTTCGCGTACTTCGCGTATTGAAACGAGGTTGGCGCCTTCATCAATTTTTTTACCATCCTGTCCCACTATATGCTTTTCCTCATGTTAAAAGGGATGCACTCCGCAGTCATCCAGTCGTTAATGGAGCGCTAAGTGTCCTCATAGGCCGCAAACACAACACCGTTGTCCATTATGGTAGCCTGGCACAATAGTGTTTCGGACCCAGCCTCGGAGGCAGCCGTTGGACATTCCGAAGTGACATCTCAAGGCACAATTTCATCCTCCTCCGACAAACCCTCCTCCACCAGTGCGCTTGCCGCCCCAAGGTCCGACAAGGTTTGTAGTCTCCCTCTTTTCCTCCGCTGGAATTCCTCCTTCGGCAAGGTTCCTTTCAACCGGCTGACATGGCATCTCGACTTCAGGAAGTGGTCTCTCGCCCTGCTGGTTGTCCCACTAACTGGCCTGTCACAATACTTGCATCGTCTACTCCTACTGCCTTTATTGAGTGGACCTACTGGTCCCAAGTCTGTGAAAGTGCTTTTTAACGGCCTCCTTATCGTACTTCGTCATTCTACTAACAGGTGTGATCCAACCAAGAACATGTTCATTGTCGGAGTCGGCCTATTCTCTCACTTTCTCATCTACCGAAATCCCTTTCCTGTTTCATTGTCTCAATCAATCAATCAAGCAATCAATCAACCAACCAACCAATCAATCAAGCAGTCAAGCCGATCAATCGACCAACCAATCAATCAACCAATCAAGTCAAAATTGACTTGATTGATTGATTGGTTGATTGGTTGATTGATCGACTTGACTGATTGATTGATTGATTGATTGATTGATTGATTGGTTGGTTGGTTGGTTGGTTGATTGATTGATTGATTGGTTGGCCAATCAATCTATCAATCAATCAAGCAATCCGCCGATCGATCAATCAATCAATCAATCAATCGATCAATCAATCAATCAATCAATCAATCAATCAATCAATCAAGCAAGCAAGCAAGCAATCAAGCAATCAATCGATTGATTGACTTGATTGATTGATTGATTGATTGATTGATTGATTGGTTGATTGGTTGATTTATTGATCGATTGATTGATTGATTGATTGAGTTCATTGACTTCATGGATTGATTAGTCAATGAAACAGGAAGCATTCGTCCCTTCTCCTCACCTCCATCCCTCCACTTCAACCCTCCATCACTCCTTCTACTCGCCTCCATCCCTCCTCCTCCTCCCACCGGCCTCCATCCCAGCCCATCCTCCTGCGCCAGCTTTATCGGAGTATAACGACAAAAAAAAAACAACGAAGTGGAATTCATCTCTCCTCCTCCTACTTGCTCCATCCCTCCTTTTCCTCGCAACTGCCTCCATCCCACCTCCTGCTCAAGAAACAACTGGCCGCCAAGTCGGCATATAACAACCAAAAAAAAAAAAAAAAAAAAAAAAAAAAAAAAAAAAAAAAAAAAACAAACAAACAAACACAACCTCTTACTCCGGGTAAAGAAACAACTAGGTGCTTCGTCAGCATACAACAACAAAGAAGAGAAAAACGCAGTGGCATCCACCCTAGTTCCTCCTGCTCGTCTCCATCCCTCCTCCTCCTCCGACCTAACTCCATCCCACCTCCTCTGGCTGCTGAAGATACAACTGGCAGTTTTGTCAGCATATAACAACAAAAAAAAAAACACGCTCCAATGGTCATCTACAACGGAAGATGACAACAAAACGAAAAAAAAATGAATGCATCCCTCCTACTCACGAAAAGACTGGCCGCTTTGTTGGCATAAAAAACACAAATGCAGCGGCCTCCATCCCTCCTCTTCCCACGTCGGATCCCTCCATGCATCCATCCCTCTTCCTCCTCGCCTCCACCCTCCTCCCCCTCCAACTTCTCCTCGCCTCCATCCCTCATCCTCCTCCCACGGCGAACCCCTGCTTGTCTCCATCCCACTTCCTCCTATCGAAGACCCAATGGTCATCTTCGTTAGAAGATGACAACAACAAAACAAAAAACGTGAAAGCATCCTCATACTCATGCAAGGACTGGCCGCTTTCTCGGCATTAAAAAAAAAAAATGAAACGGCCTCCACCCCTCCTCTTCCCACGTTGAACCCCTCCATGCATTCAAGTCGGGCCCCTCCATGGATCCACATCGAACCCCTCCATGCATCCATCCCTCTTCCTCATCCTCCAACTTCTCCTCACCTCCATCTACACTGGAGGATGACAACAAAAAAAACAACAAAAAAATGACAACATCCCTGACCGCTTTGTCGGCATTTGAAAACAAATAAAACAAAATGCAACGGCCTCCATCCCTCCTCTTCCCACGTCGAACCCCTCCATGCATACATCCATCGCCCTTCCTCCTCGCCTCCACCCTCCTCCTCCAGCTTCTCCTCTCTTCCCTCCCTCCTCCTCCTCCCTGTTGAACCCCTGCTTGCCTCTCCACGCCGAACCCCTCCATGCATTCATCCCTTTTCCTCCTCGCGATCACCCTCCTCCTTCTCCAAGAACTTTTCCTCGCCTTCATCCCTCATCATTCTCCCACGTCGAACACCTGCTTGCCTCGTACGGGTACTTTGGACACCAGACATACATTTTTTCCTCCTCTATTGACCCTGGATGCACTCGAAGGTACGACACACTCTAGAATTGAACAATGAAGAATGAATGAAGAAACAAACTGCAAGCAGGGATGTATCCCCAGTGGACTGACTGAATTGGTACCGACAGTGGTACCGGACTGAATAACACACGACCCATGAGATCAGGCTGAACTGATGGAGAAAACAAATAGCCCCAACTATATTTTGGGGTCGATAGAGTCCCACTGCAAGTAGGATGTCCCTGCCATACCCTTTCTCTTTGGTTAGATACATGTATTAAAAACTCACTCATCACTTCAACACCATACGCAAGAACCAGTCACCTGGTGTATACCTGCATGACCAATACTGTCATGACAAGGGTATTGCCAACAATGGGGTGAGCTCACATTCGTATATGACGCACCCCATCATGGGGGCCTCATGCTTTTCTATGGGACACTGAATTTCGTTTCTAGCACATGTTGGTCCCCACAAATAGACTGGAGTCGTCCACAGACAACCCCAGACCTTTGAGGTGCTCTTATCACCCCAGGGTAGTTGGCCGTGCACGAATGTTAAAAAAAAATAAAAAAACCTTTACGGGTGATCCTGGAAGATCCCTTGGGTAGGGCAGGAGGGTTAGGGGGATCCCAGTACACATATAAAGGTTTTATAAAGATTACATCTATCTGCAGCTTGGATGGGCCTATAGACTATATTAAAAATTGAGTAATAATTTGGTGGTATTGTTTCTTTCCCTCTTGAATTCCATCTCCATCTCCATCTTCTTCCTCTGCCTTCTTCACGGTTACAAGATCTGTCATCTAGGCAGCTCCCGTTACATTGGTATCAGAGCAAGTGATGTTCCTGCTCACTCCCACCCACACCCTCTATCTTTGCAAAGCGGCCTGAGCAAAAAGCTTGCCATTTCACTTTAGTAATGGCACCGCTGCACATTTTTTATCATATTCCGTGCATCTGGTGTCCATTTTTTTTTTAATCTTTGGCTTGCTGGAGAATTCTCGACAAATCGCTTCCAACGAGCGAAAATATTGTTCAAGTTCAATTTTGTGTGCTAGTTGAGAAGCTATTATAATCATTTAAAGATCGTAATTTTTCTCAAACTACAAAATCACGCTCGTTCGTTTATTGAGGAGCATTATTACTACAGGTTGCGGCTTATACCCCACTATATTTCATGGATGTGGCTTTCAAAAAGTTTTCCAGAGAGTCGTTTTTTGTGAAATCCGTCCAACAGATCAAAAGTTATTGACAAAAAATTATTGCCTCTCTCTCCCCTTTCTCTCTCCTTGTAGTCATTTCCCAGAGTGTCACGTGGCAACACTTGAAGATTTTAAAGACCTCCCTCATTAGGGGGTTGCGATATAAGGATCCTCAAGGTGGCTGATGAAAATCTCAGCCACCATCAATATTTTTTACAGATCTTATCCATTACGACAGATCCCATGACCCTCATGGTGGTTTGGCGGTATTTTTACTACAATCTTTAAGACCCCCTATCAATAGGGGTTCGTTACTCTCGAAGGACAACACACATTCCGGCAAGCGCCACTAGTTATCACCCTCATCCTCTCTACTACACTGCAGGAGTTGATCAAGGCCAAGATCACTAAGATCTTGCTATATCTGTTGGTCTTGGCCGGCCCAAGAGCATGATATTAACACCCGGAATTTTTCTATTTTTCAACTCTCTTTTCACTTTGTCATCATTTTTTCACTCATTCCCTCACCTATACCGAAGTTTTCTTTCCTTCTTGATTTTGTATTTCATACTGTTTACATTTTTTTTTCTGAAAAAATCGAAAGCATTTTATTAATACGGGGTGCTGGGTGTATCCTGCTTAGCACCGACGCCTGCACCCACACACTGAGATAGGACTAACGGGGTTGGGGGAGCGCCTGGGAGAATTGATGGAGGTAGGTGGGGGTCTCATGCGGGGGCACACCTGGATTCCCCTCCCCAAAAAAAAGGCAAAAAAAAATCCTCAAATTGATGGGGCCCAGGTTGTTCTGAATTAGGCCTGGAGCCCATAGCGACCCGGTACCTTGGCGTCTGGAAACCTTTTTTTTTTTTTTTTTTTTTCAAAGACAGAGGGGCCCAGTGCCCAAGGCTCAAATTATCAAATTGAATACAGCATAGAAAGCGACGGAATCGAATATGGAAGAAATCCAGAATCTTATGAATCGTTTCTGCAACATGTCAGATATGGCTGTGAACTGGGGACAAAAGACAATAGGATGGTGGTTACACCACCAAGGGGGAAGGTCTCCCGACAACCTGCAAGTCACTTGGCTTCCCCCAGAAGATCCTCTAAGAATTCTGGGGGCTTTAGTCACAACAAAGGGAAAACTGGTGACCAATGACGAATGGTTGGCAGGACAGGCACATGCCAAGTTAAAGGGGTGGAACAACAAACGCACATCCATATTCGAATGGGCCCTTGTTATTAACAATGTGGTACTAGCCACGCTCTGGTATAAGGTCATTTTATGGCCCATGAGCAACGGGGGGCTCAAGACATTGAAGCAGCAACTGGGGGTCTTCCTATGGAGAGGGGATAGTAACAATCCCCACGCTATCAGTCGAGTGGCGTGGGAATCGGTGATTCAGCCTAAGGCCGGAAGAGGGTTGGGGATTGTGGACCCGGCCACACAGTTCCAGGCCCTCACGGTTCGCTGGCTCCAACATATCATTTTTTCACCAACCTCTCTCTGGGTCCCCTTAGCTCTGACACAAATTGCAGCCCTGGCCCCAGAAGCCCCACCTGAAATCGCCCCCCTGGTGTGACTTGAAGACAGGTATTGGAGGCTACCAAGGAGATACTGGAATGGGGACCCCACAGATAAACAATGGTTGCACCTCCTACGTACATGGAGGAAGCTCCCCCCCCCCCCGATGGACCAACACCAAACAGGKGGGAGGAAATATTTAGACAGCCCTTGTTCGGCAATCGACTGATCACAGACTCCTCGGGCCATGTGAGGTGTAGTTCGGACTCTTCATGGAAGGGTTGGGTGAAACACGGGGCTCGGAGGGTAGGGGACCTTTGGGACATGGATGCAGGGTGCTGGAAAAGTGTAGAAAGAATGCGTACATGGCTGCGGCATTGTCACTTCACAGAATCTACCCTAAACGAACTCATTGATAGCTTTCCCCTCCAGTGGTACATCACCCTCCGAAAAGGCCCTTGCTTAAAGGAAGGAGACTGGGTAGGGCTGCCCGATCACGATAAGCAGGTAGGGCACGTACATCTTGTCCACCAAACGCAAGTGTTGATCGAAGTTTCCACTATCCAGAGGGATGACAAATTGCGGTGGAACCAACAACCATTTATATGGAAAAAGAAAAAGGATGTATATCGCATCAGAGTACTTGATGAAGGAAGAGGATGGAGGGCATACCGACCAATGACCCCGATTGAGGATCTTCTTTTCGACCTCGATGAGTGAAGTTGGTCCCAGGAAGCCCAGAGCAGGAGGGGGAAGCAAAGACGTTAGCACTGGTTAAACTGGAATCCAAATCGGTTTACCGGATGCTTCGTCCCAAACGTAGACTGCGGGAGCTAGTAGAAGACAGATGGTATCGTCATCTCAATATAGAGCATGGCCTGCTCAAACCCATCAGATGGTTTGCACACTATGGCAAGAGACCTGCAAAAATTTATGCCCTCCAGTGGCAAGTAGCACATCGATGTCTGCCAACCAACGACTGGCTAATAGAGCATACACGCCTAGAGCTGCAGGGACGAGCATTACCTTGGTGCCACAGATGTCTCCAGTGCTACCCCAGGTGAAAGTGCACTGAGACAATAGAGCACATCTTCCTTCAGTGCCCGGCGGCGGTATTACTATGGAGGAGTTGGGATAGGATTTGGTGGCGCATAGTTCCAGGCACATTATGGCCATGGGATTGGAGGGTCATACTTCTGGGACACTATCCCCCGATCCAGGGAAATACATTCGAGGAAAATATGTTTCACTTGGGAAGACGCGCTGTCCTATGGGTCATATGGTGGAGGAGACGCATCCTAGAGGTGGAGGGAGCAAGGGTGGAGGGCGAAGAGGTCACGGAGCAATTACGGCTATTAGTACAACATGAACTCACGGCCCACTGGAGGGCGGCCAAAGACAAACTCGATCAAATGCATTCCCGGGAAGATATCAACAGAATCATCTCCCGCTTTGGTAAGGACTGGTTGGGAGGGGAACGGGAGGGATGGTTGGCAGAGGTAAGGTGGGCCGGGGATCGTCAGTTGGAAAGAGATCTGCAAGAGGGACACCGGGTAGAGATTGAAAGAGATTACCAGCTGTTTTTTCACGAATGGACCAAGGTAGACCCTGGCGACCCGTTACGCCCCGCCCAGGAATTTGCAGACGCCTTCCACCCCCACCCCTTGTCCTTGGAGGAAGTGCTACCGGAGCCACTATTTCCGGCCCCTGGCTGAGCAGGGCTCTCCCCTATCCCTTCCTCTTTCTCCACCTTCATTTTTATCTCAGTTTTATCAGTTTTTACCAGTCTCATTTTTTTAATCTCAGACCTTCAGTTTATTCAAGTCAGTTCAACTCAGTCCAACTCAATACACCACGAGGAGAGCAGATGGTGGGTAGGGGCTGGGTAATGGAGGGAGTCTCCATCGGTGCTCCCCGGTGCCCCGCCCCCCCAACACCCGACCATGCCACAGGATCGGAAGGGAAGTAAAAGTTCGGATATGGGACGCTGGGCCCGGTTTCCAGCACAGCGGTGTCAGGCTCAATGATGTATAAACTTGTAAAGATGTATTCAAGGGACGCTGGACCCGGTTTCCAGCAGGTGATGCTCCCCACCAATAGACGGAGCGGCCCGCCAGGCAAGACCTCAATCCCGATGGTTCTCATACCACCACCAGGATCGAGGTCTTGCACGAGGGCCTTTGTGAACAAAAAAAAAAAAAAAAAAAAGACACTCCTCTTCATATTAGGGCTGGAAGAGTTCGACCAACCCAAATCATAGGCCCCTTATTGGGAAACAGAAAACCGGATCACACTTCACCACATGCTGCAGGTTACCCGATATGGATTTAATTTTTATTTTTTTTTTAACATACACACACTCAAGCCCCATCTAGTCTAAGGGGCATTGTTCAAAATTAACAGTGAAAAGGCATCAGATAGGAAAATAGAGAAGTCAGCAAAAACCTGCCTCTCCCCTATGGCCCAAGACACCAGTCCAGGGGGCCGCAGCGTCCAGCGCCTCCCTAGGTCAGCCCATCCGGGTTACCTATGAAAAACTTCACCTATACAAAAAGTAGACCTCTGCTTGCCTCAGTCTTCATCCAATCCCTGTATCTCCTTTCCACATCTTATGTCTAAGGTGCCTCCTCCCTCCCCCCTCCCTCCCCCCTCCCTCCCTCCTCCCTCCCTGAGGATGTCATTTCGGGCTGGAACGGGGAAACGGAACTGTGTGAAAACGTGGTGTGCGACGTAGTTTCCAAAGCATTTCGGCCCTTCATTGGGGAAGTATGTGGGAAAAATGTCTTCGAAGCAAGCAGCCTGGCTCAGTTTGCTGGCCACACAAGTGACATTCAGGGAGTAGTCGGCTCAATTCCTACTGACCACCAGGGGCGAGCTTAGTGCCAACCAGCTGAGAAATTAGGCTTGCTCCCCCTCCTCGGTAACAGTAGAATCTTTAGCCAACATGGATGCGAATGTGTGTGTGTTTGTATGTGTGTGTCTTGTGCGTGGTGTGTGGGAGAGTGTTGTTGTTACTCGATGGGGCTACAGCCAAAATGTTTGGTATCCTTGACCTCTAGAGCAAGGGGCAACACACAATATTCCATTTACTGTGAGAGGTGGCTATGCTTGCAGGGGTGCCCCATATAGCCTTAGGAGTAGTGGTAGGTAGGTAGTGAAAAGTGAATTTGAAAGAAGGAAAAGAAGAGAAAGAAAAATGTATTCCGAACGCTTGTAAGACAGCAGTGGGGGGGGGGGGTGTTGACAGCACAACCGAGGAGGGGGGCGCAGCGGTACCGGGAGCGCTGCACCCCGGGGTCTAAGCGACGGAGAGCGAATACGAGTAGGCGAGGATTGGCGGAGGGCAGCGATGGCGCGTTACGAGACTTCCTCTGAGGCGTGGCTGGAGGGGGGCTGCCATGGGGGGAAAGGTGCGAGGCGATATGGTATGGTCATACCACGGCTTGGTGTGACAGTGTATGAAGGGGAGGACGCTGGATGCAACGTGGCATGGATGGGTTGTGGACAGTAAAGAGAGTGGGTGTATTAAAGACGAGTGTTCAGGGTTTTCTCTTCTCCTACCTCTACCTCTAGTTCTCTGTTTCCTGCTTCGTCTGATCCAACTGTTTGAGGATTATTGTGCATAGATCGAATTCTCTTTGAGGCTGCATTGACGGGTTTGACGTTGTCACTCACAACACAATCGCCTTCAAGAAGGTTTAAGGAGGCGGCGGTGTCCTATGTATCTCTTTTGCCCAGTGCACCTTGCCAAGGGGCTGTACTAGCACTGGCTATGGGGAGGAGAAGGTGCTCCTCTCGCAGGAAGAGGCGGGGGATGAGTTTGGTCGGACTAGCGGTCAGGCAGTTGGATTAGGAGATGGTGGGAGTAGAGCGTCTCGCGTTGACCTCGAGGGTTGGAGATTTTTATAGTTCAAGACAACCTCACGACGCGATGGGAGCTCGGCGCGCAGCAGCTTCTCGAGGCTGCCATCCTGAGTATTGCTCAAATTTCCATAGTATCTTAGGGTTTCAAGTTCAATTGCGTTGTCTGATTTGGTTGTTTTAACGACAGTCTGCTTGTTTTTTTTTTTACCTAATTGTTTTTTCCTTGTCGTTAATTCCAAACGTGATGACCTAATATTTGTGCTACCTTGAAGTCTTTGATGATCATATATTTTCTGTAATAATTCGATTTGATTGATTAGTTTTTCTGTCTAGTGTTGATCTGTTTTTTTCTGGCTAATAAGTTCTTGATTCGCTGTCTGAGCGAGGTTTCCCTATTTTGGATTTTCAAATTTTATCAAATCTTATATTCAACCCCATCTTTTGAAATTCGTATGTTGATGACCTCAACTAGGATCAGGATTATTCTTGATCTTAGACATTCGTGAGTCCAATATTGGACATCTTAGATGAATTTCTTGAATTTTGTTCTTAAATGTTCCTTTCCAATAGGTTGTCGTAGACAGATTTCCTAATTGTGTTTCTAATTTTGATTTTTTAAGAGTATGTTTTCGCAGTTTTCCTCTATTTGAATATTTCTACATCTGTAAATCTTATTTCTTAGTCTTGATTACTGTCGTCATAAAAATTTTGAATCTAATTGGTTTTCTCGTTAATTAGGTTTTGGAGCTTGTCGGGATCTTGGTATGGTATATTTGTATCTCGCTTTGTGAATCGGAGGGGTTCTCCTTTAGGGTTGGAGCCCCTCCCCCTGAAGGTTGCACAAGGAGGGAGGTGTTACCTTTGGAAGGGAGAAGGCGGTATTATGAGGGTTTGTCTTTTTCTGGGCCAGGTTGATTTAGGGTCGGATCAACACTGGCGGTTGGGGGGAGAAGACAAGGGGGTGGCTGCTTACAGTAGGGTGTGAGGATGAGAGGGCTGCCTTGCTTGGAGGGGGCAGAAGGAAGGGGGAACTTCAGCCTAGGAGGTATACTCTAGGGGGAATTTTATGCCTTTTAGAGGGTTGAAGTGGTCGTTTATAGGCTGTTCCGAACTGGGGCCGGGAGGAGAGGGGATGCCTTCCGGTGGGGGCAGTGTAGGAACAGGGAGTTTGTTTTTTGTGGGAAGGAGTAACTCTGCTGGTCACACGGTGAGCTTACTATGTGTTGTGGAATCCTGGGTGTATGTCAGAACCTAAATTTCCTATTTCGAAAATTTCTTAAACTTTTCAAAAGAGGGGGGTTGGTTTTAGTAAGGTGGTGCTCGGGTAGAGGAGGGATTGATGTTCGGGGTGATAGGTCTACTAGAAGGGCGGGGTGGGGTGACAATGGTCGGTGCTAGAGCATGTGCTCTGTAACCAAGGGGGGCATGAGACCATTGGAGCTTTGCCGAGGGTGGAAGGCATAACCATCTTGTTCAACGTAGCTGATGTCGGGGTAGTGACCCTGTAACTTTGGGGGCTGTGCAGCTAAGGAAGGTGTCGAGGGAGGAAGACACTTCCTGTCCGTCAGAACTAGTTCGGTCAGGTACTGGGACTGTTGACGTTGTCCTGTCACCCTAGTAAGGGGGGTATAAAATCTAGCGAGTTCTAGTATGAGGACTGAAGGCCTGGGAATTAGTCTTCCCTCTGCGGTGCGGGGAAGGAGTTGGATCGGGGGTGGTTTTCGTTTTCCTGTCTTTTTGTTTTTTAGGTTCATCAAAGCGAAAACCTTGTACTAGGTCGGTAGGTTAGATGCTATCCAAACTTTTCTTAATCTTTTTCATAGTTCTCAGATTGTTTTTAGCCAAATGCTAGGTAATGGCCCTGGTAACTCAAATCATTTCTTGAATCATCTGTATAATTCTATATGGGACGCTGGGCTCGGTTCCCGACACGTGTTGCTCCCCACAAATAGAATGGAGCTCTTTGTCCCCCCCCCCCCCCCCCAAAAAAAAAAAAAGAAAAAAAAGACAGCAGTGGGGTCCAGTCCTTACTACATTTCATCGATCTAGTTCCATCTTAATCCAAACTCAGGCCTGCATTCTAACAGTTCATGGGTCTACCTCAACTAGGCAGGTTGGTGGGCACGTCGGATTTGGCGTCATCGCCGGCAAGAGATGACTGCGCTATTGGTGCAAAGGGAGAGGAGAGTGCGCTGCGACATAGAAGGGGGGGGGAGGCAAGAGAGAGAGAGAGAGAGAGAGAGAGAGAGAGAGAGAGAGAGAGAGAGAGAGAGAGAGAGAGAAAAAATACTCATCAAATCATTCACGCTCCCTTTTACGGGTAAAAAAAAAAAGATGAGACCAACTTGGCAGCATGGCGCTGACTTCTTTTTCTTTGTTTGTTTTTTCTTTTTTCTTTTTTTCTTTTGTGTTTTTCTTTCTAAGGTGTTGACGATCCTGTCAGGCGGCAAGAGCGTTGTTGGCAAGAAGAATCCAGAGAGGCTTGGGAAAAGGTGAACGGTGTTCAGAGAGAAGAGGGTCGGGGAAAGGATAAGTTTATATAAAATGATGGCAAATGAGAGGGTTGGGAATTTACACTGTGCAACACCCCCTTCTCTCACTTGCCCAGATTTTATGCTATGCAGTGTTACTCCCCTCTTCTCTTCCATATCGGTAGCTAAGAGAAGAAAGAGAAAAATGAGCGTCGACAGGGAAAGAGTGGAAGCAGGTACTCCTCTCTTCTTTGCTTGTAAATGGATCGTTCTCCTGTGGTCAGTCTTCAGTTGAAAGCTTTTACTTGAATGCTAATAAAAGAAGTCGTTACTAACGGGGGGGGAAATAGAACAAGCAAAGAAAACCGAAAAGGAGAAGAGTGCTCAGGTGAGAGAGGGAAATATTCCTCATCAAGGAAGAGGGAACGATCTAGGAAAAAGGGCACGGGCAAGATTCCTCAGGGGAAGAGGGAAGGGAGTGTGTGACCTTTCCGTTCAACCCCGCCATTTGTCATTCCCTCCGGATGAGTTATGGGCGATAACGGTAGGGTGAGATGACGAGAGCAAATGAAACCCAAAGAGGGACAACAAACGGAAGGAACAACGGGTCAGCTCAGTTAGTATACTCTTGAGCTGTTGAAATTCAGACCCAAGTTCAAATCCAGATGCAATCAGTCGAAAGTAATAGAAATAATAATTGTGAATTACTCGAAGCCGCTCATTTTAAGGCCACTGAAAAAAAAAACAAGTAAAAAAAAAACGGAAAGGAAACCAAGGAAGAGAAGACAATAGAAAAAATGCAGCTTCAGAACATGCAGAATGTTAGTATGATTTGCATTACATTCAACTGTTGAAAATCAGGTTCCCTACACAATTTATAAGGGTATCCTGTTGAACACATGGGATGCCAATGAAATCTTCCTTTTGAATACACTGGTCATACGGGACAATATCATTCCAGTGATGGACCAGTAGTTTGTAATCAGTTGAAGTTATGTTGAAAATGTGTATAAAAATAGCCTCTCCTGTTTAAAAATTGTTGAAAGTCTGTTTACAAACAGTTTACCAACACCGTTCAAAAAATGTAAAAAAAAAATTATTCGTCCGCTACGAATAGTCGTCACTCTTTATTACAACAAACAGACACAATATTGTACTGAGAAAACTCCGTTTTGGTTGCTGCTCACTTTCGAAAATTTAGCGGTGAAAAAAACGAATTACATTGTATTTTGTAGTCTACGTATGTTATGGTATGTGTGGGTTTCCCCGCGTCCAAGGAACAGGGATGATACAGGGGTGATGTCGTCGCCAAGTGTGTGCCAACATACTTTAAACGAAGAGATTGTCAAAACAACACATGACTCTCACTGATTCTGATAATAATGTTCCGCAACTACATAAATTTAACGATTTTTGTCTTCAATACTACGTTGGTCGGCAGGTGCGTATTCATTTTCAATCTGACTGCAATATTCTGTATGATATTACAACACACCTGCCGACCATGACGTGTCAAAGGAGTATACATTGCGAACGGACATGAAGTGTCCGTAGAATATGAGATAATTACTCAGAATCTTTCGTACACTGTTTCACACTCGTTTAGTCATAAATTTCTATTTAAATCAAGAAATTAAGGTGCGATTGTTGTCCGGTGCATTTAATGAAAGGTTTTTGTCTTTTGGAATACATTGTAATTCACAGACACCCTTTACCACAAAGAACAAGGAAGCGGTTGTCAGAGGGTCACATGTTACTCGTACGTGTTCAACATGCAGTGTCATATGTTGAAAAGAGTTGTAGACATCATATTCTCTCAATTTGTGTCATTTTTTAAAAGTCTATGTGTATCCAATATTTTTGAGTATGTGTGTATACGAGTGTGTGTGTGTGTGTGTGTGTGTGTGTGTATTTGTTGGAAAGGGACAAACCACGGAGAGAGAAAGAGAGAGAGA
>BFEA01000386.1:603983-614682 GCA_003427395.1 Chara braunii | reverse complement strand
GCCCCTGAACCCCGCCCCCGAACCCCGCCCTCGGACCCCCGTTGTTGCGCCCCCACCGTTTCCAGGGCCTGGTTCGATGTCCCTCCCCGGACCGAGTGCAGTGGGTTGGTGGATTAGCAGGCTGTCACGCAGGATTTTGGAAAGTTTTAAGGAAGTTGTATTGAACTGCATTCACAAGCATCCTTTGTCACACAGTCGAGTAGTTAGGGTTATCCCTCCTGCCAGCGGCGACACGGTTTAGAGTGAGGTGTTCGGGTTTATCGCCTGCACCTGACCCCCTATAAAGGTTAGATTCAAGGCCATCGGAGTCCCTATTATCAAGGAATCCTTTAAGTAGCCTTGAGTGTAACCTATAGAATGAGGAGTGATGAATAGCATATCATCTCATACGTAAAACACTCCATACATTACAGGACATGCATCATAAAATAAATGACACTGAGAGGACGAAAAGACCAGAAACCAGACTCTGCAATAGCACGACCAAAGACACGAGACTGAAGAGTAGTACACAGCGAGTGAAGGGAGCAGCCATTGGAGGGCTGCAGTCACTAATAAATCATAATGATGTCATGATACATCGTAGTGACTAGAAGGAGAGAGTCTCAATCAATAATGATAAGCGGTACCCCCTTGTGAGTGGGCTTGACTATCTGAGACTCCATGTCTGGCACACACTGATCTTCCTCGTCATTGGGAACCCTGGTTGCTATTGACTCTGGAACCACGTAACTGATATACATGGGTGTTGCAGGATCGATTTTGCTGATGTACGCCATGCACCTAGCCATCTCCTCATCTGCAACGCTCCTGAGATAAAACTCCTCCGCAAGGGTAATCTCACGTGTAGCTCCGATCAATATCTATATCCGTCCCCTCTGGTCAATGTACATATATGAAACCTCAAGGAATCGATCTCCATAAAGAGGCTTTCGATAAGCCTGCACAGACAAATTGGTTCCAAGCAAATGGCTGTAGCCATCCCCAAGGTATGGGACAGGGCCTTCCCCTCTGGAAGGTTCAATAATCGTTTCGGTCATAGGTTGCTGACATATAGGAGTCAATCGCCCTCGAGCAGGTACCGTGCAAGAAGATGCGCAATCCTCCTCAATGTTGCTCTCCGCCGTCATCGCTTACCGGTCTCCAGCGCTCAAGTCTCTGCAAGCAAGACTCAGTCTTTGTGAGTGTCCCAATCGAAGCGATCTCCCAGGTCAACATCACTCACACAACAAGGCTCCTGGTCAAACTCATCCGTCTCAGATCTCTGTTTGCAAGTAGTGATTGGGACCCCGGATCTGGCTATCTTTCTCCTGATCTGCTTGTCTTTCCGCCTCTTTCCCTTGCTGCTAGCCTTGCTGAGAGGTTTGGGATTACACCCATCAAAGTCAAAGAGTACACCCCCTGGTGCTGAAGGAACGCGAGGAAACACCACATGTAACCAGTTATCCCTCCAATAACTCTCCCTGCAAAATATGTAGTCTGCTATCCTGTCATACGTGGTGCCTTTCACTCCCTTCCCTGCCCCCTTGACCGAGTAGGTAATCACCAGCGTGTGCCTCGATGTAGGGGACTCATTGGCCCTGATAATGAAGTTCTGGTGTCCGACATATCGATAACAAAACTTCTCAACTAGCTTACCCCACGTGGGGACTGTCTCACAATGACGGGCCAGTTTGGACAAAAGAGGGGGGGGGGGGTGCTCCTGTGAATATAAATACTCCCTACAGTAGTCAGCAACCAGCTCAAAGTAGGGGCCCGCCTGAATGGCCTGGTTGAACTGCAAATCCATATAGGACCCGCCTGAATGGGTCCGACTGAACATCAACTCAATGAAAGGGCCCGCCTGAATGGGCCCGGCTGAACAACAACTCAATGAAAGGGCCCGCTTGAATGGGCCTGGCTGAACAGCAGCAATCTGAAGGAGAAAGGGCCCGCCTGAATGGGTCCGGCTAAACAGCAACTAAATGAAACACCTCATGCACGGGGGCCAGTCATAAATGTTGAATGTACTGGGGCTGGACCGTGCCAAGTCGTCTGCGCAAGGACGAAACTGCAAATGTCCCCTTCGTACAGGAAAGATATCATCTGCACGGAGTTGTGCTAGCGCAACCACTGATCAGCAAGGAAATAAAATCAACGGGACTAGGATGCCAAATCATTCCATCAGCGGATCTCAAGAGTCCATCCAACAAGCACTCAGCCCAACTCGATCATACTAGCTAGGCGCTCGCTCTGGAGTCATCATCTCAACAAGGTGCGCACTCTGAAGGCAATACCGAGCATGGGAGCGCATAGCCGCACTCAAGTAGTGATGTCGAGCTTGGGCGCGCATTCAAATAGCGATACATAGCCTGGGCGTGCATGGGCGCGCACTCAAATGGTGTTGTCAAGCTTGGGCACCCGCGGGCGCGCACTCAAATAGCGATACATAGCCTGGGCGCGCATGGGCGAGCACTCAACGGGCAATACTAAGCTTGGGCTCACGGACGCGCACTCAAATAGCAGTTTCAAGGTTGGGCGCGCAAGGGCTCGCACTTGGATACCAATTCTGATCATGGGCGCGCAAGGGCGCACACTCAAATAGTGATACCAGGCATGGGCACGCATGGGCGTGCACAAAATATCAATGCTGGGTTTGGGCACGCATGGGCGCGTACTCAGATAGCAATATCGAGGATGGGCGAGCGTGGACGCGCACTCAAATAGCAATACGAACCATGGACGCGCACTCAAATAGTGTTACCAGGCATGGGCGTGCATGGGCGTGCACAAAATAGTCGTACAGAGCATGGGCACCCATGCGCGCCCTCAATCGCTGTAGAGAGCATGGACACTCGCATGGGCACGCACTCAAATACCAATATCAAGCTTGGGCACGCATGGGCGCCCATGCTCTGTACGACTATTTTGTGCA
Organism: Chara braunii; assembly: GCA_003427395.1. NCBI lineage: Eukaryota > Viridiplantae > Streptophyta > Charophyceae > Charales > Characeae > Chara > Chara braunii. The sequence continues at coordinate 611,768 of BFEA01000386.1, read as the reverse complement.
CGCTCATGCACGCCCATGCCTGGTAACACTATTTGAGTGTGCGTCCATGGTTCATATTGCTATTTGAGTGTGCGCCCATGCGCGCCCGTCCTCGATATTGCTATCTGAGTATGTGCCCATGCGCGCCCAGACCCAGCATTGATATTTTGTGCATNGCCCATGCGCGCCCAGACCCAGCATTGATATTTTGTGCATGCCCATGCGTGCCCATGCCTGGTTTCACTATTTGAGTGTGCGCCCATGCGCGCCCATGATCAGAATTGGTATCCAAGTGCGCGCCCTTGCGTGCCCAACCTCGAAACTGCTATTTGAGTGCGCGCCCGTGCACGCCCAAGCTTAATATTGCCATTTGAGTGCTCGCCCATGCGCGCCCAGGCTATGTATCATTATTTGAGTGCGCGCCCACGGGTGCCCAAGCTTGACAACACTATTTGAGTGCGCGCCCAAGCTATGTATCGCTATTTGAGTGCGCGCCCAGGCTCGACATCGCTACTTGAGTGCGGCTATGCGCTCCCATGCTCGGTATTGCCTTTAGAGTGCGCACCTTGTTGAGATGATGACTCCTGAGCGAGCGCCCTGCTAGTATGATTGATATGGGTTGAGTGCTTGTTGGATGTACTCTTGAGATCCGCTGATGGAATGATTTGACATCCTAGTCCCGTTGATTTTATTTCCTTGCTGATCAGTGGTTGCGCTAGCACAACTCCGTGCAGATGATATCTTTCCTGTATGGGGGGGGCATTTGCAGTTCCGTCCCTGCACAGACGACTTGGCACGGTCCAGCCCCAGTATATTCAACATTTATGATTGGTCCCCGTGCATGAGGTATTTCATTTAGTTGCTGCTTAGCCGGGCCTGTTCAGGCGGGCCCTTTCTCCTTGAGATTGCTGATGTTCAGTCAGACCCATTCAGGCAGGCCCTTTCATTGAGTTGCTGTTCAGCCGGGCCCATTTAGGCGGGTTCTTTCATTGAGTTGCTGTTCAGCTGGGCCCATTCAGGCGGGTCCTATATGGAGTTGTAGTTCAGCCAGGCCATTCAGGTGGGCCCCTACTTTGAGCTGGTTGCTGACTTTGAGCTGGTGCCCCCCCACCCTTTTGTCCAAATTGGCCCGTCATTGTGAGACAGCCCCCACGTGGGGTAAGCTAGTTGAGAAGTTTTGTTATCAATATGTTGGACATCAGAACTTCATTATCAGGGCCAATGAGTCCCCTACATCGAGGCACACGCTGGTGATTACCTACTCGGTCAAGGGGGCAGGGAAGGGAGTGAAAGACACCACGTATGACAGGATAGCAGACTACATATTTCGCAGGGAGAGTTATTGGAGGGATAACTGGTTACATGTGGTGTTTCCTCGCGTTCCTTCAACACCAGGGGGTGTACTCTTTGACTTTGAGGGGTGTAATCCCAAACCTCTCAGCGAGGCTCGCAGCAAGAGGAAGAGGCGGAAAGACAAGCGGATCAGGAGAGAGATAACCAGATCCGGGGTCCCAATCACTACTTGCATATAGAGATCTGAGACGGATGAGTTTGACCAGGAGCCTTGTTGCGTGAGTGACGTTGACCTGGGAGATCGCTTCGACTGGGACACTCACAGAGACTTAGTTTTGCTTGTAGAGACTTGAGCGCTGGAGATCGGTAAGCGACGACGGCGGAGAGCAACATTGAGGAGGATTGCGCATCTTCTTGCACGGTACCTGCTCGAGGGCGATTGACTCCTATATGTCAGCCAAACCTAGGACCGAGACGATTATTGGACCTTCCAGAGGGGAAGGCCCTGTCCCATACCTTGGGGATGACTACAACCATTTGGTTGGAACCAATAGGCTTATCGAAAGCCTCTTAGATCGATTCCTTGAGGTTTCATATATGTACATTGACCAGAGGGGACGGATATAGATATTGATCGGAGCTATAGGTGAGATTACCCTTGCGGAGGAGTTTTATCTTAGGAGCGTTGCAGATGAGGAGATGGCTAGGTGCATGGCGTACATCAACAAGATCGATCCTACAACACCCATGGATATCAGCTACGTGGTCCCAGAGTCAATAGCAACCAGGGTTCCCAATGACGAGGAGGATCGACGTGTGCCAGACATGGAGTCTCAGACAGTCGAGCCCACTCACAAGGGGGTACCGCTTATCATTATTGATTGAGACTCTCTCCTTCTAGTCACTATGATGTATCATGACATTATTATGATTTATTAGTGACTGCAGCCCTCCAATGGCTGCTCTCTTCATTCCCTGTGTACTACTCTTCAGTCTCGTGTCTTTGGTCATGCTATTGCAGAGTCTGGTTTCTGGTCTTTTCGTCCTCTAAGTGTCATTTATTTTATGATGCATGTCGTATAATGTATGGAATGTTTTATGTATGAGATGATATGCTATTCATCGCTCCTCATTATATAGGTTACACTCAAGGCTACTTAAAGGATTCCTGAATAATAGGGACTCCGGTGACCTTGAATCTAACCTTTATACGGGATCAGGTGCAGGCGATAAACCCCAACTCCTCACTCTAAGCCGTGTCGCCGCTGGCAAGAGGGATAACCCTGACTACTCGACTGTGTGACGAAGGATGCTTGTGAATGCACTTCTATACAACTTTCTTAAAACTTTCCAAAATCCTGCGTGACAGCCTGCCAGTCCACCAACCCACTGCACTCAGCCCGGGGAGGGACATCGAACAAGGCTCTGGAAACGGTGGGGGCGCGACACCGCCCCCACACCTCCTCCCCCTCCGGCACCCCTGCGCCCACCCCCGTCGGCATCCCTGCGCCCACCCCGCCCTGCTATTTCACCCTTGCCCACACCCCCGTGCTGACCCCTGCCTGCGCTGCGAGCGCTCACCCATCCCCTCTTCCGGCCCCGCCCTGCCCCCCAACCCCTCCCTGGTCGGCGGCCTAGCACCCGCGCACCCCCGCCCCTGCCACCACTCATCCCTGCCCTGCCGACTTTGGGCCCCGCCTCCGGGCCCGCACCGGTGGCTCGCCCGGTCCCCGCACTGGTGGGTGTGGCCTCGGGGGGGTTCCGGGTTGGGCACAAAACCTCAATTTTGTGGTTTGGCCCACGGGGTGCGCGTTGTCACTGCGCACCCCCAACTATCTCTTTTTTTTTTTTTTGCTTGTTTTTTATATTTTTTTTTCTTTTTCGGGGCTGCCCAGCCCCGGACCCCCGCACCGCCGCTTGGGCCCGGGGGCCAGGGCTCAACAACCCTGGTCTGCGAAGGCTCGGCAGTTGGGCCTTGTGGGCCCGTTCGAAAAGCAAAAAGAAAAACAAAAGACCTAGTCCGGGAAGGCTGTGCACGAAGTTGTGCTGACACGAATACTCACAAGAAAGTATTTAACTACGATTTGATCAGTTTCAGGTTTTCGTTGCTGGTGGTTTCGTTTTGTTTCTTTTTTTCTGTTTTCATGCCCTGCCAAGGAGGCACGGCCGAGTCCACGGGCTGCTGACACTTTGTGAAGGAGGGCATGCCCACCCACACTACAACTTCACAGAATGTATGAACCCACTTTCCCGCCCCAAGTTCGGTTTTGATTTTCTTTTCCTCTTGTCTTTTTCCGTGGACCTGACACCCCTGCCGTAACGCTCTCAATGAGGGCACACTCACACAACAACTTGGGGGAGCTATCTATCTTGTATCACGTCCAGAGGGGTGTTCTTTTTTTCCTTTTTCTTTTTTGTGTTTGTGAGTACGTCGTTTTTTGAAAGTCTGGCCGTGCTTCTTTTCTTTTTTCTTTTTCAGAAGAGTACCAGAAAAGAAACACAGTGGACCGCAGGCTCGACAAAAACTCATTGCGCAGTGAAAATCAGGGTCGACAAAAACAGGCTCGGAGTTAGTGGTGATTTAAACTTTAAACCAAGTGCGTTTCCCTAATAGGGGAACAACGAAGGCAGGAGATCAGAGAAGCTAAGGAAGATGCAGGACATGCAGGATAATTGCACACCTGAAAGTGGTGTCGTTGAACATTAATGGCATGGCCATGATCTTGGACAAACCCGATGAGTGGAGCACCGTGATGGAGTACTCAGACTAGTTTGCAGGTGACCCTCCAGACTTTTTGTGTTTGCAGGAAACACACCTTACTGAGTCCCCTGAGCACCAACAAATAAAGGACCGGGTACTAAAATGTTTGAGATAGGTTAAGGTGGCCACTTGGGCACCCACGAGCTGGCCACACTCATCGGGAGTAGTTATTCTACAAAACAAGCGAGCAGCTGCTGAAAAAATATTACAATGATAGACGGGAGATGGGTAAAACTCAATTTCCAATTCGGCGAAGAATAATACACACTAATTTCCATCTACTGCCCCAACACGTTCCAACAACGAGGACATATGGCGAAAAGGGACACGATTGTTCGCTTTGAGGAACAGAAAGAGGCAGGGTTGAGATGGTTTTCCCACGCAGCTTTGCTTGATTTACAGAGTCTTAAGATTAAAGCAAATGTGGTGTGGTCGGCCTCAGACATTCTTGCCTTTCTCAGCATTTTGCTGCAAAGAGGCATCCTACAGACTGCTGTGGATTTGGACAACGGTTTTTGGATCCGTCTTTAAAAACACTAAAGAAGGTGGTTCTTATATAATAAGATGAGGTAAAGATGGACGCAATACAAGCTTATTATGGAAAGAACCCATCTTGGCAGCGTGCAATCAAAACAATAGACTTGGATCTCAGATCATTAAATGTAAATGGCCTTGCTACGGCAGACGCGATAAAAAGAAAAGCTATATTGGAACAATTGAAAGGCGTGGGAGGTAGATCGTGGCCTGACATCATATGCATACAGGAAACACATCTCACCAACTCTCCCATTCATATCAGGGCTCACAACACGATATGGCCGTTCGACCTCAAGAAACGGGTCAGCAGGTACAACCATTTGGATACCACCAGACTCTAGAGCTCAAGTAGTCCAATGGGTGCCAGATAAAGAGCAGGGTCGATGGATAATTGCCATCTTTACAATTGGACCAGATGTTATATGTGTGATTAATGTATATGGACCAAATGAAACTGAAGATAGAATCAGTTTTTTTCAAGATATAAGAAGCCAGATACCGGAAGGGATCCCTTTAGTTATGGCAGGGGACTTCAATGCAGCTCCGGATAGATGGTTGGATCGTTGGAAGATCCTCTCTCCATGTCCTCCTTATATAGAAGAGGACGAGAACATTATACAAACCTTGTGCGAAAATGAACGTATGTTTGACTTGTACCGGAGAATATTCCCACGAGAAAGATTATTCACATGCATACGAAATCAAGGTGATCACCTTCAATCTAGATCTAGAATAAACCTCATACTCATGTCAGAAGATCTAGAGAGAGCTCTCATAGGGGCAACAATTTTCCCACAAAGCCCATGGACTGGGGCAGATCATAAAATGTGTTCAGTCCTCCTGTCTCTAAAAAAAAAAACAGATCAGGGAAGGGGAATATACAAACTAAATACATCTTTGTTATCATATGATATCTTTAAAAAAATTTTAGCAGATGTATGGGAATATTGGCACTCGACGTTAAAAAGACAGGGATCAGTTAGACAAGGAGACCCTTTGACCCCTTTCCTTTTCGTGATTGTGATGGAGGCCCTGGGTGCCAACCTTAGAGCTAATCATAATATTAAACGTCTAACTATCTCAGGTATACCGGAAGAGGCAATACCAATAGCCTCAATGTTTGCAGATGACCTAACGATCATAATGGAGGCCTCAGAGGCAAATATGAAGGAAATAAAAAATCTGTTGGATAAGTTCTCAGCACTCTCAGACATGGTGGTTAATTGGGGAAATAAAACGCAAGGATGGTGGATCCTCTCAAATGGTGTTCGGCCGCCTGAAGTCCCCAAGGTACAATGGTTGCCCCTAGAGGCCCCACTGAGAGTTTTGGGAGTATCTTTGTCTGCCTCTGGTAAACCTATATCCAATGATGACTGAATTTCAAATCTTGCGATACAAAAAATGAAACTATGGAAGAATCAACACACTTCACTTTTTGGTAGATCACTAGTAATAAATAATGTGGTTTTTGCTTCAATATGGTACAAATCAGCAATCTGGGCAATTAGTAAACTCCGAATCAAACACCTCCAAAAACAGGTGACGGCCTTCCTCTGGAGAGGGAATCATGAGCTAGAGAGAGTTATTCCTAGAGTAGCATGGTCTATCCTCATTCAACCAAAATCGAGGGGAGGGTTAGGAATCCTGGACCCTACCCTACAATGTCAACCTTGGCAACCTTTGGCTCTACAACAAATTAGGAAACTGGCGCCGATAACTCCACCTGAAGTACATCCCCTTACTTGGGTAGAGAACTTATTTTGGAACATCCCTCGTCCTTCTACTCACTCAAGACTAGAAGGGGAAAGAGGCGCAGCCTGTAGGGATATACTCCTAGATAACCTATGGGTGTCCCTACTAAGGACATGGAGAAAGCTACCTCTTCCTAATAAACCCACAACCATACGCTTTGAAAAAATCATGAGGCAACCTCTATTTGGGAATAGAAGGATAACGGACGCTAATGGTTGTGTGTACAATAGTTCTACTCCTCCCTGGTCTCAGTGGGTGAAAAAAGGAGTAATACGGGTTAAAGACATTTGGGATCTGGAAAAAAAAGAGTGGAAGTCTTCTGATCAACTTAAGAAAACAATTACATACGCGCACATATTAGATCAAAATCTGGACTACATCATTTGTTCTATCCCACTGGCATGGGTTAGAGAATTAAGAAAAGGAGTAAAATTTCAGGAAGGAGACTTTGTAATGATTACACACAAACCATCATGTTGGCAGGTAGGACAAATAATGAGTCTATTAGAAGGAGCCTTAACGACCCTGTTCACAATGACAACAAACCACTTACTCCGACCTTCATCAACCAATCAAGTTGAGTTCTTTCCTTACACGAAAATGTTCAGAATTAGAGTTATTTTTATATCAGCAACCTCTGGATGGAGAGTGTGTCAGCCGCAATGCCCAATTTCGGACCTTTCCATAGATCCAGATGCATGGGTATGGCAAACGGGGAAAAGGAGTATACCACGCACTCTACAATCCCTAACGGTGAAAGCAACATATCTTTTGTTAAGACCACGGGTGGATGTGTCGTCTGTAATAAGAGACCGATGGACCAGACATCTGAATATTGACGCACAAAGCATCAAAAACATAAAATTTTTCAATAAACTTAAAAAAAGACCAGTCAAATTTTCCTCCTTACAATGACAAATTCTTCATCGTTGTTTACCAACTGATGATTGGCTCATTGATCACACCAATTTGGAACAACGAGGTCTGGCACATCCATGGTGCAAAGCATGTCTATCTGTTTTCCCCCATAAGAAGATCAGGGAGACAATTGAACATGTGTTCATTCAATGCTCAGGTACAGTCCTACTTTGGAGAAGATGGGGCTGTATATGGAGGGGATTGTCAGGAATTGATTGGCCATAGGATTGGAAAGCCATTCTCTTGGGTCAATGGGTACCAGTGGAAACAGGAATTGATTGGTCATGGGATTGGAAAACCATTCTCTTGGGTCAATGGGTACCAGTGGAAACACAACTTTCAGAATTCCAGATGATTTTTTTTGAGTTAGGACGGAAAGCCATTTTATGGGTATTGTGGTACAAAAGGTGTGTACATGAAAGAGAAGAAGTAAAATTAGAAGGAAAGGAATTTGTGCAGACAGAAATACGGGCACATTGGTCAAAGGTTCGTTCTAAGATACAATTACTCCACCAAAAAAAAAATATCATTAAGTGTATTCAAAA
>BFEA01000386.1:583841-603313 GCA_003427395.1 Chara braunii | reverse complement strand
AAAAAAAAAAAAAAAAAAAAAAAACGATCCAACAGCGAGCCGAGATGGTAAAGGGCCTGGAGGCTCACTTAGATCCTACCTGGCGCGTCATCATCACGTGCGATTGGAATGCAACCGTTGACCCGGGCTTGGACCGGATGTTAGGAGGTGCGAGAAATTTGGAAGGGTCTGCAGGGGAAGAAGCACTCCCAATCCATAAGTTAATGAAGGGAAGGGACCTGATCGTTCCCTACAGAGTAGTACAGACTCCATTTCCCGGATGAAAAGCAGTTTACGTTGCACAAGCGAAACAGGAGCCAGCACATGTCGGCTTCCCGCATCAATTATTTCTTAATTTCTCAGGGTTTAGTAGGGACAATGCATTCAGTGGGGATAAAGGATTTACCTTACAGTTATGCTCTAGACCATAAGTCTGTCTTTCTACACCTGACCACAGACAAACAAATCAACTGGGGCAAGGGTTTTTACAAAATCAATAACTCGATATTACGTACCTCAGAAATGAGGCAAGCGGTCCTGGGTAAATTCTGAGGTAATTCACTCAGCTAGTTCCGTCTGACTTTGAACTGAGGTCTGTATTTTAACGGTTCATTAGTTTACCAACTGAGCAGGCCAGTAAATGGCCCATGTCATTTAACAATTATCCCAAAATATCTGAATGGTTCCCTTACATTCTGCCAAATCATTCCTTCATGAGTTTATTTAGCTGATTCCATCTGGACTTGAACTGAGGTTTGTGGTTTAACAGTTCATGGGTGTACCAACTGAGCTAGGCTAGTAAAGGACCCATGTCATTTAACCTTCATCCCCGAATATGTTAATGGTTCCTTTGTATTCTGCCAAATTATTCCTTCCAGAGCGGATGCTGGGTGTTCACACTTTTTCTCTTTATTCTTTTTTTTCTAAATACTAATCTATATTCTTCACTCGTATACCTCACTCTGCCTACCAACCTACATATATGTCCAGTTTTTCCAGGGGATGCTTAAGGTTATGGGTTGAGTTTCCAGCCTTCCCAACCTACTCTATGCGGGGATCAGTACCCCGACTCCTAACACTTGGACTCAGCTGGAAAACCTAACCAACTTCCACAACCAGCCAGGAGTCCCAAGCCAAATGTCTCTGCTGGTGAACCCCAAGCGCATCACAGGGGGCCTTGGGGGATCAAATGGACGATGTGGGGAATCGAACCCACGACCTCCTGAATACCACGTACGTGCTCAATCAGCTGAGCTAGCCCTAGCCCCCACGTCGTCCATTCGATCCCCCATGGCCCCCTGTGATGCACTTGGGGTTGACCAACAGAGATATTCAGGAGGTCGTGGGTTCGATTCCCCACGTTGTCCATTCGATCCCCCACGGCCCCCTGTGATGCGCTTCGGGCTCACCAGAGATATTTCGCTTGGGCCTCCTGGCGGGTTGTGGAAGTTGGTGTTCACACTTGATTGGAAGCTTTGCTGAAAATTGAAATAGATTGTAGAACATGTGCACTTGAATACTTCATACAACTGAGTGATCCTTATGTCCAGAGGACCTCCATAGGTAAATATTCTCAAACGCTCAGGAGTCCACTATAATATAATGCCAGGAATCTAGATCAATTTCGGACAAGTTGATTCAATTCAAAATGAAAGCTATGGACAACACTGCTGCAAACCCGGTAGGATGGGGGGGCCCTCCCCAAACCAGAACCGAACCGGTCCTACCGGCCGGTCGACCGGGCCGGTTCCCCCCTGGTTGGCGGTAGTGCATAATTTTTTATTTTATTTTATTTTATTTATTTATTTATTTATTTTTTCAACAAAAACAGGGCCATTATGGTCCTAGCTCCTTTCCATTTTGGGGAGCGTCAATCCGGTTCCTATTCCACCGGCAAGCCAGAATAAGTATTACTCACGCTTCCTTCCGTCTGGTCGAAGGACCCTCGAGCAGCATTGATTGCTCCACCTTCGTGGAGGATTGATTGTCAGTTTGCCATGCCTCACTCTTTCCTCTCAGACCTGATAAACGAATCTGCTGGATAGTGCTATATCACCTAGAAAGAGCTTCTGTCCCACCTGGAAAACTCTAAAAGCAGTTCTGTGGCCAAGATTACCCAAAAGACCTACTCACCTCTTGTCCCACCTTATCTTCCCTTCTGGCCCCCACCTTTGAACCCTAAACCCTAATCCCTCATCTACGGATTCTGTGACCCCGCTTCCCTTCCAAACCTAGGAAGCTTCCATGTACTGCTTGCCCAGGAGCTGTACTTTGAATTGAGTCCCTTGCCCGTTATGGAGACCCTTTTCTATTTCCTTTGTTTATTCCTCGTCTCTCGGCTCCATCGATTGCATTTCCCTCGTCACCTATCTGCTGACCTCTTCCTGGCCTCAAGTTGTTGACCCTTATCCTGTTCCTCTCTGTTTTTTCCTTCTTCGGGTGCATCAGGTTTCGCTTAGCTCAGATATCTTTCCAACACTGTTGCCATCTGGTTCCGCCCACTGGATTCTGAATTATGCCAATCCTTCCAGAGTAGCCTATCATCCCGAAGTTCCGCCACCTTGCCTTCCAACAGCCATAGCCTGCAGAATCTCTTCCTGGCCTTATCTTGTATGCCCTCGTCCTCCGGCATCGACCACCTCTGTCTCCACCATCTGCTCTGGATTTCTGCCTGCAACAAGGTTTTTGTTTCCCCCCACAACTTTTCTTGCGGGTTGGAGAGGTTCAATGGTTCTGCCACATCTTTCCTTCTAGATAACCCACAGTGTCACTTTCCTGATTAGTCCAAACCACGACCGTTCTGTCTTTTTGAGATGGTCAGGGAGGTTAGTCCAGAGAAGAACTTGGATGGGATGTTCGGGAGTCCCATAGAGCTGATGCCCTTGCCCAGTATTTCGTGGCTTCACTGCAATAGAGTAGGCAATGTACTATGTCTTCCTGACTCCCTCCGGTGCAGACCGTGCATAGGTCCGAGCTGCTAGGATCGTTTTTGTGACGTCTTGTATGTAACCATTTATTGATCGGCAGTGCGACATATGTGATAAGCCACCGAAGGCTTCTGATTTTGATCGGTTTAATAGTTTTGTATCTTTTCCAGGGGATCTGGGAGAGGTTGTCAGCTTCCTGTCCTAATAATTTCTGCCCTCTGTTTCTGATTACCGGAACTGGGTCTTTTGTTTTGACCAAAAGTTTATATCCGACCTTAACTGTGTAGTTGTATATCGGGACCCTCGAGTTGATATTCCTGTCTTTGTCTGGTGTCCAACCCCATTCTGCTGGGTCAAATTCCAGGTTCCTCACTGTCGTCTCTGGTCTAAAGATCTGTTTTGGCCATTGACCTAGCACTCTTATTTTTCCAAGTAAATAGACCTCCATAACTACCGTCTCCACATCCTTGTTAAATATCAATGGCCTGCCTTGAAGTGACGAAGAAATCGGGAAGGTCGAAAAGACGGCTTGTGTGGTCGATCCCGGGTGCATATGAGAAAACTGAAAGGCTCTTGAGGGGGGCATTCTTGCACCTTAAGTCCCCACTCCCCAGCCTTCCACGGTGTGGCTTCCTTTAAGATATCTTTCCAGTTTGTTGGGATTCTATCAATGATGTAGTGAAAGTTGGGTCCTCTTTTATGACACCCCTTCAGTAGCATGTTCAATTCTTGTTCATTTATCCATTCCTTTCTTTCTTCCTTCCATAGGTGACCGACTGTCCATACCCCGTTTTTGACCCAAGAGAGCCATCTCTGTTCTAGGACAAGGGGATTATTTCCCTCGTCAGTCACCCAACTGTTACCAAAAAGTGGTTGTTTTAGGACCTCAGGTACGGACCTTGGCCTGTTTACTCCTTTTGGCATTATTTCTCTCCATAACCGGATCAGGGCCGACCAGTATGGGGTGGTGAATCTGCCCGCGTCTTGGACTGGTTCACCTCTCTGCCTTCTCCTGCCAATTTTGAGCTTCCATTCCCTAGTCATTATCCAAAATAGCCCGACCATGTTTTCGGGAGAGGTTATAGGTGCCAGCGCCCTGATGCTATCGAGTGCCAGCTTATTCCATGGGCTTTCTGGTTTCATCAGCAGTTTGATTACCCATCTGACTTGGAGGGCTTTTGTCTCAGCTTCAGGGTCAATGATACCCAAGCCTCCATAGAGCGGCTTCCCCGTGATGTACTGCCATGCAATCTTGGGTATGCTATTCCTTTTATTGGGGTTGCGTGACCATAAGTAATTCCTGGCTAAGGAGTTCAATTCCTTTAGTGAGCTATCCGGTATTGTCCATATCGAGGTAATGTACCACATCATCGAGAATACCGAGGTATTGAGTACCAGGGCTCTGCCGATTAGTGAGGTGAAGACACTCCCCCATCTCCCTAGCTTATTTATTTGTTTGGTTAGGGTGTTCTGTGCCATCTGAGGAGCTAGACCGTTCTTAGTCATTAAGAAACCCAGGTAGCGGGTGGGTGTTTCTGGTGTATCCCATGTCATAGTCGACTCTGGACCCTGAAGGACTGGAAGATCCTCGTCTGAAAGCCACCACCCAATCGTCTTTTTCCAGTTTATTCTCATCTCAGATGCTAGTCTAAAAACCTCCATTGCTTTGGCCAATGATTTAAAAGAGGAGTCAGAAGCCCGAATCAGGACTGTCAGGTCGTCTGCAAACATGATGGCTGTCGGGAAACTCATGTGGTGTACTGATCCGACATTCACTCCCGGTAGTCTCCGAATAGCGGGGTCTTTCCTTAGAAATGATGCAATGGCTTCCATCACAAAAAGGAAGATTGATGGTGCCAGAGGGTCCCTTTGTCTGACTGATCTAGATATTGGGTAGCTTTCGGAGAGGAACCCATTAACCTGTACACATCCCATGGCATCGTTGTATAGAATTCGGATCCACTTTTTGAAATTCGGTCCCACTCCCATCCGTTCCATGCTGGCATCCATGAAGGACCATTGACTTGGTCGTATGCTTTTTCAAAATCAAAGAAGAGTATTGCCGTGTTTATTTTTTTTTCTCTGACCTGTAGACTGCCTCGTTTAAAGTTAGCACGTTGTCCAATATATATCTATCGGGAATGAAGCCTGTTTGATCAATATGAAAGCATTTGTCCGTTATGCTTGTGATTCTCGCTGCCAGTGCTTTAGCCAATATCTTATATGGGAGCGTCAGCAAGGAGATCGGTCTATAGTTTCTGATGTCTTATTTGTCCCCCTTTTTGTATAACAAAGTAACCACGCTGCTGCTGATGAGATTACCTAGCCCCCCTTTAACCCAACTGTCTTCGTACAAGTTCAATAAATCTCGCTCGAAGAGAGGCCAAAATTTTGCCCAAAACTCCTTGGACAGGCCGTCGATGCCTGGTGATTTGTCATTTTTCATACTTTGGAGTGCTTGGTGTAGCTCTTCTATCGTAATTGGTTTGTCCAGGGCTTCCGCTTGTTCGGCTGTAATCGTCCGTTCCAAGTATTGTAGCATTCTTTGTCTCGCTTCTCTTGTAGCCGCTGAGACGGGCGACCGTGTTTTAATTTGGTATAGGTTTTGGTAGAAGCTTTTTGCTATTCCTAACAAGTCTTCACTGGTGGACATCGTCTCCTCCGGGGGTGAGAGAGTCTTTAATCTCTCTATAGTGCTCGCCTGGGAATTAGCCTTAATGCGTGCGAAAAAATGTTTGGACATTGACTCTCTGAGTTCGTATTCATTCATTCTGGACCTAACTTGTAGATCCTTCAGATCCCACCATCTCCACAGAGCCAATTCCTCCCGGGCCTTTTCAAAGATTTCTAGATATAGTTGGGAGGAGGTGTTTTCACTCAAATTGGCCTCCACGATCCTCAACGTCGATTCCAAACTTTGCCTTCTTTGTTTCCTAACGGATGAAAGATTTCTAGAGAGCTTCGCTACCGTCTTTGAAAGGTCCGGATAACTTTTTTGGAACCATTCCCACCGATCTTGAGTGGCTAGCAGAGAGTTCCTTTGCCCTTGCCAGCAATCCCTCACTCCTTGGAAAATCTGGCTCAGTAACAGGGAGTTGTTTAGTTTGTGGAAGTTGTTCCCTTTTTTGACCGACTGTTCAAAACTAATTATCAATTCTATAGGCTTGTGATCTAGCTTTGGATATGGGCCTAGGGGTAGTACCTGTGCGTCTTTGACTGCCCCCAACAATATCTCTGAAATTAAGAAGTAATCTATACGTGAGAAGGCCGTGCGCTGAGCATGTTTTATTTTTATTAACGAGAATGCTATGGTGGACGGGTGCATGGTTCTAAAGGGGTCGATCAGACCGTGATCTAACGTCAACTTCTGGATTGGCAAGGCCTCTTGAGAGCTGCCTGAGTTAGGTGAACGGGATATACGATCCATGGAAGGGTCCAAAGTGGCATTCCAGTCTCCAGCCACTATGCATGGAATCAACGGGGGATTCTTCTGTCCAAGCTAGCTATGAAAGCGGTCCTCTCCGTAGGTTCATTTGGGGCATAGACGTTGAGCACGCAAAACTCCTCTTCATTCCATTTCAGATGCATAGAGCACCATCTCCCGTTGATAAGATCGGCTTCCCTATCCATCACCTCCCCAGCCCGGGGGAATCTAGAGGAGTTGGGTATTAAGATGGCCGTGCCTTTTGTACTTGAAGTGCTGTCCTCTGCCCATATTTCCTCCTTAATGCCTCCCAACTTCCTGGCAACCATCTTTTTGTTCCTAGTACGTTCACTGGATGCAGTAAGATGAGTTTTTTGTAGCAGTATGATGTCTGCTACCTTCTTGTTGCTCACTGTTAAACCGTTTATTAAGTCGAACATCTTGTCTTCCTTCTCCTGCACATTCCCCAAACTGTTGACGTTCCAACATCGAAGAACAATCCCTTGGTGTCTCCACTCATCCTGGACAACCCTTGTGTTGGCCGTTTTCCTAAGTCCTCCATTGCCCGGACCCTAAACGCTGGCTGCAGACCCTAGACCGAAGAGTTGTCCTTTAAGAGGGGGTGGTAAGGCCACTTGTGTCCCCCCCTTTCAGGTCTTCTCCCCTGTCGACCTTGAGGGTGAGGCCGACCTAGTGTCATCCATCTTGTATGGCCCCATGCTACCCTCATTGTCTTTACCCAAATTTGTCCCTTTTTCCATCTTTCCTCCCTCGTCCACAAAGTCCCCATTCGAAAACCAGCCCGAAGAGTCGTTGTCTGATCCATCGCTCCTGTAAAACTGGTCCCAGTCAACCGCGTACGCTCGTGTGTCTAAATCTCCATCCCCCTCCAACGTGCCTGTTGTGACCAGGGTCGCGATTGAAACGACGTTTAGCTCAGCAGGCAGACTTGAGCTTGCCAGGATGCTGTATGGGACTGCCGTTACAGTTCTCCAGGGTCTCCATCTCATCCTTGATCACAGTTGTGTGGTTTCCGGCAGCTTGACGATCAGTGGCGCGAATGCCTCCTTAAATCTGTGGGTGTCTCCTCGTACTGATCCCCTTGCTCTTGACCCGATTGAGAGTGTGTGTCTTCCTGTGTTGTTTCATTTGGAATTGTGTCGTAGGCCCCCAATGGGTATGCAGTGGTTACCTTTTTTCGGAGGATATCGACTACATTTTGGCCTTCCTCAAAGCCCGGGATCTGGAAGGACACATCCGTGGCAATCTGCCACTTACCTATCCCCGACACATATCTTGCCGCGATAAGCGGCCGAATGTTCATCAAGGTGATCCATGCAGATCTGGCGGTTTCCTCAACAAGGGGTGCTGCCTTTTTGGCGATGTGATCAATTGTGATGAACTCTAGGGCATACTCCTCGTTCAGCCTCTTCAATTTGTATGTTTGGGCTACTACCACTGCTGCTTCTTTTTCCAGGAGGGAGCGCCCCGACTCTTCATCGGTTTTCATTTGATCTGCAACATTCTCCTTCTTCTTCTGGTTCTTTCCTGATTTCCATTTCTTGGGTCTTTGATTTTGGAATTCATACTTCCCGCCAGGAATGGTTTTGTCCTTGTCTTTCACGCCTTGTTCTCTTGCCCTCTTCTTTTCTGCATACCTGAAGGCCGTATATTCTGACAATTCCTCTGACCCGACTTTCTTGAGAGCCTCGAACTGGTTGTTTGAAATCCCATTTCCTCCAAACATGCTCCTCTTGCCAATTAGCTGGGCGTTCTCAGCATGTTTAAGACACGCTACACGGATGTCAAAAGCATGCTCCCTTTCCCTTTGACTTTCTCCACATACTCCTTGAGCCACTGAAGAGAACGCTGGGATTCCTTTTCACTTTCCCCTGCAGAGCTGTCCTCCTCTACACCACTCACATCTGCACTTGTTTCCGACCCAGCCTTCCCTGGCACGTTAGCCGTGTCTCCTTGCCAAACCTCAACAGGTTTGGTTACAATCTCCTCTTTCCCCCCTGCATTGATTGTTTTTCTCTTCTTAAGACCCCCCTCCATGATTTTCTGTCCTTCTTCCTTGTTCAGGGTTCGTTTGTTCTCTGCTTGGGTCTTAACCCTTGACTGAAGAGATGCCTGTTCCAGACCTTTCAGCCTGCTCCTAATGCTGGATGCTTCCTTGTCAAATTCCTGCATTACCTGCTCCCTTACTGCGTCCAAATCCCACAACAAGTCTTCCCGATCCTTCTCTTCTCTGATCACCTGAGGGTCGATGAGAGGGTCAGTTTTAAATTTTATTGGGTTGGGTGGCACCTTCCCCATTCCTTTCTTCTGCCATCTGCTGTCAGTTGGAGGAAAAATGTTCGGTTTCTTGACCATAGGTTCCTTGTCCACGTAGTGCCATACCCAATCTGGTTCCTCCAGGTTGTCGTCAAAGACCCAACCATCGTAATTACTATCTGCGACAAACCATATGCCCGGTGCCTCCTCCACTTCGGCCAGCATATTGGGAAGGAGTTTACGCTCCTTTGGCTGCTTCGGGTATTTGGGACAATTGGTATCGGTCCCCATTTGGCCTCGCTCCCTGCACCGAAAACAGATTGGGGAGCTTTTTGTGTAGATCTTGATGTCCGCGATTCTGTTTTCAATCGTAATTTCCATGTCTGTGGGAAGACAGGGGGGCTGTCCGTCTTCACTTCCAGTACTGCAGTCAGCGACCCACGATGCGGGGCCAAAAATTCGGGCGCAGGCAGGATCCATTTAAGGATCCTGTTTGCTGTGTATTGTTTCTCTAGCCTGTCCTTTAATAAGCCTTGGAACCCAAGTGGAATGTTGTCAAATTGAACCCAAAAGTTCTTTTTTAAGAGTGTTTGTTTGTATGAAACCCAGAACACTGGGTCTTGCCTTTGGGTGTTCAGTTTCTTCCACTTGGAGATCGTGCATACTGAGCCGTTGCAGTTCCTGGATTGCATTTTTGCAGCCGCTTTTGCGTGTTCTTCCTGGATGAACAAGGCCAGGACATTGTTACGACCCAAATTTTGCAGTGTGAAGGTATCGCAGATTGTTTGAGTTTCAGTTCCCTTTTTGTTGTCTCAATCACCCATTTTCTCTTCTCTGCAGGTTGGAGTTCTGCTCCATTGCGTGTGAAATTGAAAACCACGCCATGCATTTCGTGCAAGTCATCGAGCTCAACGATTTTCTCTTCCGGATACTTCCAAACTATTACGTCTTCTTCTTTGCTATCCACCTTTTGTGTTTCCGCTGTCTGTATCCCTTGAACCTTCGTCCTGTCAATCATAAATTTGAGGGCTTCGTTATCAATCACATTGATACATCTTTCCAGCATGTTTGGGTTCACTGTGGTCGTG
This sequence comes from Chara braunii, assembly GCA_003427395.1. Taxonomy (NCBI): domain Eukaryota; kingdom Viridiplantae; phylum Streptophyta; class Charophyceae; order Charales; family Characeae; genus Chara; species Chara braunii. The sequence continues at coordinate 593,618 of BFEA01000386.1, read as the reverse complement.
TTTTGGAACGAAGATGCCATTTTCTTTAGATCGGGGGGAGACCAGTCCCACTATCTAACCCCTATCCCGTCAAGTGCCTAGACCTGTTGGGGTTTGATTTGACAGTCAGGGTATGATCGGGAGCTAACTGGGTTGGATCAGGGCGGGGTTCAGCTAGGACCGAGACGGAGTCGGATTAGGATCGAGGTGGGAATAGGATGGGAGGGGCTGAAGTCGGGATAGGATGGGGTGAGGCCGGGATCGTGTTGGGATCGAAGTGGGATCAGTTTTGAAAGAAAGTTGGATCCTTCGGGGGCTCACTCGGGAATTAGATGTGAATGGATTGGGGTTGACACTAGCCTGGGGTGGGCGTGAAACGGGATTGGTAGCCAGTGCGGTTTCGACAGAAGGCAATATGTGGAGTCAGGATGGGGTCGGATGAGGAGGGGAGAGAATCTGGCTGAGATCGGGGGTAGACTCAGGGTGAGATGGGAGTGAGATCGGGCTAGGATTGGGATGGGCTCGGAATTAGATAGGGGTGAAATGAGGATAGGAGGCAAAGGGGGCAGTTGAGGTCGGGACAGGGTCAGGATGGGGTTGAGATGGGATCGGGCTGGGGTCGAGATAGGGTTGGGAAGGGGTCAAGATGGGGTCGGAATGGGATCGAGAAGGGATCAGGATGGGATCGAGGTGGGTTCAAGATGGGGCCGAGATGATGTTGAGGTAGGATCAAGCTGGGATCGGGGAGGAGTCGAGACGGGAACGAGGTGGGATAAGAGCGGGAAGGGTTCAAAAGGGAGATGAGGTTGAGATGGGATCGAGATGGGGATGGGATCGGGGTAGGATCAGGGGTAGGAACTGGCCAGGATCGGGATGAGTTCAGACTGGGGTTGGGGTGAAGTGGGGCTAGAAGAGTATAGGGGTAGTTGGGGTCGGAATAGGGTCGGGATGGGGTAGAGATGGGATCGGGCTGGGGTCGAGATGGGGTTGGGGTGGGGTCGATATGGGAACGGGATGGGATCGAGATGGGATCAGGCTGGGGTCTGGATGGGATCCGTGTGGGGTCGAAATACGGTCGAGGGGAAGTCGAGCTGGGATCGGAATGGAGTCGAGAGGGGATCGAGATGAGACTAGCGAGATCGAGGTGGGCTCGAACAGTGGGATAGGGTCGCGATTGAGATGGGAATGGGGTCGGGGTGGGATCCGGGGTGGGATCAGGCTCAGATTGGGATGAGCTCGGGGTAGGATCGGTGAGGAATGGGAAAAGGGGAGAGTGGGGTAGTTGGAGTCGGGATAGCGTCGGCACGAGGTTGAGACGAGGTCGGTATATTGATGTGGTAAGGTCGAGGGGGAGACGAGTTGGGATTGGTGATTCGAGAGGGAATCGAGGTGAGATAGCGAGATCGAGATGGGCTCGAAAAGCGAGATAAGGTCGAGATTGGGATGGGGATGGGATCGGGGAGGGCTCCGACTAGGATTGGGATGATCTCGGAATGGAATCGGGGTGGAGTGGGGAAAGGAGAGACTGGGGGTAGTTGGAGTCGGGATGGGGTTGGTATGGGGGTGAGATGGGGTCGGTATGGGGATGAGGTAAGGTCGAGGGGGAATCGAGATGGGATCGGGATGAGTTCGAGAGGGGATCGAAATAGCGAGATCGAGGTTGGCTCGAAAAAGTGGGATAGGGTCGAGATTGGGATGGGGTGGATCCGGGGTGGGATCTGATTAGGATTGGGATGAGCGGATCGGGAGGAGGTAAGTATCGGATTGAGATGGAGTCGGGATGGGGTCAAGATGGGGTCGGAATAGGATCACGATGGGGTTAGAGTGGGATCGAGATGGGATCGGGATGGGGCCGAGATGGAATCGGGATGGGGATTGCTCTAAAGGGGGAAAGATCGATAGCGGAGGAGCATTAGATGGAGACAGTTGGGGTATGTTAACAAGATGGCTGTGGTGGAGAATATGATGAGAGAGGAGGGGAGGGGGGGGTCGGTATGGGGGGAGATGAGGGGCAGTGGGCGGTTGGGGGGTTGGGGGGGAGACTTCGACAAAGGTGAGAGGGACAGGGAGGCATTCGAAAAGGTCGGTTGAGATTGCTGGCGTGGCTGTGGGGAGTGGGATGTGGAAAGGGAAGGAGCTGAGAAGAGGAGGGCTAGGAAGGTTTAGTTAATTGGACTGGGTATCGCCGGTAAGAGGGGGGAATGAAGATAGACGCTAATGGGTGAGCTGTTGGTAAGTAGAGGGGAAATAAGTTTTAGAGAGGGTTAGCACACTAGAGTGGGCCAAAGAGGTCAGAGAAACTGTCGGATCTTACTCGATTATGGCTTCCTCTAATGTCTGCTGGTACCGTTCGTCGACCCTCGCAGCTCCTTCGCGGAAACTTCGCTTCTCACGCGATTCAAAAGACGAAAATGGCGGTCTGGGCGCACGCGCAAGGCGTGAGCGCGTGGTCCTGCCCTTCAGGCCAGCAGGGCTATGGCTGTCTTATGGGGGCTTCAGGATGACATGGCGCTTCGTCGTTCTCGAACCTCGACTTCGATTCCTCGATGGCGCCAACTCGGGCGCTGGCGGCCGGGGAAGCGAGACGCGGGTCTAGTGCAGCGTGGCGCTAACCGGATGGCGCGAGCGCAAATTCCATCATATCCCCTTTCCATTGGCTCTCATGATTTTTTATTTTTAATTATTATTATTATTATTATTATTATTATTATTTTTAAGCCCTGGGTGTTGTAGAGGCCAAGGACAAGACCCACGCTGATCGCTGGCAGCGGCAGCCGGTGGTTGTCCTAACAAGATAGGCCACCTTCCCTACCCTTCCCCGCGTTAACGCTCCCAGTGCATCCCCTATCCCTACTATCCTACCTCAGTGTGACCAGCTGTTACATGCTGCGCCTGCACACGAGGGCCATTTTCCAGGCCCTGCGTCCCTTAGGCTGAAAGCCTGAAAACCAGGGCCTACAGGCCCCGTGTCTGTTCAGCTCAAAAGCCTGAAATACAGGGGCCTGCAGACCATGTGTCGTTTCAGACTAAAACTGGCAATAGCCTTTTTAGCCTGAAACTAAGGGCCATTTTCGGTCGTTCATCAGAACGACCGGCCCTGAAACTCAGGCAGCGAACCAGGGTTTCGGGAACAGGCTATTCTCAGCCTGTTCCCACGACAGCCTCAGCAGATGCTGCAGCTCCAGCCCCTGGCACACTTCGGCATTGGCAAGAGCAGCCTCCTCGGCCTGGCTCGCCCTGCAGGCAGTTAGGACGCAGGCGGAGATAGTACATAGGGACTTCCCATGCACTTCACGGGTAGGCAGGAGGCAGTTGTTACATCTTCGATGCCACACGGGTCCTAGCGGACCCGACTTAGGGCTAGAGGGACACATTACGGCCTAAAGGCCCGACCTTGGGGGATTATCAGGCCGAAAGGCCACGACTTGGACCAGACCCGACGGGCAGGCCCAAACGACATTACCGTTTGGGCCTGGCGGCGCTCTTGAGGCTGCCGCCCGCCGGTTGGGGCTGAACTGTCAATCTCGACGGTTCAGGGCACGGGCAGGCCTCGCAACATTGAGGCCGGCCCATGCCCCACCGGTACTAAAGACCGGTCCGGCCTCACTTCGAGGCATCGAGCCACCGGCATAATGCTGGTGCGTATCGGTTGGCAGCAGCAGCGCTATTTTGAGCGCAGGAGCGGAGGGCAGCAGCATCAGCGCGAGCTAGCGCAGCATCAGCAGCGACCGAGGAGACCAGCAGCAGCACGGCGGCCATAGCCGCCTCGACAGCAGCAGGGCAGGTACCAGGAGGCGAGGATCTCTTCTCCTCCCTCCACGGTCCCGTTCCCTCCTCCTCACCTCCTTCTCCTCCCCTGCCATCTCTCCCTTCTTCTTCTTCTTCTTCTTCTTCTTCTTCTTCTTCTTCTTCTTCATATGGAAGACTTATACTAGTTGGACAGAGATCAGTGTTGGACTTCGGTGGTAAGAGGCTGTGGTACTTACCGGGTTCGAGACTTGGAGATTGTTGGGGATGATACTCGGCTGCATCACAGATTGGACACCGGTTACATAAGGACTCTGTATCTCCGACATTGGTGACTTATTGTCTGCGACATTTGAACTTGTTCGATGACATTTTGGATTACCATATCGGTGACCTACTGGTTTCTATCTCGGTGACATCTGGTGCTACCTACATCTCCCACCTCCTTCGTCTCTCCTCCCACCTTCATCTGTGWATGTGTGTACGGGGCCTGAGCATCGTCTATGCATGGCTCAGACCCCACCATCTCACGATTGTATGTGTGTGGAGTGATAWCTGTGTGAGTCAGTCWATGTRAGTCAGTCYGTTTATCAKACTTCCGYTGCATACATRCTCWTCCTATATTGGTYGATCTTTGGTTCTGCCSCATACTCGTTGATRMAWTCACGAGTATGTAACARTTTTGGTATCGGAGCAGACCRWTKCACGGATCTGCTCACAAGGTAAGTCTGATTAGGAATAGATTGCTTCTTCGATCTTCCCAATCAGCTCTGTATTACTATCGAGATTCAAAGTTGCAATTTTTTTTTCTTTTTCGGTATTCTATTTAAATCGGCATTCCGTTTCAATTAGTTATTAGGACTTTTTCTTCGGATTTCAGTTTTAATCCGGTATTTTGGTTATTTTGGATTCTGATTAAGTGCATTATGGGCAATCCGACATTCTGTTTAATTCGGATTTCTGATTATTAATTCGTGATTAGGGTTAAATCAATACTCTGCTTAATTCGGCATTTTGATTCACATTTCGGTTTCCGTTTTTATAATTCAGCATTCTGATTTTAATCCTGTATTTCGTTTTCTAAATCGGCAATTCCGTTTTATTGCAGTATTGGAAATTAGGGTTACAAAAATTTTTGGTTTTCGATCAACTTGGGAAATTCGAACGTTTTGGAACTGTAAATGGGGAAATTCCGCCGAATCGTGGAAAATTAGGGTTGGGCCCGAAATTTTCGCGAAATTTTTTTCTTTCCCTGGTTTGAGAAATTCCGAAAACGAACTTGAGCCTTTAAAAATCGGATTTTGTAGGCTGAAAATCCTGAAATTTTACTTTTTTTGAAATTTCGAGTGTTTTTTTTCCAATATTTCCGAAATGTTTTTTTGGCATATTGTTCGTCATTGTTCCCCATAATCGCAACTTCCGGGAAGTTCACTAATTAACGGTGAAGTCCCGGACTAAAGATGATCTCAACGGACACCTAATCTTGATACAATTCAAATTCGTTCATTATCATTATTGCAAATATTGTTTTATTGATTATCATTAAGAAATCATTATTGCAAATATTGTTTTATTGATTATCATTAAGAATTATTCTTTCGTTATTAATCATTAATTAAACTTATTGATTAAATAATTCGTTATTATTTTCTTATTACAAATTTTTGAGTTGTTTACGGGAAATTTTATCTTTTTCTGTTTGATTAGGTGTCTAAAGTCCATCAGTGGGATAGGGATTGTATGCGAAGTGCTTGATTGTTCTACCCCGGTTCCCACTCTCCCTACCTTACCCGTAATCTGTGGCCACCGGGATTTCTCAAGTACCACATCAGCGAGAACTGATGTCGATGGAACAGGACACCGGGGCACTGCCACGACGCTGTGCCAGGCTTGCAGTTCGTGCCGGTTCTGTGCTCCCTCCACGAACCAAGTATCAGCAACAGCAACTCAGCAGGCGGACGACTCCAGCGGCATCGAGTACAACACTGACAGTACCGGTTACCACCGGAGTTCTTCCCGCATGTCCGCTCCAAGGGGCCCTTGAACCGTTGGCTGACTACCTTGGGCGGCTACAGGTATTCACGGATGCCGTAGCTACCGCCAAGGCTCAGCAGGAGGCAGCAGAGGCAGAACGTCAGCAGCTGGCCAATGAGGCGGCAGCCCAAGCTCAGCACACTGCTGAGGCTGACGCAGCGGCACAAGACAGACGGAATGCCGCCAACACGGAGTCCCTGATTCAAAATGAGAATCAGTGGACAACGTTACTCCAAGGGATGTTCTTTGTGCCTACGGACGCGCAGGCGGATCCGACACAGGCGGAGGCAGAGAGAAGTAACCTGGCTACCGTGATGTTGAGCGTGATGAGGGGAGTAATGTGGAACAACAAACTGCTGCAGGCACACCTGTGCACGGAACGACAGCAAAGACAAAAGCACCAGCAAGACCCGACCGCTTTAACAGCTGCCGTCCGCGACGCGGCAATACAGCAGCAGCAACAACAACAATTGTTGAGCTCTACTCTCGCACGCATCAACAGCATCGAGGCTAAGGCCTCAGCAGCGCCAGGCTGCACGACAGACGCGACGAAGCAGCTCAACGAGCGCATCGATCACGTCGTCACCATCATTGGCGAACTAGGTGATTTCACTAGTCGGGCCACGATCAGCAGCACGGTGGTCGCCATCAAGACGAGCAGCACCAAACTGCAGACAAGACCGAACGCCGCTACAAAGAATTACAAGATGCCGCACTTCGACATCAGCAAGTTCGACGACTACAACAAGTCGGACGCCTTGACATGGTGGCAAAGTTTCCTCACGGAAGCATCATGCCGCACTGTCCTGGCTGCCGACATGATGAAGGCACTCTACTTACAACTGATTGGAGGAGCGCAGGCATGGATGAACCACCTGGCGGCCACCAAGAAATGCACCATCGCCGAATTCCACACGCACATCACGTGGAAGGAGTTCGAGCAGCTATGGTTCACCCGGTTCATGGTCCGCAACGTCGTGAAGGCGGCCATGAACGAGGTGTACACCTGCTCTCAAGTGAGTATGCCAACTCGAGACTGGACAACCAAGTGGCAAAAGATAGTGACCACGTCAGGCTTCGATTTGAGTTTCACTAACCAACGATCCGAGTTCTTCTTGCGATCGTGCGCAGGACTGCGAACCGCACCAGGCAACGAGTACGATTACGCCTCATTCCAGACCATCCTGGATCGTGCGAACTTAGTCATCCAAACGGATGACAAGGCCGCAAACGAACGGTAGTCCAAACCACATTATGTGTCTAAGCAGGGCTATCAACGACCGACACATAACAATGCCGTGATTTTTGAAGAAACAGTCGATCTCCACGCTGCAGCAGCATCCTCGAGTGATGGAGGAATTGTAGCAGCGCTCCCGTCGAAGCGTCCCAAGAGAGTTCGGAAGAACAAGGCGACACAAGAGACGACATCGACGGGAACTGGGCAGAAGCCATAGACGGGATACAAGATAACCAAGGAAATCTATGACCTTCGTCAACGGTACGGATATTGCCTTTGGTGCAATGGAGTCACTCACTTGACCGCACAATGGCCTGAAAAGGGCAAGGCACGCGTACCCCGTCCAACTAACTCGGAAAACTAAGTTACGCAAGGAGAGGGGCGACGTCTCTCCTCGCTCCGCCGGACCCGGTTGCCTTGCTAGCAATCGATGTCACTACCGAGGAGCATGCGTTAGTCGCTGATTCTCGTGCTACGTACGAGGATTATGCCGCCCAGCTGGTACCACCACTAGACCAGTCGAGCCACGTGCACTTAGATTGCGTGTGCGCAGCCTGTACACCGTTGGGAAGTGATCCGGTTAGTTCGCCACTGATTTCCGAGGACTCGACGGCGTGGTCAAGACTTGAGGAGCTTGACCCGCTAACGAGAGAGGACTTCGCTTGGATGCCTCTACCCTCGACCGGAACCTTGCCAAGGCCGCACTGCAACGCCTTGATGGTAAATCTACACTCCTATTTGCACACTACAGTACCAGCTCCGTTGACGGACGACGGGGTAGCGGTTGTCGATTTCCGCTCCTATCTTGCGAAGATTGACCACGAGTACGCCACCCAAAGGTACGCCGAAACCGACGCTCCTTTGCTCTATATCCGCATTCAAATCGGAAAGGCAACCTATAGTGCCTTGATTGATTGCGGAGCGTCTCGCAACTTTATGAGCCAAGCCTTTATGGCCCGCTCAGGCCTTGGCCCGCGCGTTCGAAGGAAGACGCAACCCACGCAAGTTACACTCGCGGACGGCCGCACGCAAAAGTCGATTGACCGATGCGTCGACGACGTTCCGGTATACTTTGCTCCACTTGCGTGCGAGCCGGTGTCTTTTGACATCCTCGACACCAAGTTCGACATGATTCTAGGCATGTCTTGGTTGCGTAGCGCCGATCATCCGGTGAACTTTCATGACCGAACCGTTCACATCCGTGATCCGAACGGAGTGATAGTATGTATGGTTGCGACCCCTCGCACTTCGATTGCTTGTCACGTGGTTTCCGTTGCGAGAATTCGCGACGCCATAGCTCGGAATGACGTTGAGAAGATGGGCCTTGTATTCTTGCATGCTCTCCCCTTGCCGGACGGACCAGCCGCGTCACCGCCGGAGAGAGAAGGTTAACAACAGTCGTATTTTTCATCACCACTTCAGGACACCCTTCACCACTTGAGGATGCAGCCTGCCTAAACAGGTGGATTTCAGGGTCTTCGGACCTTTCACCACTTCAGGACTATTCAGGTCTGAAAATCCTGAATGGTCCTGAAGTGGTGAAAGCTCCGAAGACCCTGAAAACCACCTGTTTAGGCAGGCTGCATCCTCAAGTGGTGAAGGGTGGTTTTCATGGTCTTTGGACCTTTCACCACTTCAGGACCATTCATGATTTTCAGACTGCCCAAAACTTTCACTTGACCACTTCAAGACACCCTTCACCACTTCAGGATGCAGCCTGCCTAAACACGTGGTTTTCAGGGTTTTCGGACCTTTCACCACTTCAGAACCATTCAGGATTTTCAGGCTGCCCAAAACTCTCACTTTAGAATTTTCATTCCTGAATTTTCAGCTACCCGATAACCGCTTGTGCCGCCGGACCCATGCATTTCTCACCTCTTGGACGAGTATAGAAACGTCTTCGAGGCTCCCACCGGAACGGTTCTGGATCGGCCCATACGTCACGGGATCACTCTCGAGGCTGGCGCCGTCCCTCCTCGTGGATGCATCTACTGCATGAGCGAAGAGGAACTTGAGGTGCTCCGCGCACAACTCGATGATCTTCTCGACAAGGGCTGGATTTGCCCTAGTTGTTCGCCTTACGGTGCCCCTGTTCTCTTCATCCGGAAGAAGAACAAAGATCTACGGTTATGCATCGATTATCGCAAACTTAACGCACAAACCGTAAAGAACGCCGACCCTCTCCCTCAGATTGATGATCGTCTTGAGCGGTTAGGCGGCGCAACGTACTTCTCAAGTTGGACTTGAAGTCGGGTTACCACCAGATTGAAATCCAGCCTCAAGATCGGTACAAGACCGCGTTCAAGACGCGGTACGGGCATTTTGAGTGGGTTGTCATGCCATTTGGCCTCACCAATGCCCCCGCGACTTTCCAAGCAGCTATGACGATTGAGTTTCACGACTTGCTCGATCGCAGCGTCCTCATCTACCTCGACGACATCTTGGTTTATAGCAGGACGTTGGACGAGCACATCGTACACCTTCGCGCTGTTTTGGATCGTTCGCGACTAGCCAAGTACAAAGCGAATCTCGACAAGTGCGAGTTCGCCAAGCAGGAGCTTGAGTACTTGGGTCATTTTGTCACGCCGAAAGGCATTCGTCCCTTAGCGGACAAGATCCAAGCCATCGTGGATTGGCCGGAACCCTGTTGCACGACGGATGTACGCTCTTTCATGGGTTTGGCTAGATATTATCAGCGATTTGTCGAGTCATACTCGAAAGTGGCCGCTCCTTTGTCGAGACTTCAGTCCCCGAAGGTGCCCTTCGAGTTCGACGACGCA
>BFEA01000386.1:513970-524815 GCA_003427395.1 Chara braunii | reverse complement strand
AAAGGGACGTTTAGAGGGGATAGTAGATCAGTCTGATGGATTAGGGTGACGGGGGAGTTGGAGGTAAGGGGGTAGGTTGGGGGAGGGGTAGGATGGATGGTAGGATGGGTGGTAGGTTGGGTGGGTCGAAGGGTCGGTGAGTGTCGGGGTGGGGGTGGGGGGTTAACTTACACTAATCTTGAAAAACTAAGGGAACCCTCTGCTCTAAGCTGATCTTTCTGTAGAATTATCGAGGTTGTCCTAGCTTTTCTGTTCGTCTCTAATTCTCTGGGCCGGTGTCCTCTTGGGGTTTGGGAAAGCCATATGAAATTGCCACTCGTTAAACTCTATGGGGTTGTATCTGGTGCCTCTTCTTACCATTCCTTCTCTCAGCTCATTGGGTGGCAGATACTCTATATCGTGCCGGTCCTGTTTTTTTCTGCCTCTTGCCTTCTCTTAAACCCGAAACCCTAGGCTTTTCCTAGGCTTCTGTTGGGCGTGATTTATTATTTTATGTTTTCCTTGAGGGGGCTATTTCCTTGTCCTCTAAGGACTTAAACCACCAGTACACCCGCACCTAAAATCCCGAACCTACCTGCCCACTGCGCGCCTCTATTTTCCGCGCCTTCTGCTTGAGGGTACCTGCGGTGGGAATTTCGGAAGTGGCACCGGTGCCGGCGTTCTACCTGAAGGGGGAAAAAAAAAGGAAAAAACATGCCAAATATCAATGATGTCCTGGAAGGCCGTGGCGGAGGCCATACTCAAATGATCACTTCCAGAATGCATCTGACCACCGTTACGGGGAGGGGAAACATTGCTGTTTTTACTTTTTTTCTCCTTTTGTTTTTTGCTTCCTTTCCCTGCCAGCAAGGCAACGCACATTCCTCTGCTCAAAACGCCCTCGCTGAGGGCATACTCACACTAGCGCTGTTGAAATGCATCCAACCACTTTCACGGCCAAAGCTTTGTTGGCTTTTTTTTCAGGGCTGGTCCCCGGATGGACCGGGGACCCCTACCCCATCCGCGGTCCTTCCAGTTGGACCGGCCGGTGGCCCAGGCCAGTTCCCTCCTGGTTGCCCCCACCGCATTTTCGCTGGGGGCTTAATTTTTTTTTTTTGTCGGCTCGTTCCCGAGGCCTCGTGGGGGCGGGCCCTGGCCCGCAATTTCGAAACCGGGTCCTGTAGGCCCGGATTTTTCAAGTACAGAAAGTGGGCAATCTTGGCCGCCGATCGTCGCAGATCAGCAGCAAAGATCGGCCAGGACCCCATTTCTATAAGAAAAACGGGCAGAGGATATCCGCCGCTGATCTGTGCAGATCAGCAGCRGAGAACAGCCATGCGTTTTTCCTAAGATGTGGGTCGGGTAGGCCCCTAATCCAATTTGTCATCTGGTGGTCCAATGGACCAGTTACCATTGGCAACATCTGATGCTCTTCCACCCTCAGCCTCGAGGGGAACACTATGCTTCTGATGAGCATGTGCTGAGATTATATCCTTCTGCGACGTCCCTGCCATCTGTGGAAAAAGTTATGGGTTCGGATTTTGGAATTGTGATTTCAGAGCCGTCCAAGGTGCAATCCCAAGAATGGACCTAAGCTATAGGGCGTTGCTGCACTACTCTCGTCATGCACAAAAGAAAAAAATCTTGGCGGTGTATCTTTCCGAATTCTAGCGGAAGATTCACTCTCGTTTTGCATTTCTTCTCTCTATCTATCTCGAACTCGAATGGACCTTGCTCCACTACATGTATCTGGACAGACTGCCAGACAACGTACTTTCGGACTGACAACTCACCTTATGTAGGAACCAACAAACAGAAAACGCTCTGCCTCCACGAGCAGAAAGCTGGAACCATAACTTTTCTGCTGTCGAAATATACTCTGGAAGAGCTATAATTTCGGGCAAGGACCTCTTTTCATCATATCTGGTTTAGCTCGTGGGGTATTAATATCAAATGACATACTCCACGAAGTGCTCCAGCGACGGGGGGGTCGGATAAGTGAACTTGCTTACTTGACCCCTCCCTGAGGAAGCCGTAGTAGCCTGAATATGTCAATTATCATCCCCTGTCCCCCTCTGGAAGCCCCCTGAAAAATGTTGTACCTTAAAAATTTTATTGCGGATTCGGACAGCTCTTGAAGAGCGCAGTCGGAATCTGCCCAAAAAAAAAAAAAAAAGATATTTGGGCACTTTTTTTTCAAAACCGGTTTCCCGGGTCACCCCCTCTGGTCTGGTCCGGCTCCGGTTGGACCGGGGTAGCTCAACCGGCCGTTTGCCGGCCCAGCACTGTTTTTTTTTTTTTTTTTTTTTTTTTGTCAGTCTGACAGTCGTGCTCCCCGTGTTCCTCGCTGAGGGCAGTACTCGAAAAAGTGTATCCGACTGCAATCACGGCCAAAGCTTGTTTTGTTTTTTAGGGGCTTTTTTTCTTTCTTTTTTTGTGAGTCTGACAGTAGTGCTCCCCCTGTTCCTCGTTCTACCGAAGTGCCCTCACTGAGGGCAGTACTCCTAAAAGTGTATCCAACTGCAATCACGGCCAAAGCTTGTTTTGTTTTTTGGGACTTTCGGATTTGACATGGGCCCAAAAATTTGAAAACCTTCTGATGCTCCGACCCTGCCCTGAGCCCGCCTTTTACTTCTTGTGGCAACAAGTTATTTTGCTGCAAGGCTGAGGCCGTGTACGCTTGGTTTAGCTCTTCTGTTTAGTATTAGTTCACCCAGAACTTGAACGTACTCGTGATTCTGCAAGTTATTGGTGGATGTGCTCTCGGTCCCCTTCTTTGAGTACTATGTGCAGGTATTATGATTTAATGAAGTCCTAACTTCATGTCCGTCAGATGGGTTCTGCTTCTTGGTTGTGTTGCTATCGTTTATCGACTGACGCTATTCCTTTCGCTGGTTGTGTTGCTGTAGTTTATCGTCTAAATCTAACACTGATGTTTACTATTTTTGGGTCATCTGGGTCTTGTGCTTTTGTTCAGGATCTGTCCTCTTTGGTGAACCTCCTTTTTACCACTGCCTATTTGTTATGATCTCATGACTGTCGATCCGGTTGTAAATGTCTGTCTGTACGTGTTATTTACTCTTAGATTTTTAGTGTGACGGACGTTTCCTAGACCCGTTGTTATTGATCTTCTGCCGAAGATGACTCTTCTCCATCTGACGTGGCTGTGAGCTGATTAGTGCTATCCATAGTTGCGGCGCACCAGTGCGCAACGCGGAGCGGGGCGGGGCGCTGTGCGCTGTGCGCTGGAATTCCAGTGTGCGCGCTGTGCGGTGCACCAGGTGCATGAAAAAAAGAAAAAGAAAAGAAAAAGAAAAAAAAGAACCAAACATTTATTCGTGCCTGAGAGAGAGAGAGAGAGAGAGAGAGAGAGAGAGACAGAGAGACAGAGAGAGAGAGCAAAGGGTCCCCTTTACGTCAATTCAGGGCCCACTGCAGGTAAAGCAAATGGTTTCCACAATACACTTGGATATTGTGGAGGCATTGAGTACTGTCGCTTCAGCAAGCAGGATGGCCGCGTCACATATGGGAGAGGTGGGAGCAGACCACCAATATGTTCTGTGGGTGCGGGTTCAGGTCTGTAGCTCGGGAGTTATTGGTCACCAATTCAGCTAGACCCTGTTCGTGTCTCCACGTGATTCTCAGGACCTAGCTCCACCACTCAGTGGTACTCACCACATGTATAACATTATAATGAATCTTCTGCTGAAACATGAAACCATACACCATCATATGGTATGTCTTTTGTGCATATGGTGAGTAGTGGCGAGAGGCCCCTTGGGCCACTGTACGTAATCAGAGGAAAACAAAAAGAAAAAAACGAGAGAGCTACAGGAATCTTCATCCTAACCCATAACTGCCGACATGCAGACCTGAATGCCAATCTTCAGCATATATTGGTGGTTGACTGGAGTCAGTGCCTTCTGCGAGACCGTGTTTGTCCACCACTGTGTGGGATTTGCAGAAGGAAAGGGGAAGTCCAGTTGCCCCACCCCGCCTAAAAAAGAAAAGTGGAACGAGGCTCAATGAGCCCTATATTCATAATCCGCAGTTTTGAAATTTTTGGGGAAGTGGCCTGCAGAATTCAAAATTCGGCAGCCCTTGCCCAAAAACAAATTTTGGGCCAAGGGCGCGGACAGTTTCCGAACTTGCACGGCAAGTTGAACATTTTTTCCAGGGGGGGGTGCCGAACTTGCACGAAACCCTACTGTTTTTCTTTTTTGTTTGGAACTTAAATTTTCCGGTGCGCTGCGCGGTGCAGTGCGCATGGTGCGCTGCGCGTGCACAAATCCGCGCACCGAGGTGCGCCGCAACAATGGTTCAGACCCCTGCAAATAATCCTATTCCTACTTTTGACTTGTCTCAAACAGATACAATGCAGCAAAGAATACGCATCGACTCTACCTGCAACAGTCTGTCAGTTGTCAGCAGTCTGTAACAACTAACTAATCAAAATAAAAACAAATTCATTTGCTGGAATGCATGCCGAATGGAAATAATGCAATAATTGACAATCGAACAGTCAACTGGAGTTACTGGACCCAACCCACCACCTTGATCCTTCTCGAGTGTCACTTAGTGTCGACCTCCTGAATGTTTTGGTGGAGCAGCGTGTCTAAAGGTTGGGATGGTGAATGTGACCCAAGTGCTTCGTCCAGGGCCCTTCAGAGGCAACACCTGTCTCCCACCGGCATGCTCCCCAGGAAGAATGTCGACTCCTCTCAAGGTTGGGCGTACACGACACCTTACAATGAGGGGATTCTCAAGACGAAGAGGGTAGATAAGGTAAGGAGCAACGCACCTCATAATGCTGCCCCCAACCACAGATTTCTCACCAGTTAACCTGACGTGCATTTATGATTACTGGTCAGTGCCTTGGTGCAACCCGCAATACAATGCAGTTCCACTTCGGCTTAAATGAAACGTCAGCAAGCTCTCATCATCCAGGGTGCACCCCAAGGTCACCACATAGCCTTCCTCGCACGCCCTCTCAACACAGGGCCACCTATCTACCCAGCGCCATGGATCAATTACCGTCGTGCAGTTTCATGGCAATGCGGCAATACTCCAATGCGCTGGAGCCAGCGGCGTGGCTCAAACCAGCTCCGATACCAAATTGCACAGAAAATGAGCAACAACAAAATGGCAGAAATGAACATTGCAAATCACACTGAAGCCAGATATTGACGAGTTGTCCAGAAAGCAGAAATGTGCCAATAATACACCCAGAGAGAACCGAAGAACAGTGAACTCAATTGTCAAAGAGAGCTTTGTCTCTCCAACCAAAGACAGTGTTCCCCAATGTCTCTTTACTCTGCTGACGCTCAGCGGCCAGAATGCAATCGTACAGTTCCTACACTAGCCTACAGCTATGAAGATGCAACTTGATGACATCAGCAGCAGCAACCGGAGTAAAAGCAGATGTTGCCCATGCAGACCTCTGCGACTACCAGGTACGTGCTCTCAGATCCATCCCCCACTCGCTCTCTCTCTTGTTCACCCCTGACTACCAGGTACCACCGCCTAACCCCGCTGACCTTCCAGAGCTCCACCCTGGCTATGGGGGATGAGCTATGGCGCTGCTCACGAGCGGCGCCCACCTCCTAGGGACCGTGCTCGCTCGAGCACTTCAGCGTCAGCCACAAGGCACGCACTGTGGAGCAGCGCTGTTGCATTGCACGTGAGTGCCTGAATGCGCAAGTGAGACGCAAGCTCATTCCTAAATGGAAAGTGGTTGCCACTCTCGCTGCCTGGCCTGGGATGCGTGTGTGCCCTCTAGCTTCCAGTTGGGCCAAAATGTCTGTGCCCAGGCCCGTTCAGACAGTGGCCTGGGCCCGCAGCAGTTAGGCGCCCCCAACCATCCAGGGCCCAATGAGGTGTTCCCTGCCTGCCGATAGGCCGACAGGCCTGCTTACACGTTGAGGAAAGAATAGCCCAGAAGGCTCACTGAAGATTCTGATGCTTGCAAACAGGGCGTGACTAACCAACGGGCGCATGGTAACTGTCCGGCGCCCACAAGGGCTGGCAAAAATTGCAATATTCAGGCCACTTTGAGATACGGAGCCCGCCGTCAATTAGGGCAGGCCGATGCTTGCAGCGGGGCCCCCTTACAGGCATGCCGAGGACTCATTCCCTCCCACACCCATTAAAATGGGAACGATGCAGAGAAGATTAGCATGGTCCCTGAGGAAAAAGTGCGAGGATCTGGGTCCTCAGCAGGCCTAAGGGGCCCCTTTTGCATCTGCAGCCGCCCTAAGTGAAGGCGGGCCTGATAAATCGCGAGAGGCCCTCGGCTGTCCATTTCGTATTTGGGGTCCAGGCAGTCACATTGCGTCAGTGGGTTGAAGGAAAACACAGGCCGAACAGCGAGGAAATTCCAAGGCCTATCTAGGCTTTTCCGAAAGCGCAGGCCCTGGGCGAGATTCGCAGCCTCATACACAGACAGTTGGAGGCCCAACCGAATGAGGCCCAGTAGCTGCAACAGAGGCGCAGCATCCTCGGGCCTACCGGAAGCTTCTTGGCCCACGCCCAGGCCAGCCACGCTGCGAAGGCAGGCAGGCTCTTTCCATATAGGAAAGAGCTCACTGCCTGGAGCCTCATTCAGCACTTGCATGCTGGCGGCAGCGCTGCTGGAGCGGACGCTCGTGGGCTGTTGCTGGCGCTGAGAGGCAAGGTGCTAGCGCGTGCGGTCGTGCAGGGAACAGGGCACTGCTGAGGGCAGCGCCATAGCCCAGCCTCCATAGCTTTATGGGCTTGGACTACAGTGAGGCGCAGGGGTGGTCTTCCGGTGTACAGAGGGAAGACGTGGGTGAAGAAGAGGGAGAGAGAGAGAAGGATGATGATGATGATGATGATGATGATGATGATGTGAGGGCACATACCTGGTATTGGCGATGGTCTGCTATGGGCGACATCTTCAAGTACTTCGTGGGCTGCTGATGTCAACAGTTGCATTGTCAATTAGTAGGCAGACTGTAGCTGTGTAGGAAGTAGGCTGGGCGCCGAGCGCCAAATAGGGAGATAGGGTCTGGACACGCATGTTGGTGGTGGCGAGAGCAAGCTCTCATTGACATTGGTTTTCAGTGTTACGATTCTTCATTGGTATTATATTGGTGCATTTCAGCTTTCTGGACACTGTGATACTATCTGGCCTTCAAGGTGACATTAGGGGTGTACGGTGGATGATGAGAGCTCGCTGATGTGGCATATAAGTCGAGGTGGAACTGCATTATGCTGTTGGTTGTGCCGAGGCAAAGACCGGTCATCATAAATGCACATCAGGTTGCCGGTGAGAAATCTGTGGTTGGGGGCAGCATTATGAGGTATGTTGCTCTCTTCCTTATCTACCCTCTCCATTACTTCTTACCGTGAGGAAGTGAGTTCTGTCTTGAGAGTCCTCTCAATGTGAGATGTTGCGAGCGCTGAACCTTGAGAGTCGACGTTCTTCCTGGGCAGCAAACTGGTGGGAGACGGGCGATGCTTCTGAAGGGCCCTGGACGAAGCACTCGGGTCACAGTCACCATGCCAACCTGCTGGGACTAGTACACGCATGCTTCGCCGCAAGTCCTTGGTTCTGCTGCTGCGCAATAGAGGTCATGCAGGGCATGCCAGCCCTTTGGACAAACACTTATCAGACCGTCTTTAAATATTTCTGGCGGGGACTTGGTGTTGACTCTAGATGTGATCGTCGTCTTGTCTGCGTCGTTAAATAATTCTTGAGGGGGCTGTCCTTAAACTGCCTCTTGATCAGCCAGATCAAACCGGATGTAAAGCGCGTTGCATGCGAGGATAAATAAGGTGCAGGGGCTGGCAGGTTCGACATACACTTGGGGCACAGCGGTGGGCTGGATTGCACACCTTCTGACACGCTGCTCAACCAGATGCTTAGGACGTCGACACAAAGTGACTACTCAAGAGGGATACAGGGGAGGGTCGGAGTCCGATAACAATTAGATAAACTGCCATCCAGCATGCATCTTTGCAGGAAATATTATTTTTATTTTTGACTATTTAGTTGTTACAATCTTGACTAACAGCAGATAGACAACTGCTGATAGAATAGTATACTCCTGGCTGCATGCAATCTGTTTCAGAGTAATCTAAAAATAAATTTAGTATTCCCTGTAGGATCTGACACTTATTATTGGTTACCACTTGACTATTTTCTCCAGGCTAACCGAGACGCAATGATTACTCTTACTCGGTTGGGTGTCAGGCTAAGGTAGGATTCAGTGTGGATTGTAGTCTAGATCACACTCCACTGTAGCTCATGAGTGAAGTTGTTAGTAGTGAGGAGGAGTTAGTGGAAGATCTTAGGGTTAGTTGCAGAACTGCTCTGAGTCGACCTTTGACCTTCTTAGAGTTAGGTCCAAGAGAGGAAAGGCGGCTGCGGAGGGAAGCTAGGGAGAGGGCAGCATTGCGGAGGACAAGGGACAGTGAGGCCAGCGCCATGGCTAGGAGCATAGCTAGCACGGGTGTGACCATGGCTACCTCCTTTACCATGTCACAGGCCTCTTCACAGGCCACTTCGTCAGAAGTCAGGCAGAGTACTCAAGCCTTTATAAGTCAGACTGTTGGCGTGCAAGTCAGCCAGCAGCCCCCGCTCACTCCAGAGGACTATGAGATCCTCCAAACGGAAGCTCTTCATGACGAGTTGCAGCGGCAACTGAGAGAAGTAGAAGAGAGAAGAGAAAGGGCTAGATTGAGAAAAGTCGGATTAGGCACTAGGTTGCAGGAACTAAGAGGACTAGAAGAACTAGATGATGCTACATTAAATCATGTTGATCGGTCGCTGCGCAACTCGCTACTTTGTGTGGCAGAAATGCAGGTAGTTCAGCAGGAATTGTTGGCTGAACTAGTGGCAGGCCAGAAATAAATTATGGCTGCACTTCAGGGCCCTCGCCCAGTCATGAGGCAGCCCCAGTTCCTTGTAGTTCCCAATTCCCTGTAGTTCCCCCTATCGATGACGCTGTCACCGATATGCCAAACCTTCTCGCCTATGTATGGCATTCCTCTCTCAGGCGGACAACCAGTAGTCAATGGTTCGGTCCTTAGAGCTTCTACCGTACCATCCATGACACTGGTAACTATAGTCCCATTGTCAGGGCAAGCCCAGGTTAGTGTGCAGCAACCTGTTTCAGTGGCTATGCAGCCAATGCAGCAATCTCTTGGGCCAATGCAGCCCATGCAGTGGATACCCAAGATACCCTTGTAGAGTCCTAAGCCCTTTTCTGGCGACGGGAAGAAGGACGAGGACTTGGATACCTAGGTGAGGACTGTGCCTACCTATGTGAGGCACAAACTCACCAGCCCGAAGCAGGAAGTCATAGTTGCTGCTTCCTTTTTAGAGGGATCAGCGACACGTTGGTTGAATGGGCTAGTTCTGCAACAAGGCTACTGTCAGAATTTCGATGCCTGGGCCCAGGCCAAGACATTGGAAGACTTCGTACGATATGTGTATAATAGGTGGCATGACCCTCAAGGGGCTCTGAAGGCCACCAATGCAATTAACAATCTTTGTGCCAAAAGGTACAAGAATGTTCCTGAGATCACAGACACTGTAGAACGTCTGCTCGTGGTATCTGGTGTGCGCTACGACCAGCAGGTACTCCTCATGGATTACTTGAGATGTCTACCTTCAGAGGTTAGGACTGAGCTGGTAGATGAGGCCTACGTCGACCAACATAACTTTGCTTCTTTCAGCAAGAAGGCCTTAGATATAGAGGCAAAGCTTGGGTCCGCTCATCAGAGTCAGGGAGATGGTAGGAAGAAGAGACTTCCCGAGGATTGGAAGAAGAAAGGTCAACTAATGTTCGTCGACCATGATGGTCAGACGACAGAAATTGACGACTTCCCGGACTATTGGGATGAGAGAGATCATGATGGGGCCAACGAGACTTCGGATGGGGGAGTTGTGGCTCCTATTAAAGGAAAAGACTACGGGGACCGGGAAGAAGAAGGTAGGCCGGTCTACGGGTCAGGCGGCCAAGGAACACCCGCATGGGTAAAACTTGTTTTAGATCACGAGGTGTGGAGGGACCGAGTTGCCAGGGGCACATGCATGAACTGTGGCAACTACGGCCACACGTCGAGGACTTGTCGAGGCAAGAAGGTCACGACGAGGGTAGCCACTCCAACAGTAGTGGGCTTATCCTCGAACCCTGGCAGTGCTTCTGTGAGCACTTCGCTGGGAAACACCTCGGGCCAGTAGGAGTGTTAGCCGTTGTTACTCGTGCTGAAGTGGTAACGTTGCCTTCCCCACTTCAAGTGTTGGCCAAGGCTAGTGACCCGAACATCGCCCCGTAGACACATTCAGACCCACCGACGCTCTGTTCGAGGGATGTGTCTGAGTCCTTAGAAGAGTTACAGTCTGAGTGGTCAGGGAAGGACCCCAGAGACTTTTGGGCGATGATTAGTAGAGGTCCTAAGGGTGAACATTTTGTGGTAGAGGTCAATGTAGGTGGCCGCAAAGTGGGTGCCTTTGGAGGCATAGGCTCTACACGAAATTCATTAGTCCTGCTTGTGTGGATAGACTGCGCTTAGGGGACCAAGCAACGGCTTAGCAGAACTGTAGTTGCTACGCTAGCCAACAAGCACCAAATGGTAGTTAAAGACTATGTCAAGGACGTAGTCTGTTCCTTCTCTTATGGAGGAGGGGAAGTGAGACACAAAATCTCATTCCTCGTTAGTGACGAACTGCCCTTCGATATGTTACTAGGCATGTACTACCTCGAGGTCGCTCAACCTCAGTTTGATCGGGATAGAAAGGTGTTGATACATAAGCTGCCCAACGGTAGTACCGTTAGACTGCAAAAGTTTAAATCTAGCAGTCTAGTGGAAAACTACGGCTGCATGTGTGCCTCCTCT
>BFEA01000386.1:434381-455511 GCA_003427395.1 Chara braunii | reverse complement strand
GAGAGAGAGAGAGAGAGAGAGAGAGAGAGAGAGAGAGAGAGGGTACTTCCATCGATATGGTTAGCAAAATTGAATGAATACACAGCTAGAACATCGAAATATATACTACCACACTTCGTCAAGGTGTCTCATGTGCTCCGCCATCGATTTGTTGAAGATTGGAATATCGTCTAGGTAGATAACTACAAACCGATTAATCTGATTGTAAATCACCTTATCCATGAGATTTTGAAAGGTGGCTAGTGCATTTGTGAGACTGAAGGATATATCGGTGGATTGGTATAGCCCATCACGAGTCTTGAATGCAGTCTTATGTTGGTCCATAGGATTGACCTCAATCTAGTGATAGCCAGACTTGAGATCGTTCTTGGAGAAGATCTTGCACCCACCTGCAGCACCAAGCAAATCATCAATGTGTGGCAGTGGATATGCATTCTTCCTTATGATGTGATTTAGGCTGCGGTAATCAATACACATTTGGAGTTTGCCTCCTTTCTTCAGGACAAACAAACTGGTGCACGAAATTTAGATTCACTGGGTCATATCCACCCTTTGTCAATCACCTCATTGATTTGTCTTAGGAGTTCCTCCAACTCATTGTATGCCATACGGTACACACAACCCTTTGGAGGAACAACACCTCCTATCAACTTGATGTTATGTTGAACTGGACACACGGGAACTCCATGTGGTTTGGCCAAGAATTCATGGAATCGGTTGAGGAGGCTTTTAATGTTTGCGGGGATTTCCGTGGGCGGAGAATCATCAAAAGGTGGAAGAGAATCAGGCTGCAAATTGATTTTCAAAAATTGATGGCAGCCATGACAACATGATTTGAAGTGGAATCATTTGGACTAGAAGTAGACGTAGAAGTGGTTATACAAGTAGTAGTCAAATTATGCAAAGTAGTACTAACCGCAAAAGTAGAGGGCACGTGGGAAGGTCGCACAAAGGTATGTACATGCGCTCAATCTGCCTTGCACTTGCGCCATTTCTTGTAGAATTGCAATGCGTTGAGGAAAGTTATTGGGGATTCGCGCCTCTCATCCAATAAAATTCCGCGCTTGTTCCTCATAACATCATGCAGTGCGAAGAGTGATTCCTTCCACTCAGTTCTTTTGCATTGAGACTGTAGCCAATTCAACCCAAAAACTGTGGCGAAGGTTAGTGCGCACACCTTTGACTACATGCGTAGATGAGACATCTTATGTGTCCTACTTGGGTCCGGCAAGGGGTTTGCAACTCTACTTGCTTCATTCCCAAGCCCATCTTGCGTACCCTGTGTGGAGACATAAAGTTAGTAATAGCACCACAGTCAAACAAGATACGGAGGTAGTGGCGGTTAATGAGAAGCTTGAAGAAGATCAACTCTGCTGTCCCTTGAGCACACTGTTGTTTCATCTCATCCCAATGCTCTAAGGATCAGTGGAGGTTAATCTTCTGACACTCCTCCCAAGGGTCAACATAAAGAACATTACCAGCTTCAGCCTTGCGATCAGCAGATGATGGGGCTTCAAGATAGGATTGTTGAACTGAATCAGGTTCCTTAGAGTAACTTTTGCTTACCGGTTCAGTCTCCCTTGCTGTAGAGTGTGTTGATAACGACTCTACGTTTGGTTTCTGTTTCCTGCAGCCTATAACAATCTTGCATTTTATGATCCCAACCTTCCATTCGTTTTCACTGATCCCAAGAACCAACCGAAGTTTGGTTGTGGCATCTTCCGGTTTGGCTGAGATCTTGACTCCTTTGGGGAGTGGGACAAAGTTCTTTCCTGATTTTCGGTTTGGTCCCTTCACATCGGCAGACTTTCTAAAGACTTTCTAAAGGAACCAACCAAACTTTGTTATTAATGTCAGGACTCATTGGCTGAGGAGGACAGGTTGTATCAGCGTCCTATTCTTGGTCGTCAACAAGAGTGGGGTCATCTGCATAGGGCTGCTCATTAGCCTCCAACAGGTCGTGCACAACGAAACGGTTGTTGTGCCTTCTTGCTGCTGCCCGCTGTAGAAACGAGGTTTTGTGCCTTGAGACTCACTATATCCTGCATGAAAGGAAGCCAGACAGTGTAGTTCATGGGTCCTTTGCCTAGGCGGTAAGTATAGGTAGAGGGAACCACCCCTTTCACCACATCCAAACACGATTGTGCAAACATAACAAAGAAGTTGCTCACGTGGGACAAGAGATGTTTCATGGAGCTCGACCACTTGTTGTGCTTGAGCTTGTCCAACTGAAGCCTTACTCTTGCAGCAACATGTGGGTCCTTGTATTGTCGAATGAGCAGATCTCGAAGTGTGCCAATCGGTGTGGCCTTAAGCCACTGGGTCAGGTTAATCTTGGTATAGCCCACCTGCATAGCCTGGACTTCCAAGGACTGAGATACGAACTGCGTTCCCAGCACCTCGAAGTGAGAACAAGGATAAAGACTATTGAGGGGTTTGGCTTGTCGGAAGATGCTGAAGAGTAGGGGGGTTGTAAGGAAGTGGGATGGTGGTTTTCTTAATTTTCACAGCTTGTTCGGAAAAAAAGGTTTTCTCATGAGTAGGTGGTTTTAGCAGGTTGGCAGTTTACTAAGGTTTTCTAGAAAATCTTGGTTTGCTCTCAGATTCTCTCGGGTGAAGCCGGGTATCGGTCCCGGTATTTCAATGCTTGTAATTTCATATGGGACGTTGTGCCCATTTCCCAACAAATGCTGCTCCCTTTTTTTTTTTTCCTGTATACGTTTTATTTTTTTCCAGAGAAACAATCAGAGAAACAATTGTGGGGGTATTCCTGCCAGCATTGATTACCCTGGGGTCGAAGGGATTAACTGAGCAAGATGTTGGGAAGAAGAGGGAACCTCTTCACCCTGAATCCGACGCCCGATACATCACTACACACTAGTTCCTCCCTTCTCCTAAGCCATGTGGGATCCATGCTAGTTGGAAACTGGGTCCAGCGTCCCATAACTTGCCTAGGTGCCATGAGGAAAAAACCAGAAAGAGCCACTGGGGGACACCAGTGGAACCTCCTTTCGTCCTCCTAACATTTATGACATCTGAAGCTCCTTTTTTTAACAGAGAATACTCAGACTACCAGCATTGACTACCTCGATCAAAAGAAAGAGTACCAAAACAGAAACTTTTCCCACATGTGAGCATTTGTGAGAATATAGATTATAGCTTATGTATATGTATGTATATGTGAGTGTTTTAGGAGTTGTCATTCAGGACAGAATCTTTGCCAGGGAAAGGGCATGTGGTGGGAACGGGTCTGGAAAGTCCGAGGGTGGACGTAGTGGGAACGAGGGTTATATGTTTGTCCAGTTCTTGAAGGTTAGACGGTAGTCCCTCATTTCTTCCAAATCCCGTTGTCGCTCTCCCCTGTCTCCACTCCATTCCACTTTTGCAATCCATCCTTCTCTCTCCCCTCCTACCCAATCTGTGCAAAAAGTTGTAATTCGTCTCCTAACATCTTCAAATTGCCTAAAGAGGTCTAGCTGTGCTTTCGTGTCTAACCATCTTTGTGTGAGTTCAAATTGCACCTGTTGTTGAATCTGTTCAGTGATCTCTGGCCCTTCCACTCTCACCTTCTCCATGGTCAGTGTGCATCTCTGCCACCAAAGAGCCCAGACCACCGCCCTCCTTCCAAGTCTGTACATATTTTCGACAAAGGTTGTGGCTGCTCTTGCCAAAGGCCAGTGGCCAGCCAATATAGCTTACCAGGACCAAGGCCAGGGGATTACAAATTTCGTTTTCCTCCATATGCGGTCCTACCATCTCCATGTAAATGGGGCGATCAGGCATTGCATGAAGATGTGTTCGATGGTCACTGCCTTCTTATGAAAAGGGAAAATACTCCGGCACTGCTGGCACCATGGAAGTAGCAAACCTCTTTGTTCTAAATTGGTGCGGTCAGTTAGCCAGTCATTTGTTGGCAAACAACGGTGGGCAATCTGCCATTGGAGGGAGGTGATCTTCATAGGTTTAAATTTTTGTTCCTTAAACCATTGAATTGGTGTCAGGAGGGAGCGGTCCACATTTAGGTGTCTGGCCCATCGGTCATTAAATGTGTCTCTCAACCGTTTTTTAGTTCTGAGCATTTTTTAGGTTGATTTGACCGACATCTGGTGCAGGCTGATGTGTTCGGCTTTGAGGCCTTCCCTCTTCTGGGGGAGGTTCCATGTCCATTTCGCTGGGTCCAAAGCCAGATCCTGTATTGGTTTGAAAGGTTGGAATACCACCTTCTGTATTTCTCTTCTATAACTCTCACTCGGTACACATGATTTCTCTTTCCATTCGGAAGGTGCTCTTTGTCCTTGGAGAATGCCTTCTCTGGTGATAGAGAGGTGTTCGACCAGGACTGTTTGAGATGAGACCATATGTATCTGGCCCATCCTCGGCGGGGCCTCCGTGCTTGCTACCCAGTCACCTTTTCTCAAGGTGGGGCCACGTTTAAGGATTCGGTACCACACCAGTGGGATGGCTTCAACTAAAATATCCAAAAGCTCCTCGACCTGGTGGCAATATCGTAGGCTACCTCGCATCTGGGCTCCTGTTACCCAGTCCTGTTTGTCTTTGTCCCAGAGATCCCCTACCCTGAGCACCCCTCTTTTAACCCAAATTTTCCAAGGCAAAGACGAGCTTTTCATGACACGGCCATTCAGGTCCGTCACCCATCGGTTTCCAAAGAGGGGTTGTCGGTAAACTTCCTCCCGATTGGGGTAGGTTCTGTCAGGGAGCGGAAGTCTACGCTAGGTTTCCAGCAAGGAAGGCCAAAAATTATCCATTGTTTGACTACCGTCGTCCAGCCTCTCCCTTCTTTGAGGGAGCTTGCGTGGAACCGTCCAGAAGCGGTCCTCCAGCCATGTCAGCGGACGGGTTGTTTGAGGGGTTTCTGGGGCCATTCGGGCCAGATGTTCCAGAGCTAAAACGCACCATGGACTCTGGGGGGCGAAGATGAGTTTTTTAATTCATCTTAGTCGTAAAGCTTGCACTTGTGTGGGTGGGTCAATTATACCTAGGCCTCCCCCCGCCTTAGGTTGGATAATTGAATCCCATGCCACTCGACTTATTACGTTGCTCTGCTCGCCGTCCCCCCTCCATAGGAAGGCTGCTGCCTTTTTCCTTAGGCTTTTCAGGGCTGTTTTGCTTAGTGGCCATAGTAACGACTTGTACCATAATGTTGCAAAAACAACATTGTTAATTACTAGAGCGCGGCCAAATAGGGATGTGTGCTTGTTTCTCCATTTATTTCGTTTGTGCTGAGCCAGGGCGCTGATCCATTCATCATTTGTTGGTGGGCGTCCCTCTGTGGTCATAGACACCCCTGAAATTCTTACAGGGGATTCTAAAGGCATCCATTTAATACGTGGTGCCTCGGGGGGGCGCCCCCCTTTATAGTGGATCCACCATCCTTGGGTCTTGCTCCCCAGTTAATTGTCATGTCGGAAACCTCGCCGAACTTCTCCATCATCAGCCGAATTTCCTCCATGTTGTTGTGTGTGGCCTCTGTCATAATTGTGAGATCGTCCGCGAAGAGAGAGCACACCGGGATTGCCTCCTCCGGGATGTGTGTGACTCGGATTCTTGTAATGTTTTTGTTGGCCCGCATGTTGGCAGCTAGCGCTTCCATAATAACTAGGAAAAGGAAGGGGCAATTGGATCCCCCTGTCGGATCGACTGCTCCAGTCTCAAGGGTGGTGCCAGACATCCGTTGACTTGAATGCAGGTGGTGGCATTCTGGTGTAGGATATGGATCCAGCTTCTGAAGTCTGGCCCAAAATTCTTTTTTTCCGGGCATTTGTTTGAAAAACGTCAGTCAACCTTTTCGAAGTCTATAAAAACCAGAGCGGCATTCTGTCGGGAATGTCTCGTGAGTTGGAGAACCTCATGGCTTAACATAATGTTCTCTTATATATTCCTGTTCTCCATGAAGCCTGTTTGGGCGGGATAGATGATGTCTTCCATTACGGGGATCATTCTGTTGGCCAAGGCTTTAGACAACATTTTGTATACTACTGTGAGAAGCGTGATTGGGCGGTAATTTCTAATATCCATTTTGTCCCCTTTTTTTTTATACAGAAGGGTCAGAATCCCTTGCCCCACCCTTTCTTACATCTCGCCTGTGAGCCATACTTCTTTGTAAAATTTCATGACATCCTGGCTCATGAAATCCCATGTGACTTCCCAGAATTCCTTAGGGAACCTATCGATCTCGGGTGCCTTCTCCTCCTTCATTTGAAGGAGGGCGGTCCATATCTCCTGTTTTGAGAGGGGGGCCTCTAGGGATTCGCACTGTTCAGGTGTTAACGTTTTGTTGACCGGCTCCAAAAATTCTTTTAATTGACGATCCTGGTTTAGCTCATCTAACCTGTCTATATGCGAAGAAAAGAGGTCCTTATAAAAATCATATGTTATATTAGTGCAGTGGGCCATGGTCATGGCTGGGTCCGAGTCCCTGGCCTTTGGTTTGTGGAGAGCCTCGATCGTGGTTCTTTTAGGACGTGTTCTGGCTAGACCGAAGGAATGGGAATTCATTGCTCCTTCAGTGAAGAGACTGGATAGCCTTGCCCTTGTCTGGGCTCCTTGCCATCGATACTGTGCGTGTTTCAAAAGTTGGGTTTTCAAATCTAGTATATAGGTTTGTAGTTCAGAGGTGCATGACTCCTGCCCTTGCGAAATTTGCTTCTGTTTTGCTCCCCACGAATAGATTGGACCTTTTGTCCCCCCCCAAAAAAAAAAGAAAAAAAAAGATCGCATGCTGTTGATGTAGGACTCAATGTTATCCTTACCATTGTTCTTGGGCTCCTTCCTGTCCGTATAGGGACTGCTATAGCTGAGACCAGCAACTGCTGTCTCCAGGTTTAGGGTTGCAGCACTTGCAGATCTCCCTACATTGTCGCTTGCTGAGGCAACAGCTGAGTCTGCACCCGACAGACTGTTAACAACACTCAAAGAAGAAGAAGAAGAAGAAGAGACATGGAGAGGGGCAAGGATATACTGGTTAGCTGCATTAAAGGCAGGCAGTAGAGGAAGAGAATAAGGGACCTGGGCCTGATGTAGACTTGCCAGCTGCTGCATTTGATCCCGGTGCTCCTTGGCCATATCTGCAATCTGCATCCGCAGTTTACTCACCCGGTCAATAATTTGCAATCTGCGTCTGCAGTTTACTCACCTGGTCAAATAGTTTGGATACTCGACCAGGAAGTTCACTGAACAGGTGACAGTCTATGAGAGCACGCACATATGTGACCAGATCTTTCTAGACCTCAATGTCAGGCAAGGAGGGGACTGTTTTGAAAACAGCCTCATGGTCCGCAATAGCGGTTTTCCACTTTTCCTCATTGGCCTTCTCTTATTTGACAAGTGCTTTATTGTAGAGGAACAACGCTTTGTCCTCTTCGGCTGCAGTATCCAATTGGGCCTTTAAGGCCACAGAGGCCTTTACCGTGGCCATATTAGAACTACCAGGATTCTCAGCAAGCATCACGGACAAGAACTCGGCAAGTCCCTCAAGATGAGTGCTCTCCCTCTCCCTTCTCTTGCTCTTCCACGGGCATTAAAACACAAACTTAGAAAAGGAAACTGACTGAAAAGCACAAAAAGAGACGGTAGAAGATGAAGAAGAGACATGGAGAGGGGCAAGGATATACTGGTTAGCTGCATTAAAGGCAGGCGGTAGAGGAAGAGAATAAGGGACCTGGGCCTGATGTAGACTTGCCAGCTTCTGCATCTGATCCCGCTGCTCCTTGGCCATATCTGCAATCTGCATCTGCAGTTTACTCACCCGGTCAATAATTTGCAATCTGCGTCAAATAGTTTGGATACTCTACCAGGAAGTTCACTGAACAGGTGACAGTCTATGAGAGCACGCATGTATGTGACCAGATCTTTCTAGACCTCAATGTCAAGCAAGAAGGGGACTGTTTTGAAAACAGCCTCATGGTCTGCAATAGCGGTTTTCCGCTTTTCCTCCTTGGCCTTCTCTTATTTCGCAAGTGCCTTGTTGTAGAGGAACAACGGTTTGTCCTCTTCGGCGGCAGTATCCAATTGGGCCTTTAAGGCCACAGAGGCCTTTACCGTGGCCATATTAGAACTACCAGGATTCTCAGCAAGCATCACGGAAAAGAACTCGGCAAGTCCCTAAAGATGAGTGCTCTCCCTCTCCCTTCTCTTGCTTCCACGGGCATTAAAACACAAACTTAGAAAAGGAAACCGACTGAAAAGCACAAAAAAGAGAAGGTAGAACTCCTAGCCGGAGCGGCATTACATCTGGACTAGACAGCAACCAATAAAAAAATAAAAATAAAAAGTCAGATGAGAGTTTTGATCCAGCGTCTCAGTCTGATAAGATCAAGTACGGGATCCCCTCCAGCCCAACCTGATCAGTTCCGTGAATGTGCAACGAATTCAGACATCAAGTATTGACATGCAACAATGGAGAATTGAGTGGTGTATAACGTGCAGGCCAAGCCACTGACTGTGCAGTAAAAGTACGTAAAGATGTCTCGGCCGAGAACGTACAGCAGCGAGTGCTGTAGCCAAAGAGTAAAACTCTGAATTTTAGACAGAAAGAGAATGAACTGACGTCAAACAGATTTGGGTCTAGGGGCCCTGCTTGAGCCTGGTCCCACTGGGTACCTAAGGGTCCCACGTAGGCCGTGATCGAGTCCCGACCAAGAGGAGTCTCACATGGACCTACTTTCTGCCTCTACCAGACTGAAAAACGCATTTCAACTCCTGAGAGAACCTACTAACTACAGCCATTCAGAGATAAAAAGACAAAGCATTGTAGAAAGATATGGCGTCCAAAGCAGAATACCTCATCTCTTCATCCATAAGGTCAGAAAGCAGTTTGCATACTCATACACACAATCAAGACCATAGAGGAGTAGGAAAAGGAACCCAGAATTATCCCAACAGGACAATCAATACCATGCACACACACACACATGGGCATCCTGTAGGTGCACGACACTTACCTGAGTGGCCTGAGCTTCGAGATGAAGTAGAATTCACCCTCTTCTCATATGGTCTTCCTGACCCCTTTAAACCACTAGTACACGGCCCCAGCCTTGCAGAAAGTTTTTGTCGCCACAAGCAAAACTCGGAGGCGCCACGCGACCAGGCCCGCCATTTAAAAAAAAAAACAGCGGCCTCTGAAGTGGTGCGGGTTTCATGCTGACACCCGGGGGCCGATATGTGGTGTACTGGTGCCTTAAACCACCACTACCCCCGCCGTCCTAAACTAGGGGGCACCGGTAGCACAGGTCCACGAGGGCTTTTTTTTTTTTTTTTTTTTTTTAGGTCTACCGGTAGCACAGTGGGGGGAACTGGTAGAGTGACAAAATTGGAATATGCGTTGAATTGCCCCCACGATTTATTTTGGGGTTGAAACTAGGCTACCAGCCGGGCCGCCCGGGTCCCGAGTGGCCAGCCCGTGCAAGGACAAGGGAGGGTCCCAGCAAAAAAAAAAAAAATCCAAAAAATCCGAAAACAAACTATGTTATGCAGAAAAATAAACTGAACAACTTTTGCCTTAGGGTCACATCGAAATTCTTTACCAAATTTAAACTATAAAATAAAATGTTAAAATATTTTTTATTTTAAAAAAAAAATTAATATTTTTTGGCCCGGCCGGGCAAGTGACCTCGGGCCACTCTGGTAGCCTAGGGTTGAAATGATTTTTAAATTTTTAAATATTTTTCCTAGATAGATCACGACGAAATCTGCGGCCCCTCCAAGTTTCAGACTTTTTGAAGTATTGTATTGGAGATGAAAAATCACTGAAGTCGGGGTACTCAACCTGTTGGCCGACACGTTATACCATGGCGCGGCATTTATTTCAGGGTGTTAACTATTTTTTTGCTATGTTGGGCCGCCACTCGGCCTGGCACGCTCGGGCCAGTTGGGCAGAGGGGGGGGTCGCCCGACAAAACCAGACGGGTCAAAAACGAGGCAAGGATCCCCCCCCCAAAAAAAGGACTTCAGGCCAGGACTGCGCCTGGCCTAAGCAGTCAGAATCCGGTCTCAACTCTGGTTCCGGTGATGGGTTATCCAGATGGGCTGGGAGGTATAAACAGTGACTAAAGGGGTTAAAAGGGAACATTTGGACTCATGTTTTCTCATTTATTTTTTATCTTAAAAGTATCCCGGATGTTCGAGGTGGCCCTCAGCTAAAAGTCGTTTGAATTGCAATTTTACAAAACATATTTTTTTTTGCAGAATTTTTTGATTTTTTTTTCTATTTTTTTTAATATTATGCGCTGCGATCGCCCGGGACTCTGCCCGGGCCCTGCCCGGCCCGGGCCGCCTGGGAAGGTACCCAGGCGACCTTCCCCCAGCCGGACCGCCCGGGGACTAACACAGTTTTTTTGAAAATTTTGAATATTTTTTGTGAAAAGTCCACAACCAAATCTACAGACCTGTGAATTTGCAGAGTTGTTGAGTCCCTTCTCAGCGCAAAAAATCATGGAAGTTAGGGTACTTTTCTCGTTGGCCCACGTGCTAGAGTGACAAAAATGGAAAATGCGACGAAAGGGTGCGGCATTTATTTCATGGCCTAAAGTTTTTATTTTTATTTTTCATATTTTTCTTAGAAAGATCACAGTCTAATCTACGGGATCTCAATTTTTCAGATTTTTTCTTTAATTCTTCTGAGCGCAAAAAATCGCCAAAGTTGGCGCTTGAAAATCCCTGGATTGGACCTGCCTGCACCTGCCAGTCGCCGGCCCCCCTAAGCACCTGGTCCGTAAGGCCAGGAAAGGTGAATCTAGGCCGGCGAGGGTAGTGGTGGTTTAACGCTACCCCTACAGTACTGTCCTATCTACTAGGAGTGTCTGACTCCAACACCAAAGTGGAACGCTGGATCCCTACTTGATCAAAGTAGCAACTTGCAGTCCGTAGATGCAGAATGGCTACCTCCCTCAAGCAGGCGAGCTTGAGGGAGGCCCTAAAGTCACCAAGTGTCTCCCTTGAATCAGGTTCCAGGAGCGAGTGCCTCTCACTGTCGCCTCTCCCAAATGGCCGCACAAAGTCTTCTCGAAGTGCCTCACCACCCAAACTTACTCTCAAGCAACCTGGTCAGTTCCAGTGTCGACCCAACACGACCTAACCAGGTGGGGGCAGCTTCCCCTAACCACGCTGCCCCACTTCCCTCAACTTTCCAACCCTAACCCTAAGTGGTAGCCCTCCCGCTTAGGTTAGGGTTGAAGCGGCAAAGTCAACTCTCGCCAGCAAGGAGAATCCGCTCTGATACCAATGTTACGATCCTGGACAATTTCTAAGTGCAAAATCACGAGAAAGCACAACGGCGTCCAATTGCAAAAAGAACTTGAGAGGAGAGAGAGGGAAAGAAAGAGAAGAAGAAGATTTTCATCAGCAACGACCAATGATAATTCCCCTTCTTTTCGCCACTCCAATCTCCTCCTCATTTTCTGCTCCCCTCTTATTCAAACAATAATAATAATAATAATAATAATAATAATAATAATAATAATAATAATAATAATAATAATGAATGGCAGAACCAGAATCAATGTCCGGATCCGTCTTCTACTGCCAGCCCAACTTGAGGTCTGCCGTAGTCATGGCCGCCTCCCTCTTCCTCCTTCCTCCAGGCCGAGGCTATGTCGGACTGCTAAGGGCCTTGCCCTGATGGCAAAAGACAATACGAAGCAGCTAAGGCCTCTTCCTCGCAGGCCGCTATGCCTGACTGTGCCTCCAAGCTTCTTGGTGCAGCTCTACTGCAACAGGGGCTTTCCAGATGCAGCTCCCACCAAGGTGATGACGATGGCGTCCACCGTAGCCAGGTAAGTACCCCTGGCGCTTCCCTCTCCTAGTCCCTTCTTCCTCCTCCTCCTACCTGAACTCCTCCACCATAGCTAAGGTGGGGAGTTGGGCGACCTTCTTCCCCACACAGTGCTGCACACTAGCGCTGATCCTCCAGCGCTCCAGTAGCATGACGTCCAAACTTGCATGCAGCAAATGAGGAGCATTTTGCTCCTCCTAGAGATATAGCGGCCAACTTGCCTCTTGGGCGGTGACTTCCTGGTTGCGTGGCCTCCAAGAAACCAGTACCTCCTCCCTTTCGGAGGGAAACATCATTGCAGACTCTGATATCGCCCGTACAGGCCCTAGATTCAGACTACTTGGACTGGTACCCACCTGGACCTAGCCTACAACTATTGGGCCGCTTAAAATGCCAACTTTTTGTCTTCTTCTGCTCGGCCTCCAGTCCCCCACACATCTACCGCTACTTGAGCGGTACCGGCCTACCTGCTACTTGAGTGTTTTTCCCTGGTGCTCAAAGTGTTGCGGGCCTCCTCCCGCTGCTTCAGTGTTTTCCCCGCTGCAACCCTCAATGTCACGGCCACAGGTAAGTACCGGCCCTATGGGGCCTCCCAAGCATGCAAGTATCTTTGCGGGTCGCACACACACTCACGCAGTCAAGCACTCAGACAGGCACGCAGACCAGCAAGCACATACACACACACAGACACACAGACTTAGAAAACTGAGCAGAAAGCGGGAATCTCAGCAAGGCATTCGTTCCAGCGGCAAAACTCAGAAATCAGCTGTGTTCTCAGTCCGTGTTTGGGCAGGCCCTTACATAAAGACGAAATAATGCAGAATGGACAAAACAACTGAATGAAATAGTTATAAGAACAATGTGAAGTCCAGAAGGCCCAAAATGGTGACCAGCAACAAAAGTGTGGCCTTGGCCCCCCAATGAAAATGGCCAGGTCCTCGACATGCCACAGTAGCTGAAGGATGAAAGAACAGGAGAGAGGACATCAGTGATGCCTGTAAAAGTGATGCAAGGTTGCACATGGGGTTTTGTCTGGGAATCTGCTACGTCCTGACCATCATCTTGAGTGCTGGCCTCGACCTCCAGGGTTTATGTGAGGTCTCCCTGCCTCAGCAAGTTTGTGTCACCTATAACTGAAACATAAGAGCGGAAGAAACGGTTAAAAAAGAGAGAGAACTGGCTCAACTGAGCTCATGCTCCCCACAATCTAACGGAGCCACAGCCATTAGGAGACCGCCGTGACAGAAGACTTCCAAGTACTTTGGGAGAGCTGTAAACATTGGAACAATACAAGAGAAGATTAGTATGGCCACTGGGCAAGAATGACGCACACAGATCAAGGAATGTTCTCCCTCACCTCAACACCCACCACCCTACCAAATAAGAAAACGGAAGAAGAAGAAAAAGAGTTTCTGTTTGGGGAGTCACCGTCAAAGTGAGTGTTAATTGATCTTTGAATTGTGGGAACACATGATGACATATTTTCCCTCCATGTTCCGCCAGTCGTGCTGATGGTAAGTCACACGTTTGTTACCATTGTGTTGCAGAAAATGGGAGCAGATAAGCCTCAAGATAGAGTGCTGAGAGGTGGAACGGACGTCCGTCTCACTCAGAAGGAGCTGAAACAGTTGAGAAAGGATATTCAGGAGCAGGAAACGTTAATAAAAGGTTACCAGGTAAGTCACATGAAGCAAGTTGTGGTCACAGTTTTTGCTGAGTAAGCAACCAAATTGCTGAGTTGATGGAAAACTGCAGAAATCCAGCAAAATAATGTCTTCCACAGTTTTCAATGCTGGTCAGGGTTCCTTCGGCCGAACGGAAGGAAGCGTGAGTGGGTAATATTATGTATTCAATCTTGACTTGCCGGGGGAATAGGAACCGGACTGACGCTCTCCAGAATGGATATGGAGCCAGGACCTTAAGGACTTGTTATAAAAAAAAAAAAGAAAAAAAAAAGAAAAAAAAAGAAAAAAAAAGTCTTCCACAGTTCGGCTGCCACATCATCAACTTGCCTGGTTGCATTTCATTTTTCCTCTTTTTTTGTTTCCTTCGGCGCTTTTGAAGGGAGGAAAAAGAACAGGGTCTTATGGTCCTGGCTCCATTCTATTTTGGGAGAAGCAGTTCGGTTCCTTTTCCACCAACAAGTCAACAATGTACATACACACTCTATACTTCCTCTCATAGAGGCCAGAGGAACTTCCCTCAGCATTGATTGCTCTGCTTTGGAGAGGATTAACTAGGGGGCGCAGCCACAACAGGTTTCCAATTCCCCCAACACTCCCTCATAGTATCTTTGCCCAGAAAGCTGAGCCATACTTTCCAGAGTGGTCTGTCCCTCCTGTCCCTCTCAAGTTTTCCTTTTTTTTTCTGCTCTACCTCTGGGCGTCTTTAACCAGCTCCGGAAACTGTAGCTCTCTCCTGTCTGCTAACATCCAGAGATTCTTCTCAGTCCTTCTGGACTGCCCATTTCCTCTCCAACCTCTAAAAGCTCTGATTACTCGATCACACTCCCTTGTGTTTTGGCCAGAAGGACCACCTGACAGCTTTGATTACTCCCTGTTAGTGCAACTGCCTGTTGGATACACAGACCGGCATTCAGACCCCTTCTATGCTAGAAATACCCTGGGTCCAAGTATATCCACTGGTCCAAGTATGTCTACTGGACCCCAATGGGCCTCCCCATCTGTGATCGATTGCCTGGTAAAACACTCAAGACAGGCTCTTCCTGCAGACCAATGTTCAGACTGCTTCTACACACCGAACGGAAATGGTTAGTAAAAGCAAAAGAGCTATCAGAGTAGGCAACCTTCAAATACGAAAAAAAAAGAGGGCCAGGGGAACAAGGTATGAGCGATAAATACATAAGACATGCAGACTCAACATATGTTCTTCAGGACCTGAGACCAAAGAAGACTACCATGAACCAGAAAATAAAATGGAATCAACACGGCCCAAGCAGGAACAGAATCTGTAGAAAACTCCGCAGAAAACTCTGCAGAAAAATCAGCGAGGACTGAGCTTGAACAAGAAATTGCAGTGATTGAAGCACAGGCTGATAAGCTTAAGAAGCTGAACATGGCCTATGAGCCAGAGCTTGTCTCTCTTAGGCACATAGCCGAAGACAAGGTCCCTCATGTGTCGCAACAAGTAAAATCCGTAAGGCTGACATTGATGGGAACCCACCCACTCTTGGCTGCACGATATGTGGAAATGAAAAAAGAGTGGCAGGTTGCCACAAACGTGTCC
Source organism: Chara braunii (assembly GCA_003427395.1). NCBI lineage: Eukaryota > Viridiplantae > Streptophyta > Charophyceae > Charales > Characeae > Chara > Chara braunii. The sequence goes on along the minus strand of BFEA01000386.1, from coordinate 440,477 downwards.
TTCACGATCCCTAGGATTGATGAAGACCAGAGTGTGGTGACCATCCTCCAGGAGAAAGTCACAATGGCCTATCCTCTAGGTGTCTTTGAGATAGACACCATGGCATCCCACAGGATGGCGGACTGCAGTCAGTGCTACAGAATGAGCCGCAAAATGAACAGGACCAGACAGACCCTAACAGCTCACAGAAGGACCAGCCTGATCCGAGATCTTTCATCCCCCTCATTGCCAAAGTGCCAGAGGGTGCCAAGTTGAAGGGAGGAATGAGATGGAGGTCATGGAATACGGTGACAACTATCGCTTACAACATGCTGCCTCTCTGATCCATATGAGAATCTTCAATGGTGATGCTTGATCGGATTGTAGGGCATAGGCAATAGACTTGGGAAAATATTCTAGAAATGAATGCTCTGAAGAGCAGATGGAGGAGATGGATGAGTGGTCGCTGGGCGATGATGTTCTAAAATTGGAGACATCTCCTGCCAAGGAAATCAGCGGATGCATAGGGGAGTACAAGATGGATGAATCGGGTTCCAATACCCAGTCTGATCCACCTCGAAAATCCACTGATTCTATGGACTTCGGGGACTCAAGCACTGCTTAGATCGAGTCTCTCGTGCCCTACCATGCTCACGTTACAAGCATGATGATGCATTGTATTCTAGGGCATTCACAATAGACTTGGAAATATATTGTAAAGATGAATGCTCTGAAGAGGAGATGGAGGAGATGGAGGAGATGGATGAGCGGCCGCTGGACGATGATGCTCCAAAATTGGAGACATCTCCTACCAAGGAAATCAGCAGCAGCGTAGGGGAGTACAAGATGGATGAATCCGGTTCCAATACCCAGTCTGATCCACCTGGAGAATCCACTGATTCTATGGACTCCGGGGGTTCAAGCGCCGCTTAGATCTGGTCTCTTTTGCCCTACCATGCTCACCTTACTGCTCGGGCAAGCTCATGAGCCCCTTCTTTTTTTGTGTTCTCTGAGTAACCTGGGTCGATCTAATCCAGTTCCAGTTCCTCTACCCGGTTGAGGTTGCGTTTATCAGCAAACAGTAATGTCGTGATCAACATGTTTCGGTTGTGGTTTTGAGAGTCTCGCTGTTCACAAGGCTTGTCCTTGTTGGGCCCTGATGCATGGGGACACGCCGGCCAATCTTGACTTTTCGCTTCCACTGTTTTCAAAATTTCCTTGTATATTGTTATACCTTTACGTAGGATTTACGCTTGCCTGGAATTCTTTTTACTCATATTTTCTTGAATTCGGGAATGGCGGGTGCCCATTGGGATATTTGGCGACGAATCCTCTCTTTGTGCATGTACACTTTCGGAGATGCCCTTGCAAGCCCTGTGGAAATTTTGCTGATGGACGTTAGAATAGGAATGGGCGTAGGAGTTCGCGGGTTTTAGATTTTTCTTTCAGACGTTTCAACTTCAATTCGGCTTCAGGAATTAGGCGCGACTTCACTAGCATTTCGTGTAACTGTCGTGGTGCCTTTTTGATTCTCAACGCATGCATCTTTTTGCGTCGCGCTTCCAGAAGAAATCTTTCCCCCACTTCCCCAACCTCCTTCTTCGCGCCATTAGCGACAAGCTGCAACTGTTTTCTTCTCCCTTTCTTCGCGCTCTTTCTCTCTTCTTATACTTCCGTTGAATCTTGGTCTTGCTCCACTCTGTCTTTCGTAACCTCCTTTCTCGCCTTCGTTTACACGCAGGAAAGCCCCGCCGATTCCCCAAGTACTCGTGGAAGTCGGACGACAACGTGTAAGGAGGTCCTGAACTCCGCATGCCGTGATTCGATTGGCTACGAAGTACTTCACGAACGTTCACGCGGATCGACATGGCCCTTCCGAGTGTTTCCTCCTTTCTCATCCCCGCCTTCCTTCATACTCTCTCCCTCTTCTTCGCTACTATAGATCTCACAAGCGCGTCGTTATTGCTCCCTCGCAATACATTGGCCAACTCTGGTGGAGTAGCGGCTAGATGAGGTGGTAATCAGCACTTCGGAAAGTTCTGACGAGTCAACTGCAACTTGGCGAGATTGAGCTCTGGATTGCTGCGATGGACTGCAGGATAGAGGCGAATCAGCAAAGTAGATGAGTGGACGGGGTGACGATCACTGGGTTTTAGAGCTGGTTACGTGGCGGCTGGGACCGCCAGTGCTCGAGCCGAGAAATGTGTGTTGGTGATTGATCGGGTGGCCCGGGGCCATAGTTCGAGAGTGAAAGGCGTTGCGCCTTGTCTCATTGTTCTTCCTCTTGCCATTGCTGAAGTTAAGTAGGCTGGTGGGATGCCAATTTCTCCTTCCATAATCGTGCGAGTGTATACTTCTTTCCTCCCCTGCTCTTTTTCTATGGATTTATGAAGTGGATAATATTTGCCTGTGTTGCTTGTGCTGATAATCTGTGTATGGTAGTGGGTCTTAAATTGCGCCCCTCGTCCCGCTCTGTCGTTGTCAAGATCTCGCTGGGTGGCGATCGTTGACACGCAAGGGCCGGTGATGGTTCCTTGATGAAATGCGTGTGTCTTCTCTCTTCCTCTCTGTTTGGGATTGCAGTGATGTATCGATGATGGATGCATGTTGTCTTCTTTTATTTCCCCCTCGTTAAAGGTTTTCGTCAGAGGTGATACACGTGCTTTCAATTGACTCAACCAGCTCGTTTCTCGGAACATTCTTCAACTAGTAACGCGCCTTTTTTGTAGTCGGTAAGGCACGTTGGTTTGGCGGGATTCTTCATTTTGGTCCTCCTCTTCGATGAGATTAACGAATGCAGGTGCACACAGAAAAATCCAGCAAGATCTTTTGTCGGGCTCTTCTATACTTGTAGATTCTCTTGGCTCTCAGCTGGCTCGTTATAGAAACGCTGGAGGCGAATCTTTAGCTTTGCGACAAGCAGCCCAACGATTCTGCTCCCACCATTCCGTCAGTCCTCTTCGACTCGTAGGGGAATCCAACTCCTATGGACGCAATCCCACCTTCCGTTTGTAGAAACGAGCGGCTAGATAGTGGCTGTTCTTCCTCTTCGATGACGAGGAAGAATCCCCTCCCGTTGCTCGTAGCGTCTCGTAGCTGGCCCGCAGCTCCTCTCCCTGTTGCAGGCTCGTAGAGTCCTGCCTACGTGCTGGACAGCGCCCCTTCCACACGTGGTGCAGCACCCCCATGTGAACGTGGAGGGCGGGTGGCGCAGCTTGAAAAATAGCGCTGCCAGGTGCGCTAACCGATGGTGTGGATGCGAGGGGGAAAAAAACTTCTTTTGTTTTTTTTTTCGGATTTTTCCCACCTACTCTTCCTTCTCATAAAAAAATACGATGAAAAACCTTCCTCTTTTTTGTTCCGGATTTTTCCCACCTTCTCTTCCTTCTCATCAAATTCTAGTGCAATAACCCGCTCAAATATGCCTATGTCGTCGCCCAGAGGGGAGCCACCCGCAGGCCACGAATCGGCCACAAGGCCCTGCCTCCGATCGTGGGAAACAGAGCCCTGAAATGGGGCTTCAGAGGCCCTGCGCCCGATAGTTGACCGAAGTCAACTGTAAATCGGAATATTGACGCTCATGAGTCAAAGTCTTCACGGACCCAGTCCAGGCCACTGATCAGACGCACACACTTGGTTGTACGCAGGTATCCAGACAACATTTGGTCCAAGTGGAAGTTTGTAACTGTACGAGATCCAAGCCATCGGCTGTGAGTCAATCTGAGGCTCCGCACGAGAGAGACCAGAGGCTGGTCAACGGCGTCAACATTACTTATTGACCCAGCCCCTAGGGGGCAACATTCTGTTTTGCACTTGCTGCGTGACGCTGGCACGATGCTGGCTTGACACTGGCTCTATGCTGGCTCTACGCTGGCACTGTGCGACGATGACGCGAGACTGCTGCTTTGCGTCCGGCGCCCTTCTGCTTCTGGGTGCCAGCTGTCTTCTGGGATGCTGACGTGGCACTTGCCACGCTGTCTTTGGCATTGCTGACATGGCAGATGCCACACTGTCTTCGACGCAGATTGGGAATGCGACAAGGAGGGAGATCAGGAGCTTTGGGATTGATTGAATGAGAGAAGGGGAAACTTACTTGTTGATGCTGTCGACATTGCGCGCTGCAGAGACGTCTTCATGGGAGATCTGTGCCTACGTGGCAGTATGCTGTGATCAGATCTTGTCAGACTCGTTTCTGGGATACTGTTTGCTGACGTGGACATGGGCGTCGGAAGACGCCCGACGAAGAAGAGGGGATTGAGGGAGATCTATCTACAAGGACATTGATGGATACTTTCTCTTCCACCCTCTAAGTCTATTCTCCCTACTACATACTTCATCCTATGGTATGAGACATTGTATGACAGATCACATTTCATGATTATTGTAGTCAATTATCGTATCTTGTATTTTGACACTTGACGAGTTTCTCTCCTCACCGGGTTCATTAAACTAGTAAAATCAGACTTGACTCAAACTCGCTTACAACATGCATACATGTATGAGCCGATGGCCACCAACTTCGTCAACTCAGAATCAGCAATGAACTTGCACTGGCGACATGCGGCCACACAGAAAACTCAGAGATATGGCCTCTAGCCAGAAACTCAACTCAAGTCAACTGCTACAACTTGCGGCTATGGCCGCTGAACACTGTCTGAAGTTCCCAACCGAGCACTATCTACACCACCAGCCTTACTCTCACTCGTGTACACACGCACGAGGATCCACCCTGAATGTTCACACTGCACACACGCACACTGTACACTGTGTTGACATCAGCAGCTTGAAGGCTATGGCCGCCATCATCTTCCTCAGCCCGCTTCTCCTTTGGGCACCTGCAGAACTTGCCCGCACAAGTCGCTCCAGCAGCTCTTCCGCAAGTCTCTCAGGTGAATGAATGAATGGCTGAACGCTGCCTCTTTATTTATACTTGGTCGCAGGTGGCCTGGCCTGCCCAACCCTGTGCCAAAACGCATGGGACTACAGGTCCCAAATCGCTTGGGCCTGGGCCTGTCCCATACCGCGTGGCCCGGGGCTGTCCCAAACCGCGTGGTACCCCACTTGGTGCTTGCTGACTGGACTGGTTGGACTGTTCCCCTTGCTGACTCAGACTAACTAAGTAAGCCTAGCGGTAACATACCGAGCTGCTACGACGAGGACCTATGGATCAAGACCTACGACTAACTAACATGCAGACCAACTAACTTAGGGGCTCTAGGGACAGGTGTGTTCAAATCTCACAAGGGTTACAGGGTCAATGTTCAACATTTACAGGGTAGGTCTAGGGATCGAGTCCTACAGTCTGCGTCTGTCAGGTAAACTGGGTGAAACCGTTTCACTAGGGAAAATATGATGAAAAACCTTCCCTTTTTTTTTTCGGATTTTGCCCACCTACTCTTCCTTCTCATTCAATTCTAGGGAAGATATGATGACATCAGGGAACACCGATGCATGAGGAGGAAGGTGCAAAGAGTTTCTCATGTTTTTAGAAGTCTCCCTCCATCAAAATTCATGCATGGAGCAATTGCTCCCAATGCTGCAAGAAATTTCTCATGCTTTTAGAAGTCCCTGTGGCATACTACGCACCACACGGGCCTGCAGGGCCCGACCAGGCGGAATAAGGGCCCTCCAGGCCCTGTGTCGTTTCAGCCTAAAAGCCTTAAAAAAGAGGGCCATTTTCAGGTCCTCATAAAGTCGACCTTTCCTGAAACTTAGGCGCCAGACCAGGGATAAGCGCAGGCCACTTTTAGGCCCGTTTCAAGACAACCTTTTTTTGAACTTCAGCGCCAGGGTCCGGCATTGGCAAGAGCAGCCTCCCAGCCGGACCAGCACTATATAGTACTGGTCCGCCCTGCAGGCTGCAGGCAGTTCAAGAGGCAGGAGGCAGTCTTCAGGATTTGGCCACAGCACTCTGCAGGAGCGCTGCAGTAGTAGTTGCTAGCGTTAGGAGTAGTCTTCAGCACTGGGCGCTGTTAGGATCTTAGAGTAGCATTGGGAGAGAGGAGAGTGGCGGAGGCCAGGGAGACTTACCTGGGAGCTTACCTGTGGTGCTGTAGCTCCAGCTTCGTCTTCGATGTACCTGCAACAAGGCGCCACCTTCACAGGTTAGTACCGGAC
>BFEA01000386.1:414635-428523 GCA_003427395.1 Chara braunii | reverse complement strand
TCCACACTCCCTTGAACACGGCGTTGCTGCTTGAGCTGCAGCCAATGTTCCAGGTGAGAGTGGAAAGCGACTTCCTTAGTCTCCTCCCAAGGCTCAGTGTAAAGTACTTGGACCTGTCTCTTATACACATCTAGATGTGTATAAGAGACAGTGCACAGTTTTTGCGCTGTCTCTTATACACATCTAGATGTGGAGAGAGAGAGAGAGAGAGAGAGAGAGAGAGAGAGAGAGAGAGATTTGTGACTTCGGGATGTTGACGACATTTGGATACAGACTCAACCTGGGGACAGAGACATTGATGGGAGACTATTTGGGATCGATATCAACGACATTGGTGTTGGCAACATTCTCATCTTCTCCCCCATCTTCGTCTGATCCCCCTCCTTTCATCTGTGTATGAGCAGAGCCTGGTGCATTCTTCCTGTGTATAGCGCCAGGCCCGTTCACACCTGGCGATGATGATGATGTATGTTTGGTCTGCATTGCGACATTGATTGGTCTGATCATTGGTATTTTAGCCTTGCGCTGCGCTATCCTGTACTATGTGAGAGAGGTCGGTTCTTGTTCTGGTCTGTACCGTTACGGTATGCAACAGCGGTATGCAACATCTCCCTCACATCATGGTTTTTGTATGGTTGTTTGAACTTTGAACTTGTTTCTGCAAATATTTTATGCTCTCCTCCATCCAAATTCATCCATGAAGCAATAGCTCCCAGTACTACTCTATTTTACCAATGTTCCTAACAGTGTGCTTGTAGTTCTCATCCAGTATGCCTCATGATATTGCCGTTTGAATTCTGAAAGTTGTCTTGACAATTGAAACAATGAAATTTGAATTGCCTGCCTCTCTGTTTGCATATTGAAACGGTTTTCGCCTTTGAGGTAGCAGTTGCAGATCCCAAAGCTCGATCCCCAGACCTCGGCCTTACCCGTGTTCAGTACCGACGACTGTGTGTGCTTGAACCCGCGACCTGCGTTTTGAAAGCAGCCTGTTTGTTTGCTGTAGGTAGGGTGATCGTCGGGTCTTGAACCGTAGTCTGTACATTAGAGGTCTTAGCAGTGGTAGGAGTCGTAGCTGCTACAGTGTTGAGAGGTCAAGTCGTAGCTGGTACAGTACTGAAGGGTCAAGCCACAGTCTTCCGGAAGTTTCGGAACCGGCCCTTCGTGAGTCCTAGTAGTCAGTCCGTAGGCAAGTGGTCAAGTGGGCAGTCTTACCTTGCTTAGTCAGCAGTACCCTGTCCCAGTCGCACCTCGTCAAGTCAGCAAGTACCATGTGGGATTGTGTGCACTTCGGGCCCGGTGGAGAGAGGCAGACCAGCAACAATCCAAAGTATAAATAAAGAGGCAGCGATCAGTCATGGATTCATTCTGCCTGTGAGCCGTGCGGAAGCCCTGTCGAAATGTCTTGTGTGCGGAGGTCTTCAGGTGCCCGTTGACGAAGAGGGCTAAGAGGAGGAAGATCGGCCATAGTCGATGGCTGGTTAGTAGAGGGAAGAGACGGCGGCCATAGCTGCCACGCCAGCAAGGTGTTACCATCCTGGTTACTGCCAAAGTGCAAATTCACAATGAAAGACAGTGCCCCCCCAATTGCGAAAGAAATGAAAGCACGTGTAAAGAGATAGAGACCAAAGAACAGAGAAAGAAGAAGAAGAAGAAGAAGAAGAAGAAGAAGGAGAAGAAGAAGGAGAAGAAGAAGAAGATGTACACCAGCAAGATCAATGACAAATCCCCCTTCTCTCTCCACCTTCCTCCTCCTCCTTCACTTCGCCAATCTTATTCTTCTTCCAATAATAATAATAACAATGAGTGGATGAACCAGAATCAATATCCGAAGTTCCTTCTTACTGCTGACACAACAACAACAGGTCCACCATAGCTACGACTTCCCCCCTTCTCCACCTCTCACAAGCCTAGGCTATGGCGGACAACTGAGGGCTCTCCCCCTCTGTGTGCAAGGACAGCACAAAGCAGCTATGGCACTGCACTCCTGTCCAAAGGACAACCCAAAGCAGCTATGCCTGACTCTGCCTCGAGCTTCCTTGGTGCGGCACTACCCCAACTGGGGCCTTCCAGATGCAGCGCCCAACAAGGTGATGAAGATGGTGTCCACCATAGCCAGGTACATACCTCGCCACTCTCCTCCTTCGCCCCCTTCTTCCTCCTCCTCAGGCTGGGCTGCTCGCCATAGCCAGGCTGAGCGCCCAGCTGCCCTTCACCTCCAGGCAGCGCTGTACAAGTCCAGCGCTTGGCTCAGCAGCATGTCGCCAATCCTTGCATACCGCAAATGAGGAGGAGCTGCTTGCTCCTCCGGAAGATATAGCGGCCTACTGGCCTCCTGGGCGGTGACTTCCTAGGCCGAGCGGCCTCCCAGCAACCAGTACCTCCTCCCTTTCGGAGGGAAACATGATTGCAGGCTCTGCTATCGTCCGGACAGGCCCTAGACTCAGGCTACTTGGACTGGTACCGGCCTACCTCTATCCTACCGCTACTGGGCCTCTAAAAATGCCAACTTTTTGTCTTCTTCTGCTCGGCCTCCAGTACCCGACACTCCTACCACTACTTGAGCGGTACCGGCCTACCTGCTACTTGAGTGTTTTTCCCCGCTGCTAAAAGTGTCGCGGTGTCGGGCGGCCGAAGCTCAGTCGGCCACCCTATTTTCAGCAGATTGACCCTTAGATTAGTTGTCTAAAGAAGGATTGACCGGAACTTTTGGGAAAAATTAGGGGTATCTAGACCACCCCTAAATTTAGATGTGTCAACCATCGAGACTAGCCCTCGAATTTGGCAGGACGGACTACCTCTCCTACCGTACTGACGTCTACCTCAATTCCGTCGTCCTGGGCCTATCTTTGGGATGGCTAGCTGCGGGACGGGAACATGAGAGTGGGCCTTGGCGTGCCTCGTTTTACCGCGCACGATTGGCGCGAAATTGAACTCTCAAATATCATTAATTTTAACATTAAAATTAAAAATGAGGGAAAGAATTAAAAACAATAGAAAGAAGAGAAAAACATGATATTCATTATTTTATTAAATTTCCTTGATATTTAATTTTCATGGGATCACCGTCATTATTTGCTATTACCGGTAATGGAATCAAAAATAATAAAAGGAAATAAAACTATGAAAGGGAAAGAAAACATGGGGATTTTCGTTATTTAATTAAATTCCATCGGAATTTATTTATGATAGAATTGCGTTTATTTTCATTAATTTTTATAATAGATGTAAGAAATAAGAAAAAATAATAAAAAATGATAAAGGGAAAGAAAACCCACGATTGTCACACGTTTGACTGAATTTTATTTAAAGTTAACTACGATGGGTTTTAGCCTCGGATTTATTTATTTATACTAATTCTAACGATTCTCTCCTTTTCCTTCCGATAATCGAGATCACTTACGCGACTTGCCTGATTTGCCTGATTGCTCGCCTGGCTGCAACCTGTGTGAACAAGTGGGTGCGGGTTGGAGGATCGGAACGGTATTGTTACGGGAATTATTTTGAGATGGGCCTACTGACAGAATTTTACCTTGTGCGGCCATTGGTTCAGTTTGGGGCACGTCATTCTGGTTCGGGACAGGTATGGAACTACCACGACACTGCGGGATTGTAAGTCACTCGACATATTTCAGGTTCTGATTTGGTTCGGCATTGGCACGGCACGGGTTGCGTCGACTTCGGATGATCATTTCAGGTCCGGCATTGGTATCGTACGGTTATCTTAGGTTCGGCTTGGTACGGAACAGATATGATGGTGGTTCGGTACTTGCTTCATTGTGCGGTATTCGGCGTTGGGCTGGTACAGGCTGCTGACGATTATTTCAGGTTCGGTACTGACATGAGACGAGTGGCACTGAGATCCTGGTTGGATACTACTATTTTCTGGCACGCTTACTGGTCCAATGTTTACAAGGCTCATCACAATTCAGGACTGTTTTTTCTGGTACAGACACAGGTTTGCCTCAGATGGTCGCAGAACTGGCTCTATTGTTCGACCATCGTCACGGGTTTGTGCGGGCGTGAGCTCCCTTTTACGGGGATTAATCTAAAGAGATGGTACTCAATTCCGTGGGACCGAGCCATGATTATGGTATGTGCTACACCTGGTGCCATTGTATCTGCGACGGCCTGTTGCGGCGGGGACCAGCCTCTGGTTCAAAAACGACAGCGAATAAAATGGTCTACAACGTACCGGGGTTTGTAATCCGGCGGTCTGTACCATCCTTGGTGTATGAGAGTGGCCAGTAGGCTCCCTTTGCAGCAACCGGGCGGGTTGTAGCAGCGTTCGGACCATAAATCGACGCAGGCCTTGCACAGTTTTTGCGGGGCCCTCAGTACTCAGGACCCTGTGTGAGGAGACACATTAAGTAGGCCTCTCCCTGGTCTGAGGCCTCGACCTACGGGCCTGGAGGTGAGTCTTTGAGCGAGAGGCCTACAGTCCGTAAGATATATAACAAGTGTGGGTGAAGTGACGGGGGTCAATGTGCCTGGTGTACTCCGCCCACCGCTGGCATTCCAAGGCGAGGCGTGTACGCCCGGTTGGCATGAACGCGATGGGGTTGTGAAAAGAGAGGGCATAAAGGGGAGTCCAGGGAGGAGAGCAGGGGACAGTATGCAAGGTGTACCTCGCCGGCTACTGGGACTTCGAGGTGAGGCGCGAAAGGCCCGATTGGCGACTGGTCAGAGAGACACGCACGGAGTGAGCAGAGGGGAAAGGAGACTGCGCCATAGAGGGGGAGTGCCTGGTGTCCGCATCCCACGAACCATCGCCAGGGAGTAGACATTTGGAGAGAGGGAGAGACCACATTGGGGCGCGTGCTAGGTGTACGCTGCGGGTTACCAATTGGACTGGTCAGCGAGAGGGGAGAGGCCAAGGAAATACGCGCTAGGTGTGCGCAGCCCTTGGCCAACGCCCAGTTGTGATGAAGAGGTGGAAAGGTGCGCATGAAGGTGCGAGCTTGGCTCAATGAGCGGGCATCACTGCTGTTTGCGGAGAGGAGCTCTCCTCTGATGGAGAGATCAGGCTCGCTGTTTGGCTCGTGCGTACAGAGTAACAGGCGTGCTAGGACATGTCGAGAACAATGCCGAGAAAGGAAGAGAAGAGTGTGCCGTACGAGCCAGGTGTTTCCAGCCATCGTTTGAATACGCTATGGGGAAACAGGCTCAATCTTGGGACCGGGCTCAGGGAACTGTTGTAACCGTGAGCCAGGGGCGCTCAGTGTGGTTGTACTTCCTGGCTTCGAGTCATGTTGATTCTCGTGCCAGGCGCGCTCAGCGAACAGCGGCATCGGTCGATTGACGCTCGAGCTGAGGGACGCGAAAGAGGAAAGGGGACGGAGAGAACATGCTGAACACGGCAAGTGCGGCAAGAGGGCGCGCAGACTTTCAAGCGGTGGCGAGACGTGTGGCGAATAGTTTGGTGCGTGCTCAGCGTGCGCAGTTCTCTTCCGATTAGGCGCGGTCAAGCGCAGTAAATGAGACTAAAGGCGGGTAGCTTTGAGGGAGTGCGCGCGGATTAAGACCCTCGCTATCAAATGCCCAGATGTGCCAGGAACTAAGCGGCCGAGAACCCGTGAGGTAGACAGGGTAGGCGCGGGTGTGAGCGGAAAGGCGAGTGGTAAGAGTGAAAGTGAGTGGGAGCGGGAGTCGCTGATGAGGGAGGACCAATATAGAGCGGAGGGAACGCTCCGTGTGAGAATACACTAAAAGAGGTTGCGCTCAAACACACTGAAGGGATCATCCTCACAAGCCACTTTCGCAGAGGGCCAAAATAGCAGGTCTAGCAAGTGGTAGTAACAGTAGTTATAATAGTCAATATTATTGTTTTCTGAGCTTTCGCGTCTCCCTGTGCGGGCGACTGAACATCGAGTTGTGAAGGCAGAGAATTGACTTGGACCAGACATAGCATAATCCATGAACCGAGCGGTCAGAGCGCACTGCATCGTGGGGAGGAGTGAGACACGGAGAGAGAAACAGCCTGCGAGAACCTGGTGCGAGATTGATTAGCCGGTGGCCTAGCTAATTCTGATATATCTGGGCGAGTTCTAATCTATTTGTCTTGCCAGGACTGGATTGCCTAATCTTACGGGTTTTTGAACCATCCGATCGCTCAGATTCCGGGTTTGAGAGAGTGGGTCTAATGCAAGAGAGACAGTCGAGCAAGCGACAATAAAGAAGTAAGTTGGTCACCGCTGGCCAAAATTTGAGGAAACTAGTAACAAGATCAATGAGCGAAAAACCCCGAAAGGGAAGGTGGACTTTAGACAATCCGCAGGATGAGAGAGAAACCAATTGAGTGTTCATTTATACTTTAAGCCCCTTGATCATCGTACACAGAGTCTTGTCCTACCAACAGAGAAAGGCCTTAGACCGAATACAACAACTGAGCGAACCGGGCCTCACAACAGCGGATGGAATCATTACTATTGGAACTCAGATAGCTAATCAGTGAGCGAAATTACTGTTTCCATTGCCAGGACAGCCGATTGATCAAGCTTTTTCATTGAACACGAACATCACTCCTGTTCAAAGTTTTCATAGGTGAATAGCAAAACTTCGGACCAAGAAACAGAGAGAGGAGGAATAGGACCAGAGAGAGAATAAGCAGAGGGAGAAAGAGAGAGAGAGAGAGCTGACTGGGCAGAACAGATAAAGTTGAAGGGGGATTAAACTTTCTCCCTTTTTATTTACCCTTCTTATTTATACATTATGGACGGAGTTTTGAGTTGTCATGTGATTACCTTCTCTAACCTTATCGAATCGGGCCTTGTTCTGTTTCGCCGATGCTCTTGCTGATCACAATGAGTAGGGGCTAGTTTTCACTTGTTGCTGTGTTTGCTGATAAGAGTGAATAGGGACGTCTTCACTTGCTGCTGTGTTTGCTGATCACAGTGAATTGCATGCCTGTCTGAGTGCTTGTCGGCTTGAGTGTGTGTGCGACCCGCAAGGGTACTTGTTGGTTGAAAGGCCCCACAGGGCTGGTACTTACCTGTGGCCGTGACTTTGAGGGTTGCAGGGGGGAAAACACTCAAGTAGCGGGAGTAGGCCCGCTGTGAGGAAACCCGGGGAGGGGCTACCTACCATTCACTGAAGCCATGGGCTACGGCGCCTGTCACTTCGCCGCGCCCGCTTCCGAGGTCCTCAGCAACCGGCAGGGTGTACAAGGTTTGTAATGCCCGTCTCATTGCCTCTCGAGGTCACTAGGGAGAACAATTTTTGTGCGCCTCGACTAGGCTCGATTCCCAGCGATCGACAATACTATTTGTGCACCAATACAAGACTTTATTCACTGTGATCGATAAATACAGTTGCAAGTGGAATCAAGACAATAGTTTTCGGGCGGGCAAACTGCAGAATGTACTGCTGATGAAATTCTTCGATCACAAGCTCAGTTCGGGCATGGGGAGGGAAAAAAATCGAATTCAGAAATTTGGAAAAGCGATCCACAATGACCATGACTTGTGAATTTCCCCTTTCACTCACCTTTCCCATGTCCATGAAGTCGATGGAAATCGACTCACTGGGTCCATTAGGAATGGGGAGGGGTTTCAGCAGGCCATAAGGCTTATGCCTATGCACCGTGGTCCTTCGACAGACTTGACATTCAACAATAAACTTATGAGCTGATCCCTTCATTCACGACCAATCAAATTGCTGCAAAAGACTTCCATAAGTCTTCTCAAAGCCGAAGTGTCCACTCCGACCATGTGCCAAATCCAAGAAATGAGTCCGGAGAGGCGCATGGTTGGGTACACACAAACGATCAAACTTCCCATACCGGCGGAATACAAGACCCTCACACTCGTGAAAATCAGGCTGACTGCTAGGGTCAACTTTGAGCTGCTCAAGGATGGACTAAGGTCCGGATCCTTGGCAGTGTGTTTGACCAAATCCTCCTTCAGTTTCCTTCGAAGGTCGTATGAGCCCACAATGCAAGTCGATTGTAACTCGTGAAAACTTAGGATGGCGCGACAAAGCATCAGCAACACGATTATAACAACCTTTCTTATGTTTCATTTCAAAATTGTAAACATCAATGTCATGCAACCACTCGGTCGGTGTCGGAGAGAGATCAGTTTGTGTTTTAATCCACTGCAAGGTCTGATGATCTGACTAGACCTTGAAGTGGCGACCCAAGAGGTAGTGCTTCCAATGTGTGAGCGCTCGCGCAAAGCATAGAGCTCACGCATGTATGTGGAGGTAGCAACTACCTTGTGGCTGGGCATACGTTTGTTGTAATACTCGAGCGGACGCAGACCATCACCATCAATTGTTGACGCAGTGCACCAATCCCATACTGGCTCGCGTCCGTAGTAACTACGAACGTGAGGTTGGGATCCGCAATGCGGAGCACAGAATGACTTACCAAAGCCGCTTTCAAGGCTTGGAACCCAGTCTCGCATTTCTCACACCACACATAGGCAACATTTTGCTTATTAATCTCGAGAGTGGGTGAGCAATGACAGAAAATTTGGGCACAAACTTCTGGTAATACGAAGCCAAGCCAAAAAAAGAACGTTGTTCGCGTACGTTCGCCACTTTCGTATGGCCTCAACTTTGGTATGACCTCAACCTTGGTTGCCGCCTGCTGAAGTCCGTTTGCAGACAACCGGTGCCCAAGATAGATGACGTTGTCCCTTCCAAACTCATATTTATGTAAGTTGAGGTGCAGTTGTGCCTCCTTGAGGACTTGCAAAACCTCCTCAAGGAGTTGGACGTGCTCTTCCATGGACTTGCTGAAAATTAGGATGTCGTCAAAGGTAAACAACAACAAACCTGTTGAGCTGATGGCGGAGAACCTTGTCCATGAGGCATTGAAATGTGGCTGGTGCATCCGTAAGACCGCTGGGCATAACGATGAATTTGTACAACCCATCGCGTGTTTTGAATGCAGTTTTGTTCTTGTCACTCGGATCAACTTCAATCTGGTGGTAGCCAGACTTGAGGTCGATCTTAGAGAAGACCTTGCATCCACCCGCAACATCTAGCAGATCATCTATGCGAGGCAAGGGATAAGCGTTCTTTCGGGTGATACAGTTTAAGCCACGATAGTCAATACACATCCGGAGTTTGCCTCCTTTCTTTGGCCCAAACAGGACAGGTGCACCGAACTCAGACTCACTAGGCCTAATCCATCCACGATTAATCATGTCATCAATTTGTCTCCTCAACTCCTCCAACTCGCCTTATCCCATACGGTAGACGCAACCCTTTGGCGGAACACTCCCTTCTATTATCTCGATCTTGTGTTTGATCGGACGCTCAGGAACTCCACGAGGTTCAACCAAAACTTCAGGAAATCGATCTAATAGACGACGAATGTTTGTTGGGACTTCCAGTGGAGGATCATCCTCATCAGGAGAGAGAAAATCAGATTGAGAATTTACAACAATTACAACCGAATTCGAAGCACTTCGATCATAAGTAGACTGATTCTTTACAGTAGAAGTAGATGGAATAGAAGTAGAGGTAGTAGAAGTAGAATTACTTTCCGAGGTAGAAAATGCAGCAAAAGTAGAAGGCACATGGAGAGGCTTTACAAGGGCTACATGCACATGCCCAACTTCCTTGCGTCTGTCTGCGCACTGATTTGCAGAATTTGTTTGCACTCAAAAGAGTCACAGGGGACTCGCGTGTCTCGTCCAATAGAACGGTACTTTCGTTCCCCTTGGCATCACGCACCACGAACTGAGTATCTGCCTACGTGATTTTTGGACAATGAGCCTTTAACCAGCCCAAGCCAATGACCACGTTGAAAGGACACTTGTCCATGACATAAAAGTTCAGCTCATGTGTGACAGTGCGATCCTTGTCAAAAGTGACGCGCACACCTTTGACAGTATGTGTTGAGGTGACAACCTCTTGGTTGCCTACCTGGGTCTGACAAGGGTTCTGCAATTCCACTTGCTTCATTCCCAGGCCCGCCTTACGAATCCCATTAGGAGAAAAGAAGTTAGTCGTTGAGCCGTTATCAATCAGCACACGGATGTATCGGCGATTAATGAGCAGCTTAAAGAAGATCAGTTCCACACTCCCTTGAACACGGCGTTACTGCTTGAGCTACAACCAATGTTCCAGGTGCGAGTGGAAGTTGACTTCCTTAGTCTCCTCCCAAGGCTCAGTGTAAAGTACTTGGACTGCAACAGCCTTAGATTCAGCATCAGTTCGGGCTTCAAGAGCAGACTGTTGATCAGATTCAAGCTCCTTGGAGGGGCCTGCAGCTGACTGTTCAGCTTCCCTTGTTGTAGAGACTGCTGATGACTCTTCTACGCCCTTTGCATGTTTCCCTGCAGACGATAACATTCCTGCAAATCGTGCCCAGACTTTTGACAATGCAAGCACACGCGCAGTCTGGATCTTCTCTCCCATTCCTTTTGAATGATGTGGAGGGCTTCCCACAACTTGGTGGAAGCATCTTCCGGTTTCTCAGGGATCTTTGCATTCTTGGGGAGGTGTGTTATAGTTCCCTTACCCGAACCACAATTAGGCCCCTTGCTTGAAACGG
This sequence comes from Chara braunii, assembly GCA_003427395.1. Taxonomy (NCBI): domain Eukaryota; kingdom Viridiplantae; phylum Streptophyta; class Charophyceae; order Charales; family Characeae; genus Chara; species Chara braunii. The sequence continues at coordinate 418,016 of BFEA01000386.1, read as the reverse complement.
TCTTTTTAAAGGCATTGCATTTTTCTTCAGTATTCATGTCAGTCTCAAGGGCTGATGTAGAACAGCCCACGTCGAAGTCCAACTCTAGATCGTCATCTAGAGACAGATCATCCGCATAGGACTGATCCTCAGCCTCTCAATGTTCATGCAGGGCAAGCTGGTTGCTGCTTCCGTACCGCTTGCGTTGTGAGGTTCTACCTGCCGCGGGTGTCTTCGCACGCCTGGCTTGGTCCTTAGCTTCTAGATTGACTTGATCCGTCAGTAGCTCACGCCAAGTCGTATGGTCCTTGAGTCCTAGCCGGGAAACATAGCCTTGAAGTGCCACTCCCATTACTACATCCATGCAAGACACGTCAGTCCATCCCAGGTTTGGAGTAGTGAACAGACCAGTCAAGTGCTGTTCCAAAGCCTCCATGGAAATCCTCCACTTTTGGCCCTTGAGGGCCTCAAGCTTCAGTCTTGCCTTGAGCGTAGCGTGCTTATCTTGATACTGCGCGATGAGGAGGTACTCAAGAGTACGTATAGGAGTCACTTTCAGCCACTCAGTCAGGTCAATCCTCTCATAACCTGCAGTAACAACTTGGAGTTCTATGAAACTCCATACGGCGGGCTCAGTATTTGTGCCCATGATCATGGTTCGATATTTCTGCAATGTTCGCAATACCTCGAAGTATGAGCGCATGGAGCTGATCCAAGGGGTGATGTCCCCCTTCCCGTCGTACTTGGACGGCAGAGTGGCCGCCCTCTTGTCCACTACGGGACCGCTGTATTGTACGCTAGTAAGAACTGCGTCGTTTTGGGTTGATGTTCCTGCATTTGGGACTAGGACCAGTGCAGAACTGCCGGCGCTGCCGCTTGAGGAGCCGGCATCGGTTCATGCGCTCGTCAGAGTTCCATTTGCTCTCGACATGAGGACTATGTTAGGGTGAGAGATTGGGACTGCAGCGGGACGAGGATTAGGAGGACGGGGGGCAGCCAGTTGGTACTGTTTGAAGCTGACTATCTCAGCCTGCAGCTCTTGGTTCCGCTGCTTTAGAGTTGTCAGACGGGACGCAAGATCTTCCAAGGTCCGCAGTTGAACCAAGGCTGCTACGGCAGCAGCTAGCTTCTCTTGGAACCGGTCATCACTAGATTCCGAAACCTCGAGGAGGGTCACTTGTGTAGCAATACTTGTGGCTTTAGCTGCTGCCTCTGCCTCCCTCTCTCTGTGCATTGCGCCCTCCTAAAGTTTCTGAAAGAAAGGTTTCTTGCTCTCGGCCGCTGCGTCCAACATGGTCTTCCATTGCTCGGATGTGATGTCCGTCATGCTGGAGGATAGGGGGTCAGTAGATCTCTCAAGAGGTGTCCGCACCTTGCTCACTTTTGGACGAACACTCCTCTTACCCCTCACACTCTAAAAAGGAATACCTTTACTCTTCCTTCCCTCTCTTTCCACTTTCTGCGCACGTGTCTCGATACCGGACATAGATAGTTCAGATAAAAGAAAAACAGTAAATCACAAAGAGTAGAAGGTAGAACTCCTAGCCAGAGCGGCAATTCATTTGGACTTAGAGACTGGCATTCACGCAACAGATTAAAGAAAAATAATTAAAAAAAAAAAAAAAACGAAAGAGGACTGACTTATCGAACGGGCCTGATCAGATTAGCTAGAGATCCCCTCTTGTCTAACCTGACAAGGTACATGTACCACAATAAGTCAGCCGAAGAAAACTAACTGCAGCAATGGAGATTTTGAGGGCTGCAGACGGTCGTCGAGCCAGACGCGGGGCAGTATGCGAGAACCCCTTGAAAGGAATGTCCTTACTAGCCATGTGTCCCTCCAAATTCAGCATGGCAAAGAGATGTGTTGACGGCAACAGATTTGGGTCCTAAAGGTCCTGTCCCGTTGGGCCTGGTCCCACTGAGTCCCGAAGGTCCCAAGTAAGTCGTGGACCAGGACCAACGAGATAGGTGTACCAAGTCAGTCCCAAACTGCCTTTACCGTACTAAAAAGGAAAAGACAACTTTCAGCAAGAACTTACCCCTACAGCCGTTCAGAAGTGAAAAGACAATGCACCGTAGAAAAATATGTCATTGAGAACAAGATGCATCATCCATCCATCCATCAGGTGAGAAAGCAATCCACATGGTCACACACACAACCAAGACTGCCGAGAAGAGGAAGGGAGCCCATCACACCTCAACATGCCATGAAGCACCAAGCAACCTTCCGCGGGCATAACCAAGTCACACGGCACTTACCTGTGAGGCCCAGCCTCCAAAGATGGAATAACGACTCACCCCCCTCTCTCATAGGTCCTCCTGACCCCTAGCTACCACTACAAGAAGGATGACTAAGAGGGCCTCCCTACACCCCTGTTACAACGCCGGATCCCCCATCGATGTCTGAAGACCAAAGTAGCAACTTGCAGCTCTTCGATGCAGATATGGCAGCCTCCGATCAAGTCTCCCTCTTGAGGGGAAGCCAAAANCCATCGATGTCTGAAGACCAAAGTAGCAACTTGCAGCTCTTCGATGCAGATATGGCAGCCTCCGATCAAGTCTCCCTCTTGAGGGGAAGCCAAAAGTCACTCAATGTCTTCTTGAAGTGCAGATTCCAGGTGCGAGTATCTCTCACTCTCTACTCCCTCTGTTACGGACTTCGCCAGGGCTCGATCCCTGGTCTATCTTTTGCTGTTTCGGCTGCATCCCGTTTTCGGCCTGGCACCCTTTTTCCAAACCCCTCCTTTGGTACCGTAGGATTTTGGACAACTGGCGCCATGCTGCGATTCGGGCGCCACTTTCAAATACTGCATTTTTCAGTTCTGCCCTCGGGGCCCTTGCAGAAATGCCCCTGGTACCGTACGTGTCACCGGTACTTATACCGGCTCCCCGTACGGTACGGGGACCAGTCTCGTACCAGTTCTCTGCTGCTGTACTCGTACTCAGTGTGACTGGCTGTTTTTGGCATTCGGGAATCCAAGACTTCGACTTTGTGCCTTGCCACTGTGTCTGCGTCCGATCCTCAGTTTGAGTCTGTCGTGTCGAGTGAGTGAGTGTGTGTGTGTGCTCTCACTCTCCCCCTCTCTCTCCTCTCCCTCGGCTCACCCTCAGCCTCACGCTCGTTACACTGGTATCGGAGCGGCTCGAACCCGCCCGACCCACCCTACTTGGACTACGTCACCGGCCATCATCAACATCATTGTCGAGGTCGTCGTTGCCGTGCCACGTCATCATCGTCATCATCGCGATCGTCGTCATTATGCCCCGTCATCATCGTCATCGACGGGATCGCCGCCGTCGTGCCACGTCATCATCACCGTGCCCATCGTCCTGGTTGCTGCGCCGCGGCGTCCTTGTCATCGCCGTCGTTCCCGTCACGCAGATAAGTAATCAACGACA
>BFEA01000386.1:374904-407515 GCA_003427395.1 Chara braunii | reverse complement strand
GCGATAAAGGATCTAATGGCAAGCGCACGAGGACGATGGCCTGCTGCCTCACTGTTCATGGAGATTATGCAGCTGGTTTGGCCACCATGCTGTTTCATTGGCCGGCATCCCGACTCGCGGACTTACTGGAGCAGCAACTTGTGACATGGATCTTTGCATCAGTCTGCGACTTCCTTGCTTCCCAGATCAGACCTCATTTGCAGTTCGTGTACCGGACACACCCTACCACTTGGACTTTGACACTTGAACTACTACTACGCTTCTTGGACTACTACCTATCGCAGCTGCTGAAGACAGCTTCTACCACCTACTCCAAAGACCTGATCAAGACCGCTGCAGCCCTCCTTTCAAGACACTTGGACACTTTGTTCCTAAATGAGATTCTGCTTCCGACTCCTTCGGACACACCAGCCTTCGCATCCTGAACAAACATTTTCATTTTTATTTTTCCTGACTGTGACAACCCTGTAGAACATCATTAGCCGATCCCTGTTTCCCTTACCATTGTTCCCCGTACCCACTAGAACATCAATAGAAGTTCCCTGTTCCCTGAACTCTGTTCCTCCTTAACCTATAGCGAACCATGCAGTCCCCTTAGTTCATCAGTAGAACCACCCTGCTCCCTATCTTCCCTTTAGTTCATTTGTAGGACTACCCTGTTCCTTGCAACCCCCCCTAGTTCATCAGTAGGACAACTCTGTTCACCGGTACCAAACCCTGTTCCCTCTTACTCCCGCAGCCCATGCCACCCACATTATACCCCTCTTCCCTTTTCGACTTGTTAACCAGTGATCGACCCCGTCCCGTCCTTCACAGATTTTAGCATTGCTTCATGATTTTTGGCAGCCGGGACGTTGCCTTCTAGAGGGAGGGGATAGTGTTACGGACTTCGCCAGGGCTCGATCCCTGGTCTATCTTTTGCTGTTTCGGCTGCATCCCGTTTTCGGCCTGGCACCCTTTTTCCAAACCCCTCCTTTGGTACCGTAGGATTTCAGCGGGAATCTCAGCAAGGCATTCATTCCAGCGGCAAATCCCAGAAATCAGCAGTGTTCTCAGTCTGTGTTTTGGCGGGTCATTACAAAGGTTAGAGTGTGTGTGTGTGTGTGTCTGTACGTGTGAAGTGTGTGTTTGTGCGGGACATCCAGGGAGATCCAGGGTGTGTGTATGAACCAGTTGCTGGGAGTGTGGTGTACGGCCATAGCCGTACGGGACAAGTTTGAATCTGAACTGCGTTCTTGGCTACGTTAACTCTGAGCTTTGTGTGGGCGCAAGTTGCCAGCTTGATCGATATCTGTTTGTACGCATGCGGAGTGGCAAGAAAGACAAGTCTGATTGCAGTATGTCCCTTTGTCCTTTTATGACAATTTTCTGCCTGCATGTTGGGGTCTGTATTGTTTTTCTGTGCCCTTCATTACTTTGCATGTCTAGAGTCTGTCTCAATGTTGGTGTGCTGGCATCACCATCTGTGATTGTGGCCCATTTTGCTGTTTGTCGTGTTGCTGTTGAATGCCTTGTGGTAAAGATGGAGAATGAGAGGATGGTAGAACGTCTGCGAGAGATGCAAGCGGAAATGAAGGAGAATGAGAGGAGAACTAAAGAGGACAACACTCGTTTGGCTGCAACTCTGGCAAGCCATCATATCGATTACAGTCGCAAATCAGCTGATGCAGCATCACATTTTCAGCGCATACTCAACCTGGAGGTTCTGAACTGCTCTGACAACTCCAAGCATGTCCTCATCCCTTGCCTTCTGCCCGTTACCTTCGGGGCATTTTTTGCAGTGTCCTCAACTCGTTCTCAATTATCTGACTGATGGCTAGCAAAAATGAAGGAGCAGCAGCAGCAGCAGCAGGAGGAGGAGGAGGAGGATGGAGGAAGGATGAAGGGAAATTGTGGGAAGAGGAGATATGAAGAGGGCAAGGCAGAGTGAGGTGGAGAAGGGAGTGACAGAGGAAAGGGGGGATAGAGGAGGAGAAGGAGGTGGGGAAGGGAGCGAGGGGAGGAGTTAGGGAGAGAGGGAGGAAGGGAGGGAGGGATGGACGGGCAGAGAATGACAGGAAGAGGGAGGGAAGGAAGGTAGGAAGAGAGTGCGTGGAGTGAGGGAAAATCAGGGGAATCAAAGGATGAAAAACAGAGGATTCAAAGGATGAAGAGGATGGGTAGACAAAGTTGCAACTGTGCAAGCCTTTCAGAAACTTCTGTGAATATCAAAGAACTCATTTTCAAATGGCAGTAGCATTTCAGACAAAAGTGCATAGTCCACTTATTCTGAAAAGATGTTGGCAACTTCTAACTATGTTCTAAGATGTGGACGTATTGCATGGCCTTTGTGTTTCTGGATGGTTGCTCCCTTTCTCAGTTGTTCGTGGATGATGCTTGGATGCGTTTTGAGCATGCACCTTAGCGATTTGTAGATCTAAAAAGCTTGTCATATGTAATCATTAGCCGGTGTGCTATGCAGTATTTCGCTGGCGAATGCACTTATCAATTATAGAGTTGACAAAGCCGCTTATTATAACGTGACTTCTTCCGCTTCTTGGCCCTCATCGGCCTCTTCTTCTTCCCCTTATTATCCTTCTCCTTCTCCTCCTTGTGATCTCCTTTTCCTTCTCTTTTGACTTGTGATTCTCCTCCCCTACCTCTTCCTGCTGTTAGGCTTCTAGTAATACTGCTACTGTCACCCCTACTGCACTACTGGCTCTATGACCACCATCAGCACCACGGCTACCACGACTGCCACTCTAACTACACTACTATCATCACCAATACCACACTTCTACCCTTGCCTATCCTTGATAGCACCTCTACTTCCTCTCTGCTGACTAATAAGACCATGACCAGGTCTACAAGCATTGTACTACGAGTGCTACAGCTACTAAGTTACTAACTACATAGCACCACTACTGGTAGCACTGGCTTTACCGCTACTTCTACCATCTTCACCCGAATATAATGCCCGATCATTATGGCTGTATCTGGCGTATTTTGAAGTCCAGATGCGGCGAGAATGACGGGGCGTTGTATTCGGGTTAAGACGATAGTGCTACCACTGCGGCAACCAAATCCTGTCCTACTATCCCTGCTATCACTGCTGTCAGCACTCCAACTATTATCAAGGCTGATACTCTTGCTGCTACCATTGGCACATCCACCTTCTCTTTATCAAGGGAGGTCAATCCCATGATTGCATATTTGCTTGTGTTTCACGCCTGTTGCTTGTGGCGAATGCCCGTGTAGTTACTTCTGATGCTACTGCTGCTGGTGTCGTCATCTGTGCACATGAGGATCCATTATGGCAAAAGAAAAGTAGGGTGTAGCAGCTGTAGCTGTACCGTGCTGAATTGCAAACACATGGAATTGTGGATCAACAAAATACCGTGGCGTTGTGAGTTCAAATCCTCACGGAAACAACTATGTTAGGGGGTAGCCTGGCAACAAGCTGAGACATGTTTTGTAGATCGTGAGTGCTCCAGATACTGGCGCATGTGCAGGCCGAACTGGAGCGAGTCAAACAAGAAGCGCATGCGCGGGAGCTCGAGTTGAAATTTGAACTCGACAAGGTGAGTGAATACAGGACACCTCTGGAGAGTGCTTGTTGATTCTTTTCCAGGTTTTACTTGGGTTTTGAAAATCCCTCGCTTTTTTTTTCTTTTTCTTTTTCTTTTTCAAGAGGTCCTTATGGGCCCGGCTCTTTATACATTCTGGGGAGCGTCAGTGGAGTTCCTATTTCCCTGGCAAGTCGGGACATGTCCAAAATTTACTCACGCTCAAGGGTTGATCATGTTACAGCCCAGGGAATCCTGACAACACTGATTACTTCCTTCAGAAGGATTGATTGCTAGTTTGGCCCACACTTTAAGTCAGACCCCTCCCCAGAAAACACTTGACAGATCAACAGACGATAAAGACCAGAATAGGGAAACCTTAGGAACTTCCCATTTAGACCCGAATTCGACTTTCCTCACAAGCCAAAATAAATTAATCTAGGAAGAAAGAGAACAGAAAAGTCCCCATTTAGTCAAATTTAGCGCAGGACACAGACAGGGAGAAAAGAGCTCTTGAGTGTTGTGCAGAAAGCTGACGGCGACTGACAGAAGCTGAGAGGAGCTACACTCCAGTTCTTATAGAAGACAGCGAATGAATAGCTAGTCAAGAGAGCTGATCCCTTTTTCCTTTTGTACAGAAAGCCAAGAACGGTACAAACCCCATCAGAAATAGGCCAATGAGTAATCAGAGTCGCAGAAGGCTAGTGGTGGTGATGATGTGGCGAAAACGGCATAATTTCAGCTATGTTTCTTTGTGATGATGTGGCGAAAACGGCAAATTTTTGGCCCTCCACTAACCATCTCTCTGAAAGTCACTGGTACCCACAATCTTCTTGTGTTAGGGTGGATCATCAGGGGGCAAGTGGTGGTCTAAGTCTCAAGTCATGCCAGTGAAGTTGGGCCGAAAAGACAGATCCACCTTAAGTTAGGCTCAAGGGATTGACATCCAGGTCATAATCAGAGTCTTGGTTCTCATATATGGGGGACAGCTGTATGCACTACACTATTTTCTTCTGTCAATATTTTTTTAGTGTCTCGCTAGCCACCTTCCTACCTCACATTCTCTACCCAACTATGTAGTATGGCGACCTCCGCATTCGTGTACCAGTCTACCCACAAACCCGACAAGTAATCCACATCTACGCAACGGAGGCGCAGTACACTAAGGGTTATGGGTTGAGCCTATCCCCTCAGGGCTGAACCTAACCCTACCTTCTTCCCCCGAACATAATGCACCCTGACAATGAATGTATACGAGCTACATTTCTGGTCAGGTACAGCCAAAATGAGGGTGCGTTGTGTTCAGGGGAAGACGGTAGCAATGGATGGAACGGACGACACCTGGAACCCCCCTTCCAACGAACCGAGAGAGGCAAGCTGACTATCTCAGCTGGTGAACCCGCAGCGCTGCAGGAGGCCGTGGGGATTCGAATGGAAGGCGTGGGGAATTGAACTTACGGCCTATTGAATGCAGCTTTCATGCTCTGCCAACTGAGCTAGGCCGCTGGCCTCTTGGTTAGGGTATAGTATCTGGGGGTCCAGTCAAGGAGATCAGATCTCATGAGGGAAAATTTTCAGAAGTTATCAACTCAGGCAAGTACTGACAAGCATCAGTCTGTGCATTTTCTGTGCTGCATGATGTATATCGTAAGGCACGCAAAGGACGCAAAGAGCTTGAAAACCGAATAGCTGGGATTGATCCTGAGCAAATGGCCAAGGAAGATGCTGCACTGGAAGAGACCAGAGCCCAGCTTACAAAAGAGAGAGAGGAGCATGCGAAGGTTGTTAAGGAGATGGAGAGGAAGCTGCAGTGGTATGCAGAAAATCAGGAGCTAATCGATCAGATCAATCAAGTCAACCGGCAACAGGTCAAGTTCGAACTCATTGTTTGTGCAGTGAACTTGAGCTTTTTGCTTTTCTGTGGCAACCGGAGTACTTATCCTTTTCTTTCGACTTAACTAAAAGAAATCCTGGAGCACCTGAGGGAGCCAGCTCATTCAGCAAGGTTGTGGTTCACATACTCCCCAGTCTCATGCTAACTGCAAATTACCACAGAATTAGTGGACCCTGACTAAGAGGAAGAGACACACAGATGGGCAGACAGGCAGGCAGGCGGGCAGCGAGACGGAGGGATGGACGGGTGGGCAGGAAAATGGGTGAACAAACGAATGGGTAGACGGATGGGCAAACAAACAGACAGAAGTATGGACTGACTGACAGACGACTGACTGACTTGCCGACTGGCCAACTGACCCACTGACTGACTGATTGATTGATTGATTGATTGACTAGATTTTGTTGGCAAGGTGTATTGTTGGGCCGGGATTCGTTGAGTTTGTATTTGCCTTTCCGCCCGATGCTGCTATACATGTTCTATTATGTGGCATGCTAGAATGTGTGGTAGGCAACATTGTTTGAAGTTGCCTGAAGCTTACACCCATCATTGTGTGATTTTCTTGCAGCCGAGAAAGAGCGGCCAGAAATTTTTGGCATCGTTCTTTGAAGAAAATACATTCGAAGTTTTTGGCACCTCTTTTATCCCAAGAACCATGCCGGCATTTGGAACCTCTCTTATTCCGGCATGGTATTTAGAATCCTACTCCCCTGCATAGGACTCTGCTTGCATCACCTGGTCGTATTGTTTAGCAATAAGATAGTTGTTGCCTGACCTGCCTACCACCACCATTGCCTAAAGTTTGTGGTTTTGCTATACTTCCATTGGAATCCATCCATTATTTTGTGATTTTGTCACATTTTCATAGGGGAAAAGAGGGGCCAGAAGTTTGCCCATGTCTTTGTAATCAGACCACAGTTCCCAGACATAACAACTGATGTTTGCCCTCTTTTCATGTGCCCCGTCCTTATATTTTATCTAATTAGTCTTTTGTAAGTTTGTTCCTTCTTCTTGAATGTTTACCGTCGTCTATTACACTGTTAAACCACCAGTCCACCCACACCTAGAATCCCGAACCTACCTGCCCACTGCGCGCCACTATTTTCCCAGCGTTCTGCGTGAGGGTACCTGCAGTGGGAGTTTCGGAAGTGGCACTGGTGCCGACAGTCTACCTGAAAGGGGGGGTGGGGGGGGGGAGGGAAAGAAAGGAACAAACAAGCCAGAGATCAATGATGTCATGGAAGGACGTCGTGGAGGCCATACTCAAGTGATCACTTTCCAGAATGCATCTGACCACTATTACGGGGAGAGGGAAACGTTGCTGTTTTTTCTTTTTTTCTGCTTTTGTTCTTTTCCTCCTTTCGCTGCCAGCAAGGCAGCGCACCTCGTGCTAAAAACGCCCTCCCTGAGGGCATACTCACACTAGCCGTTGAAATGAATCCAACCACTTTCATGCCTAAAGCTTGGTTTGTTTTCTTTTTTTTTGTTCTTTTTCTTGTCTGACAGTCGTGCTCCCCGTGTTCTTCCTTCTGCCGAAGTGCCCTCACTGAGGGCAGGCTCACATGTAGTACTCCAAAAAGTGTATCCAACTGCAATCACGGCCAAAGCTTGTTTTGGTTTTTGGGACGTGCGGATTTGACATGAGCCCAAAAAATTGAAAACCTTCTGACGCTCCGACCCTGCCCCGAGCCCGCCTTTTACTTCTTGTGGGGACAAGTTATTTTGCTGCAAGGCTGAGGCCGTGTACTGATGGTTTAACATTGTTGCAGGCAGCGACTATTACTCAGCTGCAGACCTGCTTGGCTGAGTATGATAAAGAAGATGCTGATGTGAATGGCATTATAAAAGGGAATGTGGAGAGGAGTGATAGCAAAAACAAGCAGATGAACCAAAACAAGAAACAGGGGAGTAGAGGAGGAGGAGCCTTCAAGGTCCAAGCTTCGAGCAGCCATATTGCGGCCTTACAAAAGCAGGTGGGCATTCAACTATGGGCTGTGATCTCTTGCTTCTTTTTTTTTTGTCTTTTTTTTGGCCAGATAGATCCAGCACTTTTTTTTTTCTTTTTTTTTTGCGTTTATGAAGATCAAACAGATCTCTTTAGCGGATTGCCTTAAGAGGCTTTAGCAGCTTTCCAGCATGTGATGCTCCCCACCAATAGATGGAGTCTCTCCTCAAGGTGTTAGTGGTGTCTGCTCTTACCAGCACCACTAACACTAGAGGGACTGTTTTTTGGAAAAAAAAAAGAAAAAAAAGGCTTTAGCAGCTTTGTTAGAGCTCATGGCACTGGGCTATTTATTCAGAGAGTCAGTTGAATTGTGATATGCTGTTCAAAGTAGAAACCCTCAATTGAAGCTCGGAAATGTTCCTTATACCCCCCAGATCAACTTAAACCACCAGTTTGGGCACCAGCCATACTGAATCTGTGGCTGTGCAAGGAGGCTGCTGAAAGGTTCGTCCTACCAAACCTAAGGGGGGTACTGGATGTCACAAGATTTTCCAAGTGCCCCAACTTTGCCGATTTTTTATGCACTTTTTCAGTTGTGTTACGATCCTGGCCAATTTCGATGTGCAAAATTCAACTACCGAAAATACCATGGGCATTGATCAACACAATACGCCTGGGTAGAGTCAGAAGTATGAAGTGGCTAATAGCTCATGTGGCCCTTCCGGTGAACGCATGGCTAAACGAGAGAAGACGTCAGGCCCAGAGGGACCCGGCCAACGCCTTGTGCACAGTATGCCAAGCAGGGACCCCGGAGAAATTGTTGCACTGCCTTTTGGCATGCGCAGAGGCGAACAGTATTTGGGAGGAATCCAAGACCATCTGGAGCTACTTCTCACAGGCTCCCTTTCCGTTATCCTCGACCACCCTACTGATGGGACTCAACCTCCCAAGCCAATGGCAACCATTTGAGAAGCACATGTTCCAGCTGATAAGACAATATAGCCTCTGGACAATTTGGAAACGAAGATGCCAAGTCACCATCGAAAAGCGGTCAATGCACAAACAGGAGGCAAAGGAGATACTCCTCACCCTAATCGAAACCGATCTGCGAGCACAATGGAAGAGGGTGAGGAGGCAAAGCCAGCAACATCTGGAACAGGCTAATGAGTACAGGACTCTGCAACGACTTGCTGTTTGCTGCCGCTGGTGACCCGACGACTCGAGGCTGTACCATAGGTAGGCTAGATTTGTAAATTTTGTTTGGCTGAGGGCTAACCGAGAGACCTACCTGTAGGGAAAATTCGTGAGGGACATATCTGTAAATTCGGGAAAATACAGGCCCGTACTAACTGAAGTTTCCTACAGCTACCCTAACTGCAAATAGCAGGCCCGGGCTACCCCTAGGACAGACAGGCTCTAAAGGCCAATGCTGATAGACGGTCCTATAGCCTATAGCCGGGTAGGTAGAGGTCGGGAGGCCGAAACTGAAACGGTACCGGTCAGTCCTACCAGTCCGGTCTAGGTCTTGTCTAGGCTAGGGTAGACTATGAATAGTTTTAGGAGAGACGGTTCGGGACTTTTGGCAGTTGGTACCGTGTACGTCGCTGCTGTGCAGCGCATGAACTGGAAGTGGTGACAGCTTCAGCGTTGGAGAAGACGGACATAGCTGGACCTGCGGAGTGTCGATCATAGCTGGGACCGACGCTGGACTCTGACAACATGCGGGGCCATTCAGAGGTCTGAGCTATCTGGACTCTGCCGGAGGCGAGAGAAGTTGGTGCCCTGCTGAACCCTCCTCCGGAGTAGGGTGTCAGAGTGTTTGGCGCTGCAGCCATAGCTGCAGCTTGTCTTCCTCAGAGATCATGTTTGTCAGGAGTGGTGGCGCTGCTACAGACTTCCATCGGGGAAGTCTTTTGGCACTTCATCATCATCAGATATTGTGGCGCTGGTCTTCTTCTTCATCCTTTGAGAGTTGCTTGGCCTTAGAGACCTGTTTCGGGGTGGCGTTTCCCTCTGGAGGCAGTATATGGGTGGCGCTTGATGTTTCAGGGGCTCAGGGGTAGTAATAGCGGTTACTGGTGCGCTGCTCATTTCTGAGCAGCGCACCATGGTACTGGGGTTATTCTGACATTTTGATACTCCGAGTTTAATAAACAGTGTGAATATTGTGTGCAAGCTATCTTTGGTTCATTGTTTCCTGGATGTGATCTACTCGACACTCCTTTGTGACAGGTTGTGAGGATTCTGTGGAGCGAATTGCACTCTCAGTGTTTTCAGTCATATCGCATTGTTAGTCTTTTGCTGTGTTTCTCTCTCCCTGTGCGGTGTGATACTCCCATCCTCTCGCCTTCCTTCTATGTATGCATGAGCATACCTGGAAGTCTATGTGAGCGAGTGTTGGTCTACTGACAACAAACAACCAGGATCATAACAGTTGGTATCGGCGTGATTGGATCTAGACAATGAAGTAGTTGATGAGTTGGAGCAACTATCATCAACTGGCGAGATATTCGAGTTGAGTCTCATGGGGATTTGTCATCTTCATGGTTGGCGTCAGTGAGTGTGGTGGTGGTAAGTGTGTGGCGAGAAGTATTAGACAGAGGGTGACACACTCCTGCTTAGGGTTGTGCAAGAGTGAGTGGTGATTTTTAGCCTGCCGATTCAGAGGCCTGGGAGGCTTTGAGGAGGCTATTTTTAGCTTGTCGATTCATCTGGAACTGGCGATTGGCAAGGAAGTGACCCTAGGGTGTTGCGATTTTGTAATTGGGTTAGGATCCTCAATTTCCAAGCAGCGCACTGCAGGTTGGAGCAGCGCTGCACTAAGTGTGTCAGTTATCAGCATCTGGGAGTCTAGATTCACTGAATCTGTCAGTTGAGGGTGAAGCGCCTCAGGAAGATCTACATGATCACCAAGTTACAGAGAGTTTGATACATGGGAACACTGGGTGCAAACAGAAAAATAAACTGGCTGGATGGGTCTGAGGAGACAGCCATAGCCAGGGCTTCATTCATCCCCTTCAGAGTTATCCCTGAAGTAAGTGTGTTCCTTACTCTACTCTGGGTGGCGATTCTGGGGCTATTTTTAGAATTGCAAAATTTGGTCTGTCAGTCAGTAGACAGTTGAAAATCGAAATTCACATTGTGGGACAGCCATAGCCAACTTTCCCTACCTATCTTCTTTGACTTCTATTAACCCTTTTTTACCCTCTTTTTGCCTCAACTTTCATTTGTGACTACTTTACAGTATTGCGATTGATATAGTACTGTGAATTGGATTGTTCATGGTCTTGTTGTCAGTGATAATGGAAATTTGAATTTTACGCTGCCATAGTTGAAGCTTGTTCAGGCTAGGGTTAGTCATAACTTCAGTTCTGTTCGTCAAAATTCAATTTTGTCAGTCCCTGGTAAATCGCAATTCAGTATACAGTCTGTGTTTGAAATCGCACAGTCAGATTTGGTGTTTTGAGTCAGTCACAGTGATATTTGTAATTCGCCATACCCTGGGTATGGCATATAGGGTCATCCAGTGGTGAGGTCAGTAGGGTTAGGTCAAGAAATAGGTTACCCAGTAAATCGCTGCATCTTGGTCACCTGTAGATACCTGTTTGCCACTAATAGTCACTTTGTCTAATTACGGTCTGCTACTAATCAGTCTTGAACTTCATCCTAAAATCTATTAATACAGGATTTGTAGTGATTGCATGCCATTGATGTGTTAGGGCAGTGAATGGAGAATCGTGAAATTGATTTTTGTTGAGTATACTCTAAACTGACCCTGACCCACAAGCGGCCTGCAGAGATTGAGCACCTACCTGCTCATTCTAACCAATTTCTCTCTCTAGTCAGGTGACAGCAATTGGGCGAGTACTGCAGAGAAAACCCAATTCCTGTTAACTTCTTCTTTTGTCTTCTATTTTTATTTTTATTTTATTTATCTCATGGCTACGATCCGGACCACCGGACAGGGATCCGGACCGTCCGTGGTCTGGGGTCCGGGTTCGGATCTCGGTCCAGATGTGTGGGCCCCAGCCCAACGGGCAAAAAAAATTTAAGTGGTCCAAGGCGTTCGTTCACGCCCTAGGTCGCCCCCAAAAAATGGTGCCTGATTTTTTACCGCCCTCACCAACGATCCGGAAGGCCCAGAAAGTCTATGAGGGGGTCTGCTAACTTTGGTTTTGTTTCCCACCTGCGGCGCAAGGGTGCGGTGGTCACCGATGCGCCAAAAAAAAAAAAAAGCCGCTGTTATGGGTGAGAACACTGGCATGCGTGAGAGAGAGAGAGAGAGAGAGAGAGAGAGAGAGAGAGAGAGAGAGAGAGAGCAAACAAATAATTCCTTATAATTTACTGGAAAACCCCTGCGGGTTATCCAAGAGGCCCCTGCAGATAATTAGCAAGGGCCTTCTCACCATGAACTAAGTACTGCTCATAGCCATGTGAGGGTCATGGCACGCCAAGTATATATGCTGTGGATTCACGTTAAGGTCCGTGTTTCAGCAGTTATGGGACCACTGAGCACGCGAGTTTCTGGGCAGTAGCAGGCCAACTCACCACGTGCTTTTCAGGGCTTCCCTCCACTATTCACCAAATGTGCAAAACCAGAATGAATCTTCTGCTAGAACATGGAACCATACGCCGCCATATGTTTTGTCTTTTGTGCAAGTAGTGACGAGTGGAGCAAGGCCTTCAGGGCCACTGATCGTAGGAAAAGAAAACAAGAAAAAGAGAGGAATGAATCTTCAGCTAGAACATGGAACCATACGCCGTCGCCATATGTTTTGTCTTTTCTGCAAGTAGTGACGAGTGGAGCCAGGCCCTTCGGGCCACTGCTGGTAGGAAAAGAAAACAAAAAAAAGAGAGGAATGAATCTTCTGCTAGAACATGGAATCAAACGCCGCCATATGTTTTGTCTTTTGTGCAAGGCCCTTAGGGCCACTGCTCGTAGGAAAAGAAAACAAAAAAAAAAGAAAGGAATGAATCTTCTGCTAGAACATGGAACCATACACCGCCGTATGTTTTGTCTTTTGTGCAAGTAGTGACGAGTGGAGCAAGGCCCTTAGGGCCACTGGTCGTAAGAAAATGAAACAAAAGAAAGAGAGAGCTACGAGAGCAAGTAGTTGTATCTTGTAAGTTGTAACCCATAACTGCTGGACAGCATACCTGACTTCGGATCCAGAACATATATTGCTGGCCTCCTCCACTCTCACAGGAAATTTGTCTTAAGATGTTGGACCCTCGCAGATGCACTGCTGGGGTCCTTCGGGAAAAAGACTATTCAACAAGTCATAAGTGGGCTCAATTTTTTTTTTTCTTCTGTACTCCTTTGTCGTTCTCCTCCTCTCTTCTTGTCTTTGTCCTCATCGTCTCCTCCCCCTACTCCTCCTTTTTGGGTTATTTATTTTTGATTTGGTCCATTTCTCGATTAATGCGTGTCATCTTGGCGCAGGGGCCATGCTAATCTTGCTGTTGGGACATTCAATAAAATTGGAAGGAAAAGATTAGCATGGTCCCTACACATGGATGACACATTTTAACTGAGACGTAGTAGTGGCGTTTTTTTTTTTTTTTTTTTTTTTTTTTTTTTTTTTTCGGGATAGTATAGGGGATCCGGACCAGGATCCGGACCAGGGGTCCGGACCGGTCCGGAAATTCCGAAATATTCCGGTTTCCCGGAAGTCTGGATGGGCCCGAGAGGTCCGAGGTCCGGGGTCCGGTCCGGCGTAGCTATGATTTATCTGTATTGTGGGAAATTTAAGATGTTTGGTTCAAAGAAGGGAGACGCTTCTGATGTGAAGCCTTGGCTTCGTATTGACCCTTTAGAGGTTGAACTGCGTGATAAGGAGGAGAAACTCTGCAAACAAGCATAGGCAGTTGAAACTCTGAAGGCCCAGCTGAAAAGGAAAGATGAAGCAGCTCAGGAGGAAACTAGACGAAAGCTTCTTTTGGCAGACATAACGAAAATCAGGGTGAGTGGAACGTCCAGTCAATTCAATAAGGACATGGTTGAGGTCATCCTCTTGCAGGATGACATTCACCGGTCCTATTTTACTAATTGGGACGAGAGGATTACCAAGTTGGAAATTAGACATTCAACTTCTTCTAAAAAGTTGGATGACATCTCTTCCAAATTGGATAAGATTTTCACCCATCTGCATATCCCAACCACCCTGACTATTCTTCCATCTCTTGGGGCCTCTCAAGCGGGACCCCAGCAACCCTCACAACCCAGACCCACATCCCCTCCTTCTACACCCAAGTGAACAGCCGCTTCACAACCCTCATCTCCATTTGATATGCAGCAGCCCAAGCTGACCCCTCCACCCATGTTCTTTGGCGGGGACCCAAAGATGGACGTTGCAGATTGGGTCACTGCACAACGAACCTACCTAAGTGGATTCAAATGTGATGAGGATGTGAACGTGAGTGCCATCCTTGCTCGTTTGGAGAGGACTGCACTGAAATGGTGCACCTCCACCTCCAGCAAGCAAGGGATAGAAATGTCTGATTGAGCGCAGAGGCTGGGGGTGGCTGGTTTCCTGCAGGCACTGCAAGACCGTTTTGCAGACAAGGAGCAGGCCAGAAAAGAAGCAGATAGAATTGTGCGTCTGGGCCAGAAAAAGTTTGATGGCTCCTTGTCCAAACTGTACTCCATCTTTGAGAGTTTAACATCGACTCCTGGTTGGAGATGAGTGAGCAGGATCTGCTCATTCATTTCCTTAGGGCAGCGCCTGAGCAATACCAACTTGCTCTATTCTCTCAGGGCCATAAGGTTCGGCGGTCCTTTGGCAGAGCAGCCCTGGAGTTTAAACTCCATGTCCAGGAAACACCTTTTGAAGGAAGGAAGGGACCCTCCTCAAAGGGGCGTAGAAGGAGGAAGGGTGCCCTTTTTGCTGCAGCTTCTAGTTCAGATGATGATGCAGCATCCCAGGGTGGGACCCGTCCATCTGCTTCCTCATCTTCTTCCTCATCTTCTTCCTCATCTGCTGCAGATCCTGCTGTTTTTGCCCTAACTGATGCTTTGATGGGCTTGACTAAGGGCAAGGCCCCAACCAAAAAGCACCAACCAGTAGTAAGGGGAAAGGAAAGGGACGTGCCTCTTCCTCTACAACCCAGAGAGTAGCTTTACCACATGACGTCCGTTGGCCAACTGACCCCCTTGATCCTTCCACCTTCCCCTAGCATGCACTCAGGATCCAGGAGGGAGTTTGGAGGAAGAGGAAGGACAAGGGAGTCTGCCTGAGATGTGAGGGGGACCACTTCCTCAAGGATTGTCCACTATGCCTCACATATCTTCAGGCGGCTCTAGTTAAAAAAACTAGACTGGAGAGAGATGGAAGTAGCAGCTCATTCCAACAGTGCCAATTCACCTTCTGATGAAGATAAGTCTTCACTTTTTCTCGATGGATCTTTTTGTGGAGTTTGCGTCATCAGGGTCCTTCATCTATGAGGACACTGATGTGGATGAGACGTGGGAGGAGGATGAAGCCCGATGCCTTGCTGATCTTTTTTTGTCTTTACAGGAACAAGTGGACCCGCCGTAGCCACGCTGCGGCGAAGGACGACAACAAAAAGATATTGTTTGCCATTTGAGTGTTTGTCGAAGAGAGCAAGGACACAAAGGAAAAACCATCCAGAAAGAGATGTGATATGGAGAGATGAAAAAAAAGTGAGAAGATGTGGAGCGAAGAACGAACACACAGTGCGGGCATATGCAACATCCATCCATAGTGTTGTTTACGCTTCATCCCATATGTGAGTATTGGTATGTGGAAAAAGATTTAAAATGTGCACACGTGTACATGCGCAGGGGAAAAGTCACACAATTGAAGAGTTTATCAAGCTCTATTGTCTGTCTCTATGTTCTCTCTCTCTATCTTTCTCTCTGTTTGTCCCTCTTTCTGTCGTCCCTTGGCACACATTTCTCCTGTCTTGATAATACACCACGTTGTGTCTGCATGCAGTTCTTCCCCCCCCCCAGAGCTTGTCGCATCGAACCGGTATGTCGCGAGACACTGATTTGTAGCTCTATTGTTTGTCTCTATGTTCTCTCTCTCTCTCTCTCTCTCTCTCTCTCTCTCTCTCTCTCTCTCTCTCTCTCTCTCTCTCTCTCTCTCATCTCTGTACACCCCGGTTTTTGTTGCAGCCATTATGTATGTATACAATGTGTTGTAGTGATGTGGAACATTTATCGTGCAGGCGGGCCTTGAGCTTGGAGAAGTGTAACGGCTCAGCGAACGATGTCAGCTCTGAAAGTGGGAAATGGAGGGAGGGGTCGCTGCGTTTCTCGATGGTGGACGAAGATAAGGTCGTTGAGGTACTCCCATGTTCGAGGTGGGTGGGGAATGTTGTAGATGTGGAGGGTATGGCGAGACACGAGAAGGTCATGAATGAGGGCGGTCGATCTTGTCGTGCCCCATGGTTCCAGTAGAAGCCACCAAATCGGGTCGGTCTCATGAGGTGCATGGGGTTGCAACGGTGATTGGTGCGGTGGTGGGGCGTTTGCAATAAAAGAGTGTCTGTGGTGTGCGGTGGTGATACGCTCATGCTGGTATTGTGGGCGAGGTGTTCTCGGAGAATGAGTACGACCGTAGTCATCGTTGATGAGCTTGAGAAGGAATCTTTTTGCGCGTTGGAATTGGATGTTGATGTTGCTAGAGGGGTCAGGGCGTTGTAGGGATTGCATTCGGTTGTGTTTGTAGAGGGCGAAGAAATCGTAGAGATATGGCAAAAAGGCTGTGTGATCAGTTGTGAGGAAGTCCTCCCATAGTATTTGGGTGATGATGTGTTCGATGTTGTCTTCGGTCAGTAGTCGGAGTCATTCATCCCATCTGACATATGCGGTTCCGGAGGCGAGATGGGGAGAGGTGGAAAGATTGGGCAGAGGAGCAGATGTTGTGGAGAGAACTGTTGAAGGCGTGTGGGCAGGCGCTTGTGTTGTTGCAGGGAGCGAAAGCTGTGTGAGAATATCATCATGGGGGGCAATTTGCGATAAAGCCATTAATGATGTTTACGGTGAGGTAGTTGTAGTTGTGAGAAGGGTTGTCGCAGAAGTGGAAGTGTCGGCAGTTGTTGATGTCGCTGCAGTTGTCAGTGTTGTTGCAGGGCTATTCGTGAGAAGAGTTGTTGCAGAAGCGGAAGCGGTGGCAGTTGTCGATGTCGATGCAGTTGTGCTTGTAGTTGTTGTTGTAGCCATTGTTGCAGATTTAGGAGATGAAGTTGTCGATGACGATGGCTTCGATTTTTTTGGTGCTCGCTTGTCTTGCTCGAGACCTGCAGGGAAAGCGCAAAAGAGAGTGTGGGTAAAAGTCAGAACGGGAAATTAAGTTAGAACTTCTTTACAGATTATATTAGCAGTTCGGTTAGTGTTCGCAGGGAGAGAGAAGCGGATGTGTGCTGGGTCACCCACCCTTGATGCAGCTACGTAAAGTTGGCCATGTGTAAATGGTGTTTGTTGGAGATCGACACCAACATGCTTAATTGATTGACCTTGGGACTTATTTATAGTGATTGCGAAAGCAGGTCGAATAGGGAATTGGCGTCTTTGCCAAGGGAAAGGGTGAGTTTGATCAGTTACCGTTAGAAGAATGCGTGGGAGAAGAACAGTTTGGAGTGAAGGGAGGATGCGGGCGTGCAGAAGTCTCTTGTTCGTGATCGAATCAATTATCAATCTCGTGTCATTGCATAGGCCGTTACGCATGGCAATATTTTGTAAGAGAATGACCGGTGCGCCTCGTTTGATGCGAAGGACATGGGGTGGTAGGGAGAGAATGTCAATCACGTTTAGGGCGTCAACAGGTACATCAGGGTAATTGTCGTTGGGGAGGAGAGTGTCAGCGCTAAGGCATGTGATAAAGTCTCCAGGGAATTGTTCCAGGATGATTGAATTGAGTGTAGACACAGTTCTGTTTTTCGGGGCGAGAATGAGACGTTCAACAAGCCAAAGGGGGTTGTTGGAATTTGTTTGTAGGTACGGGAATATCCAACCTATAAGTTGCTGCGTGCCTTCATAGAGGCACAAATGAGGAGGGAGTTCGATCACGGGATGTTCAGAGTGGGGGGGGGGGGTGGAATGTCACCGTTTTTTAGTGCAAGGAGCCATCTAGAGTATTTGTGGCCTTCAGGTGTGTCAATTTGGGTTAGCACATGCATGTTTTCAGAAAGACTCATCGTTTCAAAATGCGGCCAAAGTGTTGATGATTTTATGCAGGCATCGACAGTCTGTGCGCATGTTCCCTTTGTAATTACGGGGAGTATTAGAGAGAAGTCGCCCGCAAAAATAATAATTTTACCGTCGAAAATGAAACCCGAGGAGCATATGTCTCGAAGGGCACGATCAAGTACCTCGATATGGAATTTGTGTATCATTGGTGCTTCGTCCCAAAGGATAACAGTTGTCATTTGTATTAGCCGCGCTAGTGCAGATTGTTTCGGAATATCAAGTGTAGAGGTTGCGGTCGGTGTAAGAGGGGCTTTGAATCGCGAGTGAAATGTTCGTCCGCCGTGTAATAGTGTTGCAGCGATTCCGCTTGAGGACACAACGAGTGCAACGCGATCTTGATTTCGAATGTATGCTAGAATGGTATTAAAACATAATGTTTTTCCTGTTCCTACGGGAGCGTCGACGAAAAGATATAGTGGTTCATGATTGTGAGCAGCATTTATGACACGATTGAATATAGCGTGTTGGGATGGGCGGACGAGTGGCAAGTTTGTGTTTAATGTGTGTTTGTTTGTCATAGGAAGTTTCGTCTTCGATAATTTGTGGGATGTTATGGTGACGGGGTCTTTCGGCTAAAGCGTTTGCAACATTTTGATCGTCGATGTGTGGGCGGGTGAGGCCAATGTCTTCGAGTTGTTTTCCTTCTTTCTGGAGGCGGTTATCGATATCTAGGATAACCATGGTTCTGAGGAGAGGGAGGGGAACATCCGCGTTACGAAGATCTCTTTGGAAATCGTAAATCATTTGCTGCCAGTGTGTTTCAAATAATTCGGCAGGATGAGCTGACGCACAGTGCAAAAGTATGTAGACCAACAACAGTAAAGATTGCATCTTGCAAGATAGCATCAAATTGAGTATTATCGTTGAGCAGGCCCAACGCCTGACATGCTGAATGAAATGTCGGGTGCATTTCGTTATCAACAGTGCGCAGATTTTCAAATGATGTGGCTCCTTGAGAATGGGGTGGTAAAAGAAGCATTCGAAGATAAAAAGTGTCGCCGACATTTGGGTGAATGGTGTGTATTCGTCCGATCGTGTTTGTCCTTCGTTGTCGTGTGACCCATTGTTTTTTTGCTTTGTCATATCAGAACTGTCGGATCATATCTTTGTATAAAGGTTTCCTTTCTGGGGCGATATCAGTATCTGCAGCATTCCATTTAAACCATGCGGTAAGTTCGGTTTCAGGTGGAGGCATAGCTCGCAAACGTTGAGCGTCTCGTGGTCGAAAATAGACTCTTTGCTTATTTGCAGCATGTATAGGTAATGCAACAACGACAGGATAACGTTTGAAAAACGAAAAATCAAAAATTCTCCAGCATGCTTCGGTCGCGCCGATTGCTCGCATATCTTGGAACGTTTGAATTTCATCATTGGCGTTTGTCATTTCACCGACCATAGCTCGATCTGGGCCTTTCATTATATATTCGAACATATATCGGTAAGCGGCAGTGGAGGCGTACATTTCGACATTGAGATGACAACGATAACGTAAGAGAAGGAAGGGATTGTAGGGAACAACCCAAGAGTTATCGATTTCATGACTGCCATGTGCGATAACAGCTCCTCCATTGTCTCGATCTCGGCGTAGGTATATGGGATAAACTGTCTTTTCGTTCCATGTTGTGCGGTCGGAAAACTCTTTCGGGAAATGATGTGTGCAGCGATCATCACGCATGCAGGGAGCTTGCATATTGAACGGGCCGCACGGGTCATGTATCATATATGTTAGGACGAGGTCGCGGAGTGTCGAGTTTGCAGGGATTTCGACGCAAACTATGAAATCTATTTTTTCAGGTGTTGAAATTTTGTGCTCATTACTAAAAGTAACAACTAAATGTGCATGTGGGAGACCTCGTTTTTGAAATTCTATGACATATATGTATGTTGCGGTTGGACCGAATATGTGTGTATCATGGATGTCGTGAATAAGTTGTTGTAAATATCCTTTGAAAACACGGACGAGGAGATCTGGTCTATCGGATGGTTGTTGATGGGGGAAGAGATGTTGTTCGATTTTTGGCAAATGTGAATTGCATGTTATTGTGATAAAGAGATCTGGGGGACCGTATTCTTGGATCGCTGCCATAGAGTCTTGGTATCGCCTATGCATGTCTCGTGGCCCGTCGACAAATGTGGCAGGKAAAATAATACGTTGCCTGACATTTTCAACGTTATCGTATTGCATAAGGTGGTCATGAATGTTCTGATATAGTTCAGCGCAAATTTCGGTTTGATGGAGTCTGTTGTATAACAACCGACCGTTTTCTATCTTTGCGAATGCCATGCATACATATTCCTGGAACAGTCGTGAGGCTCTAAATATTGTTGTCCTTTCGGTGTCGCAGGTATTATGGTGAAAGGCATAAAATTCTCGTGCATTGATTTCTTGCGTGGAAGAATTTTCCTCCTCATCAGTTTCTAGAGCCCAACCATCTTCGCCCGACGAAAATAAGAGAACGTAATGTAAAGGATCGAAAGCACGGTTCGTTTCGTGAATTTGAACAATGCCTCCACCGCGTCGGTGTATGACAATGTCGCGATTGGATGGTTGGTCGTGCATGAGTAGACAAAGTTTCAAAAGACCTTGAGGTCTGTTGTACCTGCGTTCGTGTTCGTGGATCGGTCGCGCATCGGGATTAATGACAATATGTCGTTCACGAATCATATCGTCGGGAAGTTCGGAAACTGTTATGAAATGCCAGAGTGGTGGATGTACTTTACCTTTTCGGCAACAAAGAGTCGTCCACGTGTACTCATGCGGCCATTTCTCTGCATCGCAGTGTGCACATTGTGCTCTGTGTCCGAGAGCACATGCATCAGTCGATACATGTTGTTGGATGATTGATGCGGTATGTTCTCGTGCGCTGTTCCGTCGGGCGGAAAGACGGTCAGTGTGTAACTGTCTGTACCGGCGGCAACGTTCAGCATTCGCAATTCGAGCCCTTTGTGCGGCAGCGCGTGAGGGTCAAAGAGAGAGAGAGAGAGAGAGAGAGAGAGAGAGAGAGAGAGAGAGAGAGAGAGAGAGAGAGAGAGAGAGAGAGAGCACGAGAACGACGTCATGGTGTGATGTAGAGACAGACAACTAAAGGGTCGAGAACGTACCTCGCTCGGCCATGTCTTCCACGTTCAAATGCGGCTATGGCGAGTCGCGACAAACGCTTCTGAATTCAAGACAGCAGATGGCCTTGACGCCCGAAGTTGACGATGCGGCTATGGCAAGACAACACATGCACACTGAAAGTGTTTGATGCTCCCTTCGAGGCGAATGAGCTTCTTTATAGTTGCGTGCACACGAGGCGCGCCCTCCTCCTTCCCCTGACCTGCTCTCTCCATTGCCCCCCGACCCTTCGCCATAGCCACGTATCGACACGCGGCCATCCTGTCCCACATCCCGCGCACAACCATCTTCCCCGCCCGCCTACCCCGTAGCACGTCGACCCTTGCGCTTTCTCGACCGTTCGCACGCGACCGCACCCCGCTTCTCTTTTTGCATGCGCACCCGCCCAGCTCGCGGCCGAGTATCCCTTCCCTGTGTATCTTTTTAACGGAGAACGGTGGAATTAAACTCCCGTTGAATCCCATTAAATTCAAAAAAAAACCGTTGAATTCGCGTTAAACACAAAAATGGGCCGCTCCCGCGCTTTTCGAAAAAACGGAATTGATGCGCGGGGTCCGGAACACGTGGCCCTACGCCAAAAAATAAAATAAAATAATAATAATAATAATAATAATAATAATCATAATAATCATAAATAAAAAATAAAATATCCAACCCCTGAAGCATCTCCCATCCAACCCCACATCCCCCAACCCCCAACCCCCCAGTTATGTGTGTGTAGGTGTGCTGTGTGTGCGCGTATGTGTGTATGTGTGTGCCTATGCATGAATATGAATGTATGTGCGTGTGTTTGTGTATGTGTGTGTTTGTAAGTGTGTGTGTGTGTGTGTGTGTGTGTGTGTGCATGATTGTTGGCGTGTGTCCATTGTTTCCCTTCTGAGGGCGGGCGATATGGGTTTGGGCGGGCGATTTGGGTCTGTGTTTTTTTGTTTTTACTCTTCTACTGCATCTTCCCAAGAAATACAGTATCCAAGCATGCTGCTGTTTGTTACCAAGTAACGAAATCTAGAACGGACTGCCATGCCTCGTTGGCAGGGCTTGCTAAGAAAAGAAAAGAAAAAAAAAACGTACTTACCTTTGCCATGAATCTGGTAGAACATAGGTAGATACACTGCCAGTAGTTTAGAGCTTGAAATATCATTTTTCCTAGCTGCGTGTGGGGCGGCACAGCCCTCAGTAGCTTGCTATTCGGTTTTCAGGTTTTTTTTTTCTTTTTTCCCCTCTTGTGATCCAAGAATCTGGGCTCCGTCCAACGGCCTAGCTCAGTTGATTAGGCTTGCAAGTGGCATTCAGGAGGTTGTGGGTTCAATCCCTGCCTATGGCACTCTCAATGCCAACCAACTGAGATAGTCAGCTGGATCCTCCCAGTCTGTATCAGTAAGGTCTTCAACCAACACGGCTGGGAGGCACCTCCTATCCCTACTATCCTACCTCAGTGTGACCAGCACTGAGGATCATCACCCTACCAGGATTGAGGGCAACTTGGACCACATACCAGTGACAAGCACCAGGGTTGGGCCAACCTCCCAGCCCTAATAGAAGCGGAGGCGGATGAACCATGCCGTACGGGAACTTCGGACGCCAGACTCATGCAATCTATGATAGGCCCAATTTTGTGTGTGTGTCTCTTTTTTTCCTGTTGTTTATTTGCTTTTTATGGTTTTGATTTTTTTTTAAATACACGAAGTTCTAAAAAAAAAAAAATAAAAAAAAATTGTTGTACATCTTTGAAAGATCTACAACCCTATATTTTTAATTTGTTTTTTTGTTTTTGTCTTAACCCTTAAAAAATATGTGTGAAACCCAAAAAAAAAAACACTCATTTCATTTTAGTTCTTGTTTTTTTCATTGTGTGTTTATGTTTTTGATTTTTTAAAAATATATTTAAACATCAAAAAATAAAAATAAAAATATAGGGTTGTAGTACTAAAAAAAACCTACAACCCCATATATATATATATATATGCAGACTGTTGAGGGTTCAGCCTCCTGCTGAGTCGGTGAAACTCCGACGAAACAGTTTGCCACAGCCCCTCGTTTGTTGTCCTCTTCTCTCTCTCTGCCTACGGTTTTCCGGGCAGTTCTGTTTGTGACAATATATATATATATTTTTGGATAATTCTTAGCCTAAGAAAAAAATCATCGCGGACCCCGTTAATTTGCGTCCAACGCGCGTTTGAACGGGAGTTTAATGTGAATTCAACGCGCGTTGAATTTTTCAAAGCGGAACCCGCGTTGAATTCAAAATCGGACACAGTCCCTTCCCTCCCTCCCATGTCCCACGCACAACTGTCTTCCCCGCCCGCCTACCTGCTAGCTCGTCGGCCTACCCCCAACCGCCGTCGACGCTTTCGATTTCTCGATCCTTCGCATGCGCACGCGGCCCGCTTCCATTTTCGCACGCGCGTGCCGCCCGCCCGCTATCGCTCCTGCAGCTTGCCCCTACCCGTGCCCGCGCACAATCCTGCAACTTCCGTTTTTGTCCGTGCGCACACCTCACCATATTCCTACCCCGCCTGCTATCGTCCTTGTGGGCCTCTCCTCCGTTGCGGCCTCAACCCCGCGACGGTCCTGCTGCCCCATTCACACCTCCTCCCGACGGCGGTACCACCACCCTGTCCCCGCCTCCTACCTCTATCGCCCGCGCACACACCTCACCATTTCCCTGCCCCGCCTTCTATCGTCCCTGTCGGCCTCTCCTCCGCTGCGGCCTCAACCCCACGACGATCTCACCGCCCCGTTCACACCTCCTCCCGACCGCGGTACCACCGCCCTGTATACCGCCCGACTTCAACGATTTTCGCTGGGCCCGCGACAGGGCATGTCGCCGGGCCCTTTGTTTGCTTTAGTAAGTATAGAGATAGAGAAAGAAGAAGCAAAGGTTAGACCTCATCCTACTTCGACCCTCTATCCTGGGAGCCAAGTTCAAAGGGCTCTTAGACTATGGGGCTACTCACAACTTTGTCTCCCAAGACAGTTAGCAGGCTGCACTTGGACCAGAGACTGGTAAAGTTGCGACAACCTATTGAGGTTCCCGTTGGGGACTCATCCACAGTTAGGATCACTACTGTTGTCAAGGGCCTAGCTGTGACCTTTGACAAGCAGGGAGAAATCCGGCATCGCGTTAATGTCTTTGTGTTCCCTAATGTCCCCTTCGACCTTGTGTTCTCTCTGCAGTGGCTTAGTGCCACCAACCCTAGGATCGACTGGCTGATCCCTAGGGTTGAGCTACCTGATCGGCATGGGTTTTATCGCCCTTGTATACTCGCTAATGAGTACCATCCGACGAGTAGATGCTATTGTATGCGTGCTTGTAGTTTTATGCGACTTTCACGCCATAATGACCACACCCGTCTGTTTGTGGCATACGTCAAACAGACTAATGTGGAAACTGCTCCCTGTCCCTCTCTAATTCAGCACGTAGTTGACCGGTTCTCACATCTTATGCAGGAGCCGACTGGACTTGTTCATAGGCAGACCAAACATAAGATTGAGCTCCTGCCTGGCTCGGTCCCTCCCAAGGGTCGGGTGTACAGGATGTCCCTTGCCTAACTTGTTGAGCTCAGGAAGCAGTTGGAGACCTTGACCAGCAAATGTTGGATTCGTCCTAGCAGGTCTGAATTTGGGGCACCAGTTATCTTTGTTCCAAATGTCCCAACAACAAATGGTGAGTTCAGAATGTGTGTGGACTACAGGGGTCTCAATAAGATCACGAGGAAGTCTACAGAGCCTCGTCCTCGGATCGATGATCTGTTGGATATGGTGCAGGGTTGCACTATGTTCAGTAAGATCGACCTCAAATTTCGCTTCTTAGTTTTAATTTTCTTGCTCATGTACTCGATAGGTTGCAGACCATTCCCATCATCCTGCTGAAGTAACGGCCCTACATCATACTGACTAGCATCAGTGGTGAGTACAAAAGGCAAGGTAGGGTCAGGTAATTTCAGAACAAGTGCACGTATCAAGGCATCCTTGAGACGTGTAAAAGCCTCCTGATATTCAAATGTCCAATGAAAGGAAGTGTCTTTCTTTGTTAGGTCAGTCAGGGGTGCTGCAATGGAAGAGAAGTTCTTAGTGAACTTTTTGTAATATGATGCAAGCCCCAAGAAAGACCGAACATCACGAACGTTCACAGGCTTCGGCTAGTCCCGAACAGTAGCAACTTCCGTTGCCTCAGGTGCCAACCCCTCTCCAGAAATGACATGGCCAAGATAAACAACAGAGTCAACTCCAAAATAAGACTTTTCCCTGTTGATCTTGTACTAACTGTCATGCAAGGTCTGGAGGACCAGAGCCAGATGCTGCGAATACTCCTCGACAGAATGACTGAATACTAGGATGCCATCCAAGTAGACAACAACACACTTGTCCATGTAAGGCCTAAGTATGCAATGCATCTCTGTTTGGAATGTGCCAGGGCATTGCAAAGACCGAATGGCATGACCAAGTACTCATAGGTACCATACCTGGTCTTAAAGGTTATCTTGTGGACATCACCTTCAACCATCTCAATCTCGTGATAGCGAATCTATTCAGATCATTCCACACTTCAGTGGATGAAGTCCCAGGGAGAGCTGAATGACAAACTTGCTCGCTACATGTAGTTCATTGATCTCTTTGACTTTGAACCGAAACACAAGAAGGGTTGCTACAACAAAGTGGCAGACGCCCTTTCTCGTAGGCTTGACGCTCTCTTCCTGATCTCCTTTGCTCATTCTTTTGGGGAGAAGACTCGTCAGACCATTGCCCGACTGCTGCCCCAGCACCCGGTTCTTGGGCCCATAGTGAGGAACTTACAGGGTGTTTTTGCCTCTGAACCAGGTTATACTCTGGTTTCATATCTGCTGTACACGTGCAACAGAGGTGAGGAACGCTTGTGTATTCCTCAGGACCGCAAGTTGAGAACAGTTCTGATGTCAGAGTGTCATTATGCTCGCGGTCATTTTGGAGCTTTGAAATTGTACGCGGTGTCTCACCCCCACTGCTTCCAAGGCTAGGTTCAATGTCCCTCCTCGGGCCGAGTGCAGTGGGTTGGTGGACTGGCAGGCTGTCACGCAGGGTTTTGGTAGGTATAACGGAAATTATATAAAGGTGTATTCAGGAACAGTCTTTGTCACTCTCTGTCATACAATGGAGTAGTCAGGGTTATCCCTCCTGCCAGTGGCGACACAACTTAGAGAGGCGTTCGGGCTTATCGCCTGCACCTGACCCCGTATAAAGGTTATATTCAAGGTCACTGGAGTCCCTATTATCCAGGAGTACTTCAAGTAGCCTTGAGTGTAACCTGTAAATGTGAAAGGGAAATAACATACGTGCATCATAGAGCAAATGACACTGAAAGAACAAGAAGACTAGAAACCTGACTCTGCAAGAGCATGACCAGAGACACAAGATAAGAGAGTAGTACACACAGGGTATACAGGAAGCAACCATTGAGGGGGCTGCAGTCACTGATAAATCATAACAATAATGTCATGATACATCGCAGTGGCTAGAATATACAAGCCTCGATCAATTACAATGAGCGGTACACCCTCGTGAGTGGGTTCGACTGTCTGGGACTCCATGTCCGGTACGCGCTGGTCCTCCTCATCATTGAGAACATGAGTGGCTATCGACTCTGAGACCACGTAACTGATATCCAGAGAGGCTGTTGGGTCAATCTGCAGGACATACGCCATGCACCTAGCCATCTCATCGTCCGCTACATTCCTGAGGTACAACTCCTCGGCGAGGGAAATGTTGCGAGTGACACCGATCAAAATCTCAATCCGTCCCTTGCTGTAGATATAGTCGTAAGAAACCTCCAGGAAACGATCTCCATAAAGAGGCTTTCCAAAAGCCTGCATGGCAAATTCAGCTCCAACCAGGTGACTGTCGCCATCCCCAAGATAAGGGACATGCCCCTTCCTTCTAGAAGGGCCGGCTACCTCCTCCGACTTGGACTCCCCTGACACAAAACTCAGTCTCCCTCAAGTAAGTACCGTGCAAGGAGATATGCGATCTGTCACAATGTCGCCCTCCGTCGTCGCTGCTTACCGGTCTCCAACGTCTATGGAATCAATCCCTGCGAGTATCCCAGTCAAAGTGATCTGCCAGGTCAACATCACTCACACAGAAGGGCTCTTGGTCAAACTCATCTATCTTTGACCTCCGTAAACAAGTGGTAATAGGTATCCCGGACCTGGCCACCTTGCTCCTTATTCTCCTGTCCTGACGCCTCTTCTCCCTGCTGCCACCCGTCAAAGTGATCTCCTAGGGCAACATCACTCACACAGCAGGGCTCTTGGTCAGACGCATCTATCTCATACCTCTGTAAACAAGTGGTAGGTATCCCGGACCTGGCCACCTCGCTCCTTATTCTCCTGTCCTGATGCCTCTTCTCAATGTTGCCACCCTTGCTGAGGGGTTTCGGATTACAACCATCAAAGTTGAAGAGAGCGCCGCCTGATGCAAAGGGAATTTGGGGAAACGCATGTAGCATGTGCTTCCTTCAGTAACTCTCCCTGTGGAAAATGTAGTCGGCAATCCGGTCATAGGTAGCGCCTTTCATGCCATGTCCGGCATCTCTCACGTGATAAGTAATCACCAGTGTATGTCTCGATGTGGGGGACTTGTTGGCCCTAATAACAAAAGTCTGATGTCCAGTACAACCATATTAAACTTCTCCACAACCTTCCTACCCCGGGGCGGCAGCATACTGAGGTGCTAACTTGGCCAATCTGCCAGTCCACCCGAGTGACCAGCCAGTCGGTAATGCCCGGGCGTTACGGGAATATCAGCAACTCAATGGATAAATCAGCCCCAGTGGGGTCTGAGAAGGGACAGCAACTCAATAGACCCTCCAGCCAAATCAGCGGCAACCAACTCAATGCAGGGGTCTGCCCGTATGAGCCCGACTGAATAGCAACCAGCAACTCAACGCGGGGGCCCGCCTGAGTGAGTCCGGCTGAATCAGCAACTCAGGAACTCGATATAGGGGCCCGCCTGAAAGGGGGAGGCGGAGGAGGAGGGGGAGGAGGTGAGTTCGAGGGAGGGCAGGGGGGCTGGTGAAGACTCACCTTGGAGGAGGGTTGAAGTCGGCGATGGTCGCTCCAAAGCTCAGCCTCGGTGATGATGCAAATGCAGGGGGAGGCCGGCGCTGCTCGTAGCAGGGGAATGACGGCACTGCTTCCTGGAGTGGACTGGGGGCGGCTGCAACAACGAGGAGTAAGCGGCCCACCGAAGCCCTGCCAGTATCGACTTGCTAAAACTAAGAAACGGTCCAAAAAAAAACGAAATTGGAAATCTTTTCGGGCTGCGCTTGAGCGCGGCCCGCTAAAATTTTCTTTGGGCCCCAAAACCATTTTTGCTGGCAGGCCGGCCCAGGGATAAATCGACACCCTGGCTTTTTTTTTTTTCAATTTGGCCTGGGCCTTCGTGCACTGCTCCGTTGGGGTGCGCTTGAGCACCAACTGTCTGCGAATCAGTGCATGACGTGCGCTTGCATGTATGGTCATTTCGCTATTGCTCATTTCCTTGCACCAGGTAAAGACTTCTTTCAATATCCCCTCCAGCCTTCTGGGATGCATTTGATGATATTTTCTGAGTTCTCAGCTCACTTTCCATACTCCGTGATTAATCCATGACAACCATCATCTTCTTCACCGTGGCTTGGGACAGAGTGGGTGATCACTTTCGTCTCTCACCCCAGGATTCCCAAAGAGAGGTGGTCTCAAAACTTCTTTGGACCTGGGGCTTCCCACTTTCTTTGGCATGATTTCCCACCATATTCGCGGCAAAGCATTCCAGTAAGGTATAGGGGCAGTACCTCTTGATTGCTTTCTACAGCCTGTGTTTGGGCTCCATTGAATCCATTCCTTATTCATTACCCAAAATAGACTGGGCATGTTTGCTGGCGTGGCTGTTGGGGCTAGGCATCTGATGCTGTCCAAGGCCAAATTTTTATTCCATGCCAGACCCGGTTTGGTAAGGAGCTTAACGATCCGCTGAACTTGTAGGACTTTCTTTTCTTGCTTTGGGTCAATTTTACGGAGCCCGCCTCTCGCTGGTTTCCTTGTGATTAACTGGAAGAAAACAATCGGATGGTGGTTGTCGGATGACGAAGTCCCACAACTCCAGGGCCCAGAGAGTGAGATGACATGAGAGAAACCCGAGACGCCCACACGTTATTTGGGCATCTTGCTTACGAAGGATGGTTTTGCACCCAGATGGCCCAAAATGTGCACTCAAATCAAATTAATAAGATGGGCAGGTGGGGGAACACATTCGCGTCCTTATTGGGCCGAGCTCTGACCATCAATACTTCTATTTTCTCGATGATGACATGGTACATAGCCTCAATTTGGACGGTGCCCGACCATACAATCAAGGAGTCTAATTGCAAAGTAAGAGAGTATCTGTGGGCAGATAACCCCAACAAAGAGAACTTCATACTGGGCTAGGGCACCTGACCTCTGGGATTCCCTATTTCCTTCCCTCTTCCCCAAACACCCTATCCAACTCTCCTTATGGACTAACATTCCTTCCCACTTAAACAAGACTAACATTCCTCCCTTATGGAGAAGATCTGGTATGACATGATAAGAAAGGCGACACTCTGGTCTATATGGAAGGAACAGTGCAGCAGAACTCTGGAACGTAGTCAAAGAGAAATCGTCTGGGCAGCCACCAGGCTCTTGATTCAAGCTAAGATTCTATGCAAATGGCAGAAGAGGAAGCAGTCTATACCAGACGCGTCGGACTTGCAGCAAAAAATCAGAGCTAAGCTTCGAAAGGCTTGGCTGGTGAGAGGCAAGTAGCGGACCTAAATGGTCCCAGAATAAGGTGGAAAGACTGGCACAACTCAGACGTGGGGACCAGAAGGCAGATGATCCGGTCAACAGACATTCAGGCCTCAATACAGACTACTTACTTTGATCACATGTTTGAGAGGAGGAGAACTGCAGGACAGCAATCGACAACTCACAAGCTCAAAGTTGCAAGTCTGATAGTTCAGACACTTTCAGAGACTTGTGGTACCAGCATTCCCTTGTTTTTCTTGGGTTAGAAATAAAATTTGGCAGGTTTGGGGAACCAGACCTGAGAGGAAATGAAGAGGGAAGGCAAGCTGGCAGTCAACCCTCCAGGCATCTGGGGCAACCAATGCTCCTCAGGGGTCCTTCAGCCAAACGGATACAAGCATGAGGGTGTCCTTATGTATATGCTGGTGGAATAGGAACCAGACTGATGCTCCCCAGAATGGATTTGGAGCTGGGGCTATAAGGACCTGTTTTGTCTTAGTGCAATGCTACACACTGTGCACAACATTTTTTTCCACAGGATTCTTTGATTTCTTTTCCTTTCGTTTTTTTTTCTCTTTATAAAAAGTTGTCTTCTCCTCATCGGGGGATAGCTGTATATTCTTTTCTCTCAATTTTTTGACTCCCAACTATCAGGACACTGGACGGGCAACTGGACATTCCTGGCAACCAGACTGCAAGGATTTTAAGCCCTCGGCATACCTGCATGTGTCCCCTTCAGCAAGCATGTGCCCGCCTTATGTGAAGGCAGGCCCCCGAATCTCAATGAGGCCAGAATTTGTCAATTTTGCAAAGCCATGGTAGGCGCCAGACAGTTGCGACGCGCCAGTTTGTTACATCGGCACCGCTCGTGAGAATCAGAAACTTTTGTGAGCCATCTAGGCTCTTCTGGCTGCGCAGGGGAAGCAAATACACCTCACGCTTACGCGTGGGTGGTTGGGCGTGCCTAACTGTTGCGGGCCCAGGCCAGTATCTGAATTGGAAGTGAAGCTACTGGGCACACGGTCCACCCAGGCTGGAAGCTTCCAGGTCAGGCAACTTTCCATATAGGAAAGTGCCTGGCTGCGCGCTGGACATTCAGGCAGTTGTGTGCGAGGCGGCAGCGCTGCTGGAGCATTTACTCGCGGCTGCTAGCGCTAGGTACCCAGGCCAGCACGGTCGCAGGGAAGTGGGCGCTGCTTGGAAGCCTCCATAGCTGGGCATGAGGTCGAGGTTGGTGAGCGGCATATGAGGGTGGTCTTCGGGAGATGAGAAGCTGTGGGAGAAGACAAGAGTGAGCATAGAGAGGGCGAAGGGAGAGGCGATGTGAGAGCACTACTGTTCCTGGCGGAGGTCTGTATGGTCGACATCACTGCTGCTGACGTCAACTGGTTGCTTGTCATTTCTGTAGGCTAGTGTAGTAGCTGTAGGATCGTGGTCTGGGCGCTGAGTGCCAGTAGGAGGAAGAGTGTCGAGTACATTGTTGGTGGTGGCAAGAGAATGCTTTCATCGACAATTAAGTTCGCTGCTTTGGTTCTCCTTCGGTGTGATATCAGTGCATTTCTGCTTCCTGGACAGCATACGACTATCTGGCTTTCAACGTGATTTTGCAATTTGGAATTCTGTCATTTTGCTATTGCTCATTTTCCTTGCAAGACCTTCGGAGCCCTCATTAGGATATTATTTGCAAGCTCTACTCTGTGGGGGGACCCAAGCTCCTAACTCCTAGTGGAGGATGACAGGACCGTAAGCCAGGGGGGGCAAGCCAACTATCTCAGCTGGTGAACCCAAAGTGCGCTGCAGGGGGCTGTGGGGGAGTCAAACGGATGACGTGGGGAATTGAACCCATGACCTCCTGAATGCCACTTGTGTGCTCTACAACTGAGCTAGCCCGCTGAAATTTGGGAAAATAATTCAAAATACAATATTAGATAAATTAAGATAATTAATTTTTCAATTTTGAATTTACTTGAATTTAGTTATATCAACTTATATGTTGGATTACAAACCGGTGTTGCTCAGTTGGTACACCCATGAACTGTTGAAATACAGACCTCAGTTCAAATCCCAAACGACTCACATGAGTAAATAACTCTGATGTGATGACCCGTCCAAACATGGACTGAAACACACGACTGATTTCTGAGTTTTGCCCATAGACTGAATGCCTTGCTGAGTTTCCCGCCTGCTACTAAGTCTGTKTGTGCACRCTTGCTGGRCTGCATGTCTGTCTGAGTGCTGGTTGGCTTGAGTGTGTGTGTGGCCGTGCCTGTCTGAGTGCTGGTTGGCTTGAGTGTGTGTGTGGCCCGCAAGGGCACTTGCTCATTCATTGGGCCCTCAGGGCCGGTACTTACCTGTGGCTGTGACATTGAGGGATTGCAGCAGGAAAAACACTCAAGTAGCGGGTAGGCCGGTACCGCACCC
This sequence comes from Chara braunii, assembly GCA_003427395.1. NCBI lineage: Eukaryota > Viridiplantae > Streptophyta > Charophyceae > Charales > Characeae > Chara > Chara braunii. The sequence goes on along the minus strand of BFEA01000386.1, from coordinate 375,593 downwards.
TGAAGAGGTAGATGTGCGGGTACTGGAGGCCGAGCAGAAGAAGACAAAAGTGGCATTTTTAGGGGCCCAGTAGTTGTAGGTTAGGTCTAAGCGGATACCAGTCCAACCAGTCTGGGTCTAGGGCCTGTAAGGGCAATATCAGAGTCTGCAATGATGTTNGGCCCAGTAGTTGTAGGTTAGGTCTAAGCGGATACCAGTCCAACCAGTCTGGGTCTAGGGCCTGTAAGGGCAATATCAGAGTCTGCAATGATGTTTCCCTCCGAAAGGAAGGAGGTACCGGTTGCTTGGAAGGCCGAGCGGCCTGGAAATCACCGCCCGAAGAGGCAAACAGGCCGCTATATCTCCCAGCCGGGCGAAGAGCCCGGCCTCTTTTTCTGTGTGCAAGTTTGGCGACACACTGGTTGGAGCAGCGCTATCCAAGAGCAGCGCTGCTGGGGAAGCAGAAGGACACGGAGGAAGAAGATGGACAGGAAGGGGCAAGGAGCGCCAGGGGTACTTACCTGGCTATGGTGGCAGCCATCTTCATCACCCTGAAGAGGTAGATGTGCGGGTACTGGAGGCCGAGCAGAAGAAGACAAAAGTGGCATTTTTAGAGGCCCAGTAGTTGTAGGTTAGGTCTAAGCGGATACCAGTCCAACCAGTCTGGGTCTAGGGCCTGTAAGGGCAATATCAGAGTCTGCAATGATGTT
>BFEA01000386.1:313520-324659 GCA_003427395.1 Chara braunii | reverse complement strand
TCTCTCTCTCTTTGTGTGTGTGTGTGTGTGTGTGTGTGTGTGTGTATACCAGGTACTGACCTGGGAAATGTATCGCCTTGATGCAGGTATGGACGCACTAAAAACGACGCTGGAGCGTCAGGTAAGTCCCCTGGCCTCCACCATAGTCGGAGCTCTCCCTAACCTCCGCTGCAGTAGACTGCAGCTCAAGCTCGTGGTCAGAACCTAACGCAGCGCCCAGCGCTGGAAGACTACTCGGCCATACCTCTTGTCGACTATACTGGGAGGCCGGCTACCTGGCCTGGGCCTCTCGATCAGGGCCGTCCGATCTACCCTTCGATCGACGGTCCTGGCGGCCTAAATCTACCCTGGTCTGGCGCCAGAATGAAACGGCGTCCAGACCGTACCAGTGTCTAGCGCCAATACTGTGCCAGGGCCTAGCCTGCTGGTACCGTCCTACTGAAATGATGCGTACCCTAGAACAAACCCTAAACCTCCCCAAAACCCCTAGTCCTACGGCTTGGGCCTTGCAGGGGCCCTGTGGGATTTTTGAATGCCATACCCTCCCCTCCTTGAAAGACCGAGCTCACCTGCGAGGACGAAGCTGTCTATCGGAGGGAGGGGACGAAGCCCGGGTGGGAGGGGCAGGTTGTGAAGCTTCGTCGTCACTTGTAGTCGACGTAGATTAGCAGTGCGGTTGCTTGCAAGTCTTCTCGTGAAATCCACCATGTGTCGTCACGGTCGCACCACTTGAATGTAACTTCGTACTGCATCGGCTTGTTGCCGTATTTGCGGTGTGTGAGGACGCAATCGATTTCCTGATGACCATCGCTAGACGGAGGGTCCTGCGATCGTTGGGCCGGGAAGCTTGGAGGCGTGGAAGACCGGGTGGACTGGTAGATCCGGCGGGATGGGCCAACGAGCTCATCTCCTACGACTTATGTGACAGTCCAAGGTCCAAATCACTTGGGGAGTAGCTTGCACAAAACGTTTTGAGCACGAACTTGTCCGCAGAGACCCAAACAAGGTCGCCGGCGCGGATAGGACATGGCATGCGACGCCTATTGGCTTGCTGCTGCATGCGGACTTGAGCCTTGTGCATGTTCGTGTGGGCTTGAGCCAGCAAGTCCCGGTACGTACGAACAGAGGCGGGAGAGCAAGGGGCGTCAATGTCGGCAGTTCGTGGAAATAAGAGATCAGTGAAGATACGGCCTTTTCGGCCACTGTGGAGCAACTCGAATGGAGTCGCGCCGATCGCTGGATGCAACGAAGTGTTGTAGGCAAACTCGATGTCGGGGAGGTGGTCAACCCAATCCCTTTGGTCCGGACGGATGAGCGTACGGAGCGTCATTTCAGCGGTTTGATGTGCCCGCTTCGTTTGCCCGTCTGTTTGTCAATGCTAAGCCGAACTCGAAGCCGGACTCCTTCATGAGAGAAGTCCAAAATGCCCACATGAAGCGAGTGTCGCGGTCGCTAACGATGTCCTCTGGGACGCCTTGGCTGCAAATCTAGTCGGTGTGCAAGAGTCGCGCGAGCTCGGGAGCCGTGGCGTGATACTTGCAAGTAAGAAATCGCGCGTACTTACTCAAACGGTCAACGACCGTGAGAATGTCGTTGGGCCCAAAGCGATCGTAGGGAATGGGCAGGTGACATCTGTGGCAATGGAGAGGCCGGGTTCCCGAGGGATAGCCAATGGGCGCAACTTGTTGTAGGGGTTGCGGTTGCGGGGTTTGCGTCGTTGGCAAACTTCGCAAGATTCCCATTACCGGGTGACATGGGTAATGAGGTCAGGCCAATGGAACTCGTGCTCGTATGGGACGCATAGTAGCTCCTTGCCTCGTGAATGGAGAAGCAAGTAGCTGTCGGCGATGCGATAGTGGCTAGCCGAAAGGTGACCCGAAAAAAGTTGCTTGCACAGAGTAGCATATTCCGGATCCGTCTTGTATGCGCGCACAAAATGTTGATGGAGGTCGTCGTGGGAGCCGAACATGTGGTGGATCGCTGCGCAAAGATCCAATCCTCGCGAGAGAGCATTCGCGGCTCGGTTTGAGAGACCCGAAATGTGCTTCGGTGTGAAGTCAAATTGATCGATGAAGTACATCCACGAGCAATTGTGCTACTCACCGTGTCTTGCATCTTGTAGTAGGTCAATGGGTTGTTGTCCGTCGCCCAAGTCAACCTACGTCGCCCGAGGAGCGTTTTAGTACCGTGACAAATGCAAGCAACTCCTTCCATGCATCATCAACCGAGTTGATGGGTTGCACCTTTTGGCTGAAGTAATCAACCGAATGCCAATTTAGGCGGAAGTACTCAATCCGTCGTGTTGTTCCAAAACTGCACCAATGTCGTAGCCGAAAGCATCCGTGGTCACTCTCGTCAGCAAGGTGGGATTGTAGATACTCAAGACGGGAGGGAGAAGCAATGTCATCTTCAATTTTTGGAACGAACTCCGGACTTCGTTAGTGAAATGGACGGGCACCTTTGGAGACCACAATTTCGACGAAGGTGCAGCGATCCATGCGAATCCATCGATGAAGCGTTGATAATATACGGCCAATCCCATGAAATAACAAACTTTCGTAGTGTTGGTCGGTTCCGGCCAATCTTGGATGGCCTTGATTTTGTCCGTGAGCGGACGGATGCCTTGCGGCCTCACAAAGTGGCCCAAGTACTCTAGCTCTTATTGCACGAATTCGCACTTGGCTCGATTGGCCTTGTACTTGGTCGTACGTAACCTCTCTAAAACGGCTTGTAGATGTGTGAGGTGCTCGTTCAAAGTCCGACTATAGACATCCAGTTGTTTCTCCTCTACCCCACTTGGTTGCTAATGCCCAGCAATTGTCAAGGCCTGTTCCAAACGTAAGGCCTCATCTGCCATAGCCCAAGAGGGTTGCTAATCTTTGGGGAAGTCCAAAATGCCCACATGAAGGTCTGTAATTCCTCCCGCTTGCGGCCCAAGGGGGTTGCTAATCTTTGGGGAAGCGCCCTCATGAAGTTGCAATGACTTGCTGGTTGCCTGTATCCTCTCTTGTCGAGGTTGTACCATAGGTAGGATAAATTCGTAATTTTGTTTGGCTGAGGGCTAACCGAGAGACCTACCTTAGGAAAATTCTTGAGGGACATATCTGGGACTTCGGGAAAACATAGGCCCGTACTAACTGAAATTACCTACAGCTACCCTAACTGCGAATAGTAGGCCCGAGCTACCCCTAGGACAGACAGGCCCTAAAGGCCTATGCTGATAGACGGTCCTATAGCCTATAGCCGGGTAGGTAGAGGCCGAGAGGCCGAAACTGAAACGGTACCAGTCGGTCCAGTCAGTCCAGTTTAGGTCGTGTCTAGGCTAGTGTAGGTTATAGATAGAATGAGGACATCGGTTCAAGGCTTTTGGCAGTTGGTACCGTGTACGCCGCTGCGGTGCAACGCGTGAATTGGACGTGGTGACAACTTCAGCGTTGGAGGAGATGGACATAGCCAGACCTGCGGAGTGTCGGCCATAGCTGGGACCAACACTGTACTCTGACAGCACGCGGGGATGTGCAGAGGTCTGGGCTACTCGAGGTCTGCTGGAGGAGAGAGAAGTCGGTGCCTTGTTGGACCCTCCTCAGGAGTAGGGAGTCAGAGGGTGTGGCGCTGCAGCCATAGCTGCAGCTTGGCTTCCTCAAAGAGCATTTGTGTCAGGAGAGGTGGCGCTGCTGCAGACTTCCACCCGGGAAGTCATTTGGCTCTTCATCATCATCAGACACTGTGGCGATGGTCTTCTTCTTCACCCTCTGAGAGGCGCTTGGCCTCAGAGGCCTGTTTCAGGGTTGCACTTCCCTCTGGAGGCAGTATCTGGGTGGCGCTTGATGTTTCAAGGACTCAGGGGTGGTTCTAGCGGTTATTCAGGGTTGGAGAGTGAAGCGCTGCTCATTTCTGAGCAGCGCACCATAGTTATGAGGTTATCCTAACAATTTGAGACTCTGAGTCTCATAAACAGTGTGTATACTGTGTGCAGACTATCTTTGCTTCATTGTTTCTTGGATGTGATCTACTTGGCTTTCCTTTGTGACTGGCTGTGAGGATGTTGTGGAGCAAAGTTCACTTTCAGTGTTCTCTGTCATATCGCATGGTCAAGTCTTCCGCTGTGTTTATCTCTCCCTGTGCGGTGTGATACTCCCATCCTCTTCCCTTCCTTTTGTGTATGTATGGGCATATTTGGAAGTCTATGTGAGTGAGTGTTGGTCATCTGACAACAAACAACCATGTTTATAACAGTTGGTATCGACGCGATTGGATCTAGACAGTGAAGCGATTGATGAGTTGGAGCAACTACCACTATCTAGCGAGACACTGGAGTTGAATTTCATGGTGATTTGTCCTCTTCAGGGTTTGTGACAATGAGGGTGGTGGTGGTGAGTGTGTGGCGAGAGGTATTGGACAAAGGATGACACAGTCCTGTCTAGGGTTATGCAGGAGTGAGTGGTGATTGTTGCTCAGAGGCCTGGGAGGCTCTGAGGAGGCTATTTTCACTTTCAGTGTTCACTGTCATATCGCATGGTCAAGTCTTCCGCTGTGTTTATCTCTCCCTGTGCCGTGTGATACTCCCATCCTCTTCCCTTCCTTCTGTGTATGTATGGGCATACTTGGAAGTCTATGTGAGTGAGTGTTGGTCATCTGACAACAAACAACCATGTTCATAACAGTTGGTATCGGCGCGATTGGGTCTAGACAGTGAAGCGATTGATGAGTTGGAGCAACTACCACTATCTGGCGAGACACTGGAGTTGAATTTCATGGTGATTTGTCCTCTTCAGGGTTTGTGACAGTGAGGGTGGTGGTGGTGAGTGTGTGGCGAGAGGTATTGGACAGAGGATGACACACTCCTGTCTAGGGTTACGCAGGAGTGAGTGGCGATTGTTGCTCAGAGGCCTAGGAGGCTATTTTTAGCCTGGCAATTCATCTGAGAACTGGCGATCGGCAGGGAAGTGATCTCAAGGGGTTGCGATTTTGGAATTGGGTCAGGATCCCCAATTTCCAAGCAGCGCAGTGCAAGTTGGAGCAGCGCTGCACAAAGTTTCTCAATTATCAGCATCAGGAAGAACTACTATATCACCAAGTTTCAGGAAGTTTGGTACGTGGGAACACTAGGTATCAGCAGGAAGAGAAACTGGCGAGATGGGTCTGAGCAGCCAGCCATAGTCAGGGTTTCATTCATTTGCTTCAAAGTTATCCATGAAGTAAGTGTGTTCCTTACTCTACTATGTGTGGCGATTTTGGGTTTATTTTTAGAATAGCGAAATATGGTCTGTTAGTCAGTTGACAGTTGAAAATCAAAATTCAGACTGTGGGACAACCATAGCCAACTTCCCCTACCTATCTTCTTTGACTTTTACTAACCCTGTTTGACCTTCTTCCTGACTCAAATTTCAACCGTGACTGCTTTACAGTGTTGCGATTCATCTTGTACAATGAATTGGATGGTTCAGGGTCCTGTTGTCAGTAATAATGCAAATTTGAATTTTGCGCTGCCATAGCTGAAGCTTTTCTAGACTAGGGTCAGTCATAACTTTGATTCCGTCAGTCATAACTTTGATTATGTCCGTTAGAATTCAATTACGTTAGTCCTTGGTAAATCGCAATTCAGTATACAGTCTGTGTCTGAAATCGCATAGTCAGATTTGATGTTTTGAGTCAGTTACAATGATAACTGTAATCCGCCATACCCAGGGTATGGCATACAGGGTCATCCAGTGGTGAAGGCAGAGGGAAAGTCTAAAATAGGTTACCCAGTAAATCGCTGCATTTTGGTCAATAGTAGATCCCTGTCTAATTACTAATCACTACTAATCAGCCCAAGACTGCATCCTGAAAAGAATTAATACAGTATTTGCAGTAATTGCATGCACTTGATGTGACATGGCAGTGAATGAAAAATCGAGAAATTGATTTTTGTTGAGTGTTCTCTAAACTGACCCTGACCCACAAGCAATCTGCAGAGACTGAGCACTCACTTGCTCAAACTAACCAACTTTCTCTCTCCAGCCAGGTGACAACAATTGGGTGAGTACTGCAGAGAAAACCCAATTCCTGTTACTTCCTGTTCAGTCTTCTGGTTATCTGTTTATTTTATTTTATTATCTGTATTGTGGGAATTTAAACATGTATGGTTTAGAGAACGGTGAAGCTTCTGAGGTGAAGCCTCAGATTCCTCTCGACCCTTTAGAGGCTGAACTGCGTGTTGAGGAGGAGAAACTCCGCCAATAGGCACAGGCAGTTGAGGCTCTGAGGGCTGAGTTGAAGCGCAAAGAGGAAGCTGCCAAGAAGGAGACCAGGAGGCGGGAACTGGTAGCAGATGTAGAGAAAGTCAGAGTGAGTGGCAATTCCAGTCAGTATAATAATGATATTGCTGAATTCATCCTTTTGCAGGATGATATTCACCAGTCTTATTTTACTAACTGGTATGCTAGGATGACTAGTCTGGAGGAGAGTATGGCAGGGCATACAAAGCAGTTGAATGACATCTCCTCCAAACTTGATCGTCTTTTTGTTCATCTGCAGATTCTCAGCACCCAGACTGTTCCTACATCTCTTGGGCCCTCTCAAGTAGGACCTCAGCAACCCCCACAATCCAGACATACATCTTCTCCCTCTACACTTAAGTCAACAACACCTCAGCCCTCAAGTCAATTTGATATGCAGCGGCCCAAACTGACCCCTCCACCTATGTTCTCTGGCGAGGACCCAAAGGTGGATGTTGCAGATTGGGTCACTGCACAACGAACCTACCTGAGTGGGTTCAAATGTGATGAGGATGTGAAGGTGAGTGCCATCCTGGCTCGCTTGGAGAGGACTGCACTGAAATGGTGCACCTTTACCTCCAGCAAGCAAGGGATGGAAATGGTTGACTGGGCGCAGAGGCTGGGGGTGGCTGGTTTTCTGCAGGCACTGCAGGATAGGTTTGCAGACAAGGAGTAAACTAGGAAAGCAGCAGATAAAATTTTGCGCCTGGGCCAAAGGAAATTTGATGGCTCCTTGTCCAAATTCTATTCCACCTTTGAGAGTCTTACATCGATTTCTGGGTTGGATATAAGTGAGCAGGATCTGTTGATTCACTTCCTAAGGGCAGCGCCTGAGCCATACCAGATTGCACTTTTCTCTCAGGGCCACAAGGACTGGTGGTCCTTTGGCAGAGCAGCCCTGGATCTGGAGTTTAAACTCCATGTCCAGGAAGCACCTTTTGAAGGAAGAAAGGGAACCTCCTCAAAGGGGCGTAGAAGGAGGAAGGGTGCCCTGTTTGCTACAACCTCAAGTTCAGATGATGATGCAGCTTCTCAGGGTGGGACCCCTCCATCTGGGACTGCTTCCTCATCTGCTGCAGATTCTGCTATTCTTGCCCTGGTTGATGCTTTGATGGGCTTGACTAGGGGTAAATCCCCAGCCCAGAAAGCACCAACCAGCAGCAAGGGGAAAGGTAAGGGACGTGCCTCTTCCCCTAGTGCCCAGAGAGTTCCATTACTACGAGACGTCCGTTGGCCAGCTGACCTCCTTGATCCTTCCACCTTCCCCTGACATGCATTCAGGATCCAAAAGGGAGTTTGGAGGCAGAGGAAGGACAGCGGTGTCTGCCTGAAATGCGAGGGGGACCATTTTCTAAAAGACTGTCCCAGCATGCCTCGCAAATCTACAGGCAACTCTAGTTTAAAAAGCTACAGCAGAGAGAGGTGGAAGCAACAGCTCCTTCCACCAGTGTTGATTCACCTTCTGATGAAGATCAATCTTCACATTCTCTTGCTGGTTCTTTTTCTGGAGTTGCATCTTCAGGGTCCTTCATTTATGAGGACACTGATATGGATGAGACGTGGGAGGAGGATGAAGCTTAGTGCCTTGCTGATCTTTTCTTGTCCTTGCAGGAAAGGAAGTAGCAAAGGTCAGAACTCATCCTGCTTTGACCCTATATCCTGGGAGCCAAGTTCAAAGGGTTCTTGGACTGTGGGGGTACTTGGAACTTTATGTCTCCCAAGACAGTCAGCAGGCTGCACTTGGACCAGAGTCTGGTAAAGTTGCGACAACCTATTGAGGTGCATTGGTGACCCATCCACAGTTAGGATCACTACTGTTGTCAAGGGCCTACTTGTGACCTTTGACAAGCAGGGAGAAATCAGGCATCGCCTGAATTTTTATGTGTTCCCCGATGTCCCCTTTGACCTTGTGTTCTCTATGCAATGGCTTAGTGCCACCAATCTTAGGATCGACTGGCGGATCCCTAGGGTTGAGCTACCTGACCGGCATGGGGTCTATCGCCCCTGTATGCTTGCTGATGAGTACCATTCGACTAGTAGTTGTTTATGCATGCATGTTCGCAGTTTTATGTGTCTTTCACGCCAGACTGACCACACCCGTCTGTTTGTGGCTTACGTCAAACAGACTGGTGTGGAGACTGCTCCCTGTCCCTCTCAAATTCAGTAGGTTGTTGAGCGGTTCTTAGATCTTATGCAGGGGCCTACTGGACTTGTCCATAGGCAGACCAAACATAAGATTGAGCTTTTGCCTGGCTCGGTCCCTCCCAAGGGTGGGGTCTACAGGATGTCCCCTGCTGAACTTGACGAGCTCAGGAAACAGTTAGAGACCCTGACCAACAAAGGTTGGATTCGGCCCAACACTACTGAATTTAGGGCACCAGTTCTCTTTGTTCCAAAGGGAAATGGTGAGGTCAGAATGTGTGTGGACTACAAGGGTCTCAACAAGATCACGAGGAAGTCTACAGAGCCTCTTCCTTGGATCGATGATCTGTTGGACATGGTGTAGGGCTGCACTATCTTCAGTAAGATCGACCTCAAATTTGGTTATCACCTGATTGAGATGGTTGAAGATGATGTCCACAAGACAACCTTCAAGACCAGGTATGGTACTTATGTGTACTTGGTTATGCCATTCGGTCTTTGCAATGCCCCAGGCACCTTCCAAACAGAGATGCATCGCATACTCAGGCCTTACTTGAACAAGTTCGTAGTTGTCTACTTGGATGACATTCTAGTATTCAGTCGTTCTGTCTAGGAGCATGCGCAACATCTGGCTCTGGTCCTCCAGGGAGTCCAGGCCTTACATGATAATCAGTATAAGATTAACAGGGAAAAATCCTGTTTTGGAGTTCCCTCTGTGGTCTATTTGGGTCATGTCATTTCTGGAGAGGGGTTGGCTCCTGAGGCAACGAAAGTCGTTGTTGTACAGGACTGGCCGAAGGCTGTTAACATTCGTGATGTCCGGTCTTTCTTGGGTCTTGCATCATATTACAGAAAGTTCATTAAGAACTTATCTTCCATTGCAGCACCCGTGACTAACCTCACAAAGAAAGACACTTCCTATCTTTGGACACGAGAATATCACGAGGCTTTCACACATCTCAAGGAGTGATTTGTGCGCCTGTTTTGAAGTTACCTGATCCTTCCTTGCCATTTGTGCTAACCACTAATGCGAGTCAGTATGGTGTAGGAGCGGTACTTCAACAGGATGATGGGAATGGTCTGCAGCCTGTCGAATATATGAGCAAGAAGATCAAAACTAAGAAGTTGCAAGACTCTACCTATGAGAAAAAGTTGTATGCTCTTTTGTCAGCGCTCAAGCATTGAAATCACTTCCTCTTGGGCAGGCACTTCAATATCTTTTCAGATCACTCCACCCTTCAGTGGATGAAGTCCCAGGGAGAACTAAATGACAAGCTTGCTCACTATATTCAGTTCATTGACTTGTTTGACATTGAACTGAAGCACAAGAAGGGCTGCTACAACCGTGTGGCAGACGCCCTTGCTCATAGGCCTGACGCTTTCTTCTTGATCTCCTTTACTCACTCATTTGGAGAGAAGACTCGTCAGACCATTGCCCGTCTGTTGCCCAAGGACCCAATTTTTGGGCCCATAGTGAGGAATCTCCAGGAGGATCCTACCTCTGAATCAGGATATGCTCTGGTGTTAGATATGTTGTATACTTGCAGCAGAGGTGAGGAACGCCTGTGTATTCCCTAGGACCGCAAGGTGATAACACTTCTGATGTCAGAGTGTCATGATGCTCATGGTCATTTTGGTGCCCTCAAATCGTATGCGTCCCTGTCACAACGCTTCTTCTGGAAGGAGATGAGGAGTGACATGCTGCACTATGTGGAAACCTGTGAGTTTAACCAGAGGAATAAGGTAGTTTGACCTCCCCTTGGCTTACTCAAACCACTACCCATCCCTGAAGCACTTGCACAATCAGTGTCTATCAACTTTACTGATCTGGGTAGGACCACACCTTGTGGTATGCGTCAGGTTATGGTATGTGTGGACCAGTTTTCCAAATATGCAGGGTTCATCCCCTTACCAGCTGAGGCCCGTGTTCCAGCCGTTCAGGCAGCTTTTGCTGACAGGTGGGTTACACATCATGGACCACCCACCTGGATGGTCAGTGACTGAGATCCCAGGTTGCAACAATGAATGGCAATCCTACTGCAGGGATTACCTTCATTCTCCTCTGGATATAACATGTGGTCGTCGTCCTGAAGCCAATGGTGAGGCTGAAGTGATGAACCAGATTCTGTTTCAGCTACTGCGTCCTGTGATCAGTCTAGATCAGCAGGACTAGGATCTCCATTTGGGTCGTGCACAGCCAGTGTATAACACTTCCGTACACTCCTCTACAGGCTTCACTCCCTACCGGTTACATCGGGGTCGTGAGCCACGACAACTTCTCAATGATGTCATCGATAAGGCTACCCCTACATTGACACCAGGAACTGCAAAGTTCACTAGGCCTTACCGTGTGGACATAGAACGCGCCCGTGCCAACCTGCTGAAAGCTCAGAAGGCTATGATTCAGCAGGTTAATCGGCATAGGTGTCCCACTACTATTCGCACAGGTGACTGGGTGTGGGTACTCAGTTCTGAGCTATCACGAGAGGAGGATATTTTGCCTAAGTTGTTGCCACATTACATGGGTCCATGGCAGATTTTTGATATAGTGGGAGCTGATCCCTTTGGACCATCTAGACCTGCGGAGTGTCGGCCACAGCTGGGACCGACACTGTACTCTAACAGCACGCGGGGCTGTCCAAAGGTCTGGGCTACTCGAGGTCTGCTGGAGGAGAGAGAAGTCGGTGCCTTGTTGGACCCTCCTCAGGAGTAGGGAGTCAGAGGGTGTGGCGCTGCA
>BFEA01000386.1:168936-194967 GCA_003427395.1 Chara braunii | reverse complement strand
TTCAAGAGAGAGAGCTACATTGGGTTATGCTGTTGGTGTTGCCCGATTGGGCTTGGACATTGACTCACGATTCTTCTGTATCGTTCTCAAATGGATGGTTACTCGGTTCCATTGTGCTATCTGCTCTTGCTTTGACTACTTGGACCTCAGTGTGATTTTGCAATCTGGATTTCTGTGCTTCGTCTACATTCATGTTCCTTGCATTTTGGTATCGGAGCTGGTTTGATTCGCCACTTACCTTAGTGCGCTGGCGTTATACAGACTTGGTGCGTTGACGATGCTTCTTCGCAGTTGGTTCTTGTGACGTCAGGTCATATTAGGCGCACGACCTAGGTAGAGAGGTGTGCGCCGGAAGGCTTTACGGCATTGGTTGCCGTGGTTACTGCAGAATGTATGATTGGTGATGAGAGCATGCTGATGTGGCATTAAGCTGAGGTGGCACTGCATTGCGTTGTGGGTGGTACCGAGGCTACGACCGGTCATCAAATGCACACTCAGCTCAATTGGTGAGAAATTTGTGGTTGGGGCAGCTATCTCCAGGTACGTTGTTCCCTTACCTTATCTACTCTCTCAATCTCTTCTTATCGCGAGGAAGTGAGTCCAACTTGAGAGTCCTCTCTTTTGGTGAGGTGTCGTGTGCGCGCTACCTTGAGAGACGACAATCTTCCCGGAAGCATCTGGAAGGAGAAAGGGCGGTGCCTCTGAAGGTCCCTGGTCGAAGCACTGGGTCACGGTCACCATGCCAACCCAATGGGAGTAGGTCACGCATGCGATGGCTGCTTGTCCATTTTGGCACTTTGCTGCGCTATAGAAGTTATGCCGGGTGTGCCAGCCCATAAGAGACGCTTACCAGACTGTCTATAAATACTTCTGGTTGGGGACTCGGTGTTGATACTGGTTGTGATCGTCGTCCTGTCAGCGACGTTAAATAATTCTTGAGGAGATGGGGGGCTCTCTTTAAATCCCTCCTGATTAGCCAGATCACATCGGGTAGTAAGGCTTGTTTCGTACGAGGGTAAATAAGAGTGGATGGGCTGGCTTGCTCGGCAATGACTTGGGGCACAGGGGTGGGCCGACATTACACACGAAGACACTGCTGCTCAAAGATGCTTTTCGGTATGTTGGATTGAGGGGAGGGTAGGTTCTAATTGATGCTCAACTGGTGAACACAACCATACCCACTGTTCATACATCTGCAACATAGTTTTGTTTTTATTATTGATTAGTTGGTTGACGGACTGCTAACACCTCACAGACAGTTTAGTAGTAGGACTGTTGTATACTACCATAGCCAGTTCTATGCAAACTTCTGTAAGTGAGCTAATCATGACAAGACTAAACTATGTAGACAGTCTTTTGTGAATGTTGTAGGCTACCACTTGATCGGTCAAGTAGGGGACTGCCGAACACATTTATTTTTAGAAAATTAGGTGCCGGTCAGACACATGTTGTGGTAGGACTCCAGCAGCGAGTTGTAGTGCAGATAGTGTTTGCCTAACTGATGAGCGGGTCAGACACCGATGAGGGTAGAGTTGACAATGTGAGACTGACACGTTCGAGATCACTTAGGGTCCCGCACGTGTTCCAGACCCTACAACCGGGAGACGAAGCACGGCTTCGTGCCGAACGAAGAGCCTGTGCTCTAGCAGCAGCGAGGGCAGCAGCACCTAGCAGCTAGAGATCAGGCAGCAGCAGCCAGAGCAGCAGCAATGGCTAACGGCGCAGCCTCTGCTGCATCCTCGTCAGGGACACTGTTGGGAATGCCCTCAGGGCCCGCGGGTACTTCCGGATCAATAGGTGTTGGACAGTCCACAAGTCAAATGGCGGGCTCGCAGTTAAGCCCGTTGACCCCACGCGGCAGGGAGCTCCTAGAGCTTCAACAGGTCGAAAGGATCCGCGAGCGGTTAGAGAGGGAGCTGAAGCAAGCTACCGATAGAGAAAGAGAGATTAAAAATAGAACAGCCAGGCTTGACACAATAGAGGCAGACAAAGCTGCATTAGAGGGTTTGGATGAGTCAGCCATGTCTAACGACATGAAAATATTGAAGAACAGTATGCTGTCGCTGCTAGCCCATGTGGACAACAGACTGGATTTCATGCAGAACTCTTTATAGACCAGATCTTGGACCTTTTGCAAAGGCCAGGATTCAGGCCAGCAGCGCAGTCGTCGTTGTCGTTAACGGCGATGTCAGGCCCCTTTCTGGTACAAGCTGGCACACATCCAAGTGGTACGTCTGCAGCAGCCGCGCAGACTGTTGCTTCTTCTTCTTCTGGGTCAGCGGTGGTTGCTACACCATCACCGCAACAACCTGTTCCTCAACAGGGACAGCAGCAAGGTCAATGGTACCCAAAGACCCCTATGAAACCGCCCCTTGCCTTCTCCAGAGAGAAGAAGGATGAGGAACTCAACACATGGTTGAGAACGGTTCCAGTGTGAGTGAGGGCAAAGAGGACTTTGCAGGAGGAGGAGGTGATTACTGCTGCCTCTTACCTTGAGGGTAAGGCAGCCAAATGGCTAGATGGATTAGTATCAAAGGCCGGGTACGGACGACGAATGGCAGACTGGGCTAAGACCCTTACGTTAGAACAGTTCTTGGAAATGGTAGAAGCTCGCTGGCACAATCCACAGCAGGCACAAATTGCCACTGATGCGATGCACAGACTAGACCAAAGAAAGTTTAAGTCAGACAGAGAGCTAACGACTACCGTAGAGAGCCTCATCGTAGTTCCCGGCATACACTACGATGAACAGGTCTTATTGACCATGTTTGTGAGATGTCTCCCAGAGAATCTCAGGAACTTACTAGCCAGCGAGGCTCGCCTCGAGTATCACTCGTTTGAGACACTATCTAGAAAAGCCTTAGACTTAGAGGCTATTATAGGAAGTGCTCAGCCTACTCAAGTTAACACAAGGAGGAAGAAGAGTCCACAGGAATGGAAGAAGAAGGGGAGCAAATTGATGATGGTTGAGTCCGATGGGACCCAAACGGAGATCGAAGAGCTCACAGACCTGCTGGACTATTCAGAGTACGACTGCGAGGAAATCGCTGAGGGAAGAGCCATCAAAAGAGTCAAGGGCACGCCGCCTCCACTCAGACCAAAGTTGTTGATTGGGTCAAGGCAGGTCTTGATCAAGAAGTGTGGCGGGACCGCCGAGTGCGTAGCGCTTGCATTAACTGTGGTGAATACGGACACACCCAGTATAAGTGCAAGAACGCAAAGGTCACGTAGAAGATACCTCCTAAGATGGGGGCACCTTCTTCCCAGGCTTCTAGCTCGGGAAACGCGTAAGGCCGGTGGAAGTTTTAGTTGCTTCTACTCAAGGTGAAGTGGGCCAGATACCCTTCCCACTTCATGAGCAGCCCATAGCTAGTGACTCTTTAGTCACCCTGCAGACTCATCCAGACCAAACTATGCTCTGTACGTTGGATGTGTCTGAAGCCTTAGAAGATTTGGAAAGTGAGTGGTCAAGCAAGGACCCTCGTGAATCTTGGGTGGCACTAAGGAAAGGTCCTAGAGGGGAACATTTCGTTGTGGAAGTTGATGTAGGAGGCCGCAAATGTGGTCCCTTCATAGACATCGGCTCCACGCGAAACTACATAAGTCGCGACTGTTTGGATAGGCTGCACCTACAGGACCGGGTACAGCACCTTAGTAGACCCGTAGCATCTACTTTGGCCAATAAGGAGCGCATGATTGTCACAGACTATATCAAGGATGTAGTCTGCACCTTCTCCTATGGAGGAGGGGAACTTAATCACAAGATTTTGTTCCTGGTTAGCGACGACCTACCGTTTGATATGCTGTTGGGAATGTACTACCTTGAGGTTGCCAAGCCCCAGTTTGACTGGGACAAGAAGGTGCTAAAGCATAAGTTGCGTGATGGAAGAACAGTTAGACTGACTAAGTTCAAAGCCAGTAGTATAATTGGTACCTATGGCTGCTTGTGTGCATCAGCATTCTATAACTATTATAAACAAAACCAAGAGGAGAGTATGTACCTAGTGTATGTATCTGAGAAAGGGGCGGTCGTTAAAACACCCCCAGAGATAGAATACGTCGTTGCTAAGTTCCCTGATCTGTTTAAGGAGCCTACAGGAGTCGTAGAGAGGGAGATTGTCCACGCCATAGAAATCATTCAAGGGAGTAAAACCCCAAAGGGAAGGATCTATAGGATGGCTCCGGCCGAGTTGGACGAGCTTCGGCGACAACTGAAAGAGCTTACGGAGAAGGGATGGATCCGGCCGAGTACTTCCCCTTACGGATTTCCAGTACTATTTGTACCAAAGAAGGGGGGTACATTGAGGATGTGCATTGATTATAGAGGCCTCAATGCCATCACAGTAAAGAACGCAGAGCCTCTACCTCGCATAGACGACCTATTGGATAGGGTGCAAGGATGTAAGTACTATAGCAAGATAGAATCCGACTACCATCAGATTGCAATAAGACCTGAGGATCAGCACAAGACTGCTTTTTAGACCAGATACGGTCTGTATGAGTTTGTAGTGATGCCCTTTGGCCTTTGCAACACGCCGGGTACATTCCAGCACGCCATGAATAGGATCTTCCATGACCACTTAGATAAGTTTGTCGTAGTCTACCTTGACGATATTCTTATCTTTAGTAAGTCTGTCGAAGAGCATGCACAGCACGTTGAGACTGTACTTTCACTCTTGCGGCAGCACAACTATAAGGTCAACTTAGAGAAATGTGAGTTCGGACGCACTAAGATCTTATACTTGGGTCATGAAGTATCCGTGGATGGTATTAGGCCGGAAGATGCGAAGGTGGCAAGTATCAAGGACTAGCCACGACCTCAGACTGTTACTGAGGTCAGATCTTTCTTAGGAATGTGCGGCTACTATAGGAACTTTGTAAAGAATTATTCCATAGTCGCCTCTCCTTTGACTAATCTAACTCGACTTGACACGT
Organism: Chara braunii; assembly: GCA_003427395.1. Classification (NCBI taxonomy): domain Eukaryota; kingdom Viridiplantae; phylum Streptophyta; class Charophyceae; order Charales; family Characeae; genus Chara; species Chara braunii. The sequence goes on along the minus strand of BFEA01000386.1, from coordinate 190,032 downwards.
CGTGGGACTGGAGTGATGAGTGCGAGGCTGCTTTCAAACGATTGAAGCATGCACTCATGAATCATGAGGTTCTCATGGTGCCCGATCCTCAGAAGCCATTCATAGTGATCACTGACGCAAGCCAATACGGCATTGGCGCAGTGCTGGCTCAGCAGGATGGGAAGAAGTTGAGACCGATTGAGTACATGAGCAAAAAGATGTCATCTAAGAAACTGGCAAAGTTCACCTATGAAAGGGAACTCTATGCTCTCTACAAAGCACTTGTCCATTGGAGGCACTTCCTGTTGGGACGGTTTTTCTACTTGAGAACTGACCATCAGACCCTCAAATGGATCAAGACTCAACCGACTCTTTCTGATGCACTCAAGCGCTGGATTGAGGTCATAGATCAGTATGACTTCAAGCTAGAGTATCTGAAGGGAGAGTACAACAAGGTTGCAGATGCGTTGTCTCGTAGAGCAGACTACCTAGGGGCGCTAGTTTCTGAGTTTGGTGTATCTGAGGAACTAACTCAATCGCTGGTGGAAGCCTATCAGGAAGACCCTGTCACGATGGACATCATACGCAAGCTTCAGGCAAAAGACAAGGCCACAGAAGATTAGTTTGTGATGGTGGGCGGGCTTCTCTTTCTTGATAAGGCCGGATGTAAAAGGTTAGTTGTTCCATCTAGTGAACGTTTGCGTAGTTTATTCTTAAGAGAATGTCATGACGCAACCGGTCACTTTGGCTACAAGAAGACGAGTGCCAATTTAGTACAGCGATTTTGGTGGTCCGGAATGCTAGAAGATGCAAAGAAATATGTCGAGACCTATGAGGTCTGTCAGCGGGACAAGCCGTGAACTCAAGCACCCCTTGGGTTGTTGAAGCCTTCACCTATCCTCGCTGGTCCGGGACAGAGTGTTTCCATGGACTTCATGGACACCCTGGTGACCAGTAAGAGTGGCAAGAGACACATCTTTGTCATCATAGATAGATTCACCAAGTACGCTAGACTAATTGTCATGCCAAAGACCGCAAGGACTGAACACGTCATCAAGTTGTTTCTGGACAACAAGGTGCGTGGTTTTGGACTACCGAAGTCAATCGTTAGTGACAGAGATGTCCGCTTCACAAGTGAGTTGTGGAAGAAGACTGCTGAACAGATGGGCAGCCAACTTCAAATGACTTCAGGGAATCATCCCGAAGCCAATGGACAGGCCGAGCAAATGAACAGAGTTGTACAACACCTGCTGAGGCATTACATCAAGCCCAGTCAGGATGATTGGGATGAGAAGTTGCCTCTCATCGCCAGCCTGTACAACAACGTTGTACACAGCTGTACCGGCGTTAGTCCTAATCAGCTGCACTTGGGATGGAAGCCTAGATCAGCTCTGGACTTCCTCCTACCTGAAAACCGACCCTCTGCAACTCCAGGCACACTTGAGTATGGTGTGCAGTATGAGAAGTTGTTGCAGCAAGTTGTCGAGCACATCAAGAAAGCTCAGCGAGCAATGATTGCTTCTGAGAACAAACATCGTCGACAGTCCTCATTTCAGGTAGGGGAACGTGTCTGGGTCAAGGCTAGTGAGCTCGGACAGGAATTTGGAATCTCCCGTAAACTAATGCCTCAATATTTTGGTCCTTGGGAAGTCCTAGACATAGTCGGGGATGAGTTGGATGGTCCTACCTATGTTATCCGCATCCCTGGTCATCTGCGCACTCACCCTGTCTTTCATGCCTCAAAGTTTGCACCTTTCGCTGAGACAGATCAATTCCCTTCAAGGAGATCGATGCTGCCCCCAACCATGGATGGCCAAGTGGACATCGACGACATTGTGGATCACAGAGACCTGCCTGTTCCAAAGCCACTGGGTAGAGGAAGACCTCCCAAACCCCAGCGAGAATATCGCGTCAGATTCAGGCATCATACAGATCCAAAAGAAGATCGGTGGTTTACCGCAGAGCAACTGATTGACACAGCTCCTCAAGTGGTGGCAGAATATGAAAGGATGTTAAAAGGGAAGGCACCTGCGAAGTAAGCATCTCAGCGGACTTTCGAATCTAAGGGGGATGGAATGTGAGGATTGAGCCCTCAAGAAGGGGCCTTGCCATGATGTTATGGGCTAAGGCCCCAGCAAGCCTCATGCCCGCCCTAAGTGAAGGCGGGCCAGCAAATCAACAAGAGCCCTCTGTGCAAACATTTCACGAAGTGGGGTCCATACAGTTGCAGCACGCCAGTTGGTTGGAGTGCACCGAGTATCGGAGCTCTGCAAATGCAGAAATCCCAGGGCCCCAGAGTTGGTTAGGCCCTGGGCACATAAACGTGAGGCCGACAATGCATGCTGGATATAGAGGCCGAAAATGCCAATGGGAAACTGATCCACTATCTGGATCTGGCCGCAGGCCTTCATGAAAGAGGCGCAACTGCATCTCCTGGGCCCCAACCGCATTGGGCCTGGGTACAGGTACTGGGGCCCAGGCGCAGGCTCAAGGGAGGCCGCCCACACGCAACACTGGCATATAGGCAGGGAGGGCGAGTGGGCAGGGAGCTTGGCCATTGCGGCAATGCCGACCACGCTGCGCGAATGCGAGGTGCTGGGCTGCGCTAGGCTGAGGTAGAGACAGGCTGCGCTAAGCGGTAGGGCGCTGCCTGGGCGCAGGGCGCTGGCGGCCATAGCCGGGCTGCCTGTGGGCGCAGAGGAGGAAGGGCGAAGGTGGTTCTTCGGAGGTGAAGGGCGCTGTGTGGGATCACAAGGGAGAGTGAGGGAGAAGAGAGAGACGTACCTGAAAGGAGGGGAAGTCGGCATTGGTGTTGACATCATCACTCGCTGGTCATCAAGTTGTCTGGTTGCTTTCATGCTTTAGTTGTAGTGATAGGCTGTACAGTAGGTAGGGCGCCTGGCGCCATTCAAGAGAGAGAGCTACATTGGGTTATGCTGTTGGTGTTGCCCGATTGGGCTTGGACATTGACTCACGATTCTTCTGTATCGTTCTCAAATGGACGGTTACTCGATTCCATTGTGCTATCTGCTCTTGCTTTGACTACTTGGACTTCAGTGTGATTTTGCAATCTGGATTTCTGTGCTTCGTCCACATTCATGTTCCTTGCATTTTCACAGTACTAAAATGCAATAAAAACTTGCAAATAGTGCCAAGTACTGCTTTCTGAACAATCACATCATCAGTCTCAACAAACAATGTTGACGCAAACAAACAAGGCATCCAAAAACTCAAAACAAAATCTGATAACTGCAGACTAGAAACCTGTGCGTTGCAGATACTGGCTCCTCATCTGCTCCTGGAGCTGTCTTCCATATGCCACAACTATTTCCGGTGCTGTTTGGAGGAGCGTGGCTCTGTCAATCCATTCTTGCTCTTCTTCATATGTCTTGAACTTGACGTCGCAATGTCACTTCTCCTTTTCACCTTCCAGTTCCATTCTTGCTCTTCTTCATATGTCTTCACCTTGACGTCGCAACGTCACTTCTCCTTTTCACCTTCCAGTACCAGGCAGGTGTCAGACTCTATACATCATGTTACCACTTGGCAGAGTCCTTACAATCTTGCTGGGTCATCCTCTTTTCCCAGGTGGCCATACCATCCGACAAGTGAGAGTTTTCAGGACTGCAGCATAGTCATCCATCATAGCAGGATGCTGCAAACACTGGCAACCCCATTCCTGCTGCTCCTGCGCTTCTTTGCTATCCGTGACAGAGACTTCTTACATTTTGCTGGATCTTCCTCTTTTCTGGGGCAACCATAAGACAAGCTTTGCCACCTCGGCATAGCCATTGATCGCAATAGGGGGTGCAGACTTCTCCTTTTGACCTGGCATGGTGGGCCATACAGCATCGACTTTGAGGCGTGCAATCCAGCCAGGGCACATTCACAGGAGCTGAGATGGTCCATCGGCAGCATCGCCAACAATGCGCAGAACTTTCTATGGCCCTAGGCCCCAAACTGTCTCCGTGGAAGTTTTCTTGACAAGCCCTCTTCCCATGGGGTATATCCCCTTCTATGAATGCAGTAGGCCTTTGGAGCTTAGTTACTGGTTCTCATTTGCCATGTGCTTCCTGGACCTTCTGCATATCCCTGACTGCTGTCGAATCTCATCTCCGTTTACCGATGGTAAACTTCGGCGTTCGAAACAGATACCTAGGGGTCACTGATCTGGAACCAGAAAATAGACGGGCGCGTTCGAGTCAAGTGGAGTGCGGTCCTTTATAAAAAATTAAAAAAAACAGGTCTCCTTATGGGCCTGGTTCCGTATCCATGCTGGGGAGCCTCAGTCCGGTTCCTTTTCCACCGGCAAGTCGTGAAATGGGGTGGATTTCTCACTCACCATCACAGAGCAGACGGAGCTGTTGCACATGCTTGCTACCTTGGCCAGATGCTGGCCCCAATCGATCCGATCAGGTTGGATCAGATCCCGCAGCACTTGCAAAACTGTATGATTATACACTCTTTGCCCATCGCTTTCAGGGCATTCTCACACTAGGGCTCTTTTCTACTGAGCTCTGGACGTGATTGCAGTCAGATGCATCCAGATCTTGAAGTAATTGCGGTCAGATACAGTCAGGAAAATAGTGGTGTGAGTATGCTCTCAGGGGGACTGGCTGAACTCATGCTCAGCTGGGTGCAGACAAACTCGATCAGGTTCTACCATAGTTTAACGTCAATCATCACGCACAGAGGACACATCCATCTGCTAGTTTTCTTTAGAATGTATGGATGCAATGCCTCTTCAGCCTAGAACCAGGCCGCCACAAGTGATCATATAGCAATTAGCATCTTCGCTTTCTTACTGCCAGAGTACTGGAAAGTTATAGGGTTGGCATTGGGACCATTTATAGTATGAGGCCCACGTGGGCCATGTCATACTGTGGCTGCTGAAACCATTTGCTGCACCTGCCCCAGCCGTCATCTTTTTATCTGTCCTGAAGCCAGAGTTCCTTCGTCCTTGGTCACCATCTTGCCAGTATACTCCATCCTGTCTCATTCCAGCCACCCCCCTCCTATTGGGAGATCCCATAACTTCTTCCGACCGGAGCCGCTACCGCTGCTGATGCTGGGGGACGGATGAGGTGAGGGGGGGGCAGGGGGGAGGTTGAGGAGGAGGAGGGGGGGTTGATGGCTGCGAGAGGGTGTGACGAACTACTTCTCGAACCCGTGCTATCTTTCGTACCCTTTTTTTGCTTGTATCATACCAACCCCATAAAAACCCCGTTTCGTTTTCTTGATTTCGGGTGCCGCGTTTGGGCCCCCATCTTTCGAAAGCTTTTACAATTCCCGGGCTCAGCTTTTTCTTTTTGCGATTCGGGAAATACATAGGAATTTACGTGCGCCTTAGCGAGCGCACTAGGAATTGGGACCGTCGGTTGGGAATTCCGGGATAAGCGGAACTTCGACATGTCCTTTTTGTGTATGAATGTTCTCGGTCGCGTTGGGGAAAGCTCTTGGAATTTTGTGGGGATACGAATAGGCGTAGGACTTTCTTTTCCCGCGTCGCTTTTTCGCGCGCGGATATGGTGATTTCAATTTTGAATTGGTTTAGGACATAGGCAAGCTGTCACTGTTTACGTGCCTTTTTTCTCTCTTTTTGTTGACGGTGCCGCGCATGCGAAGCTTTCTCCTCTCTATCCCCCGCATCGCTCTCTTCCGCGCTCCTTTTTCCTTCCCCCTCCTCTTTGTCTCTCCTCGTAACTGTTTTTCTCTCTCTCTCTCCCGCTCTGCTCTTTGCGCGCCCATTTCCGTTTCTTGATCATCTGAATCTTGGACCCGTCTTGCGCTACTTCTCGCGCCTTTTTCTCTTCTCACCAGCGMACGACGCCCGGTCGATCCTTCGATAACTCYCGCTYGCCAATCAGGTACGTGGATCAATAGGATCTTCCTATTGCGYRACKAATCKGATTGGTTGAACCTTGAGTCTCGAGGGATCAACATGGCTTCCAYRGAGCGCTCTTCTCAAAGTCTTCTCCTCCTGCTTCTCCTCTTACACCTYAACTTTCYCTTCGCTTTCTCCTCCTTCTGTCTCCCTTGTCGCAACTATAAAATCCGCAAGCGCGTCCRCAAATCTCTCTTACRTTCTCGACTCCCSAGCCAGCTTCCGGGAAGCAGKGGCTAGGCAGAGTGTTTGGTGCGAGTCGGAAAGTCCTGTCGGGCTGAYGATAGGCTGGCCGGTTGYGCGCTTGATCRCCACGACGGACTGTGGGATCCGAGCGAACCGCGTCGAGTTTACGTCGGCGGGGTAACGATCGCAGTGGTGGGAGTTAGCACGCGACGGCCGGGATCGTCGGTGCGGGTAYGAGGATCGATGATTGGAGTTGAGTGAGTGATTGGCCCGGGGCCATATTGGAATTCATGGCGAATGCGCCTTGTTGTTGCGGATCTTTATCTCGGGCGTGAGTGTACGGYGGCAACGYCGAACTTCCTCTTTTCGGATCTTGTCATCTTCTATCTCGACATTCCTCTCCCGTCYCYCTCTCTYTCCTCTATCTTTGAATGATGATGTGTCTCGATGATTGTCTCTCTCTCTCTTGAATGGGAATGAATATGTGTGCTTTCCTGGGTGAAAGAACTTCTTCCGGAACTCTTCCATTAGTTTCCTGGGTAATCCGCAAATGTCGAGGAGTTGACCCTCTTGTCTTGTAAACGGTGGATGCGTGTGTACACTTCCCTCGGTTGATTTCCGACCTGTGTACCCTTGTCATTTTCGCACCTTCCACAGTGAATGTATGTATGGAAATACTTGCCTTTTTGCATTGATTATGCGTCGCACTCAGCGGGATTTTGTTTGAGAATGCAAGAGTGTTTATATCTGTAGTTCCGAATGCACTGCGCATGTCATCTGCCTTATGTTGCATGACATCTGCAGCCGATCTACAAAGCAGCCTCGAAAAATAAGGCGTCTGGGATCAACACCGCGGTGGCTTACGGAAACCTGAGTCGCGGGTCGGTCCCTTCGTTACATGCATGATCGAGCTGATGAGTGCTTTCTCTCTCTCTCTCGTGTCGAAAAGGATTGATTGGTGACTGCGCGAGCGTTTTTTTTCTTGATGACGTCTCATAATTTTTGCAATTGATTGACATGTGGACTGACAAGCACCCTTCGATCAGGCGTCAGCCTCCCGTACCTCCCGTATCAACACGACCTTTTGCCTACAATGAGGAAAGAACACGTGTATGTGAGTGGGACGTACGAGAAGCTGTCGCACGAATCAGCGGACAATATTACTTTCCTCCCGAAAATCGTTGCTCTGGATTTGTGGATGTTGGATTTGTCATTATCGATACGCATTTTTCACCCTACTCAATATTGCTCCCCTTTAACGAGATGATCGTCATTCTGTGGACGGCAGTGGCGCCCCATTGGCCTCGGACCCTGTGCACAGAGTGTCAACGTTTCGATCGCTACGAAGCAAAGGGCTTCCACTACCGAATACGGAGTGAAGACGAGCATAAGGAAAGAGCCACGCGGCTGAGACCATCCACGTCCGACTCAGAACTGGTCAGCGAGCGACGACGGGATTTTATACGAAAGCGAGACACGCGAAGCGTGTCAAAGCCCTTCCGCTCTAAACGATGGGCCGTAGCACGGTGGGAAGCTCGACAATATTTTTTGGATTGAATTTGGATTTTTCTCCTTTCGCGCCGTGACCGCGCGCGCATTCCGCGACGCGCGAAAGCCACCGACTTACTTCATCGGACCAACACGGGGGATTTCAGTTCCATCTGTGTCCCCACACTCAATTTTCAAAAATCCTTGGCACACCCCATCTTGCTGTTTTTCAGGGCCTCTTTCCGCACATCTAGCACTACGAACGAAAGACGGCACAGGGCGTGAGGTTGGTATCGGAGCCGACACGTGTCGGTTCTGATGATAGTAAGTCGAACTAGCGAGAGGTAGAAGAAGTCCCCCACCCGCTCGCCGAGATCGTCCAGTGACCAGATCTATATCTAGTACGGCTATACCGGCCATACCAATGGTAGACGGTAATAGGGTGATCGTTAGCATTCCTGCCCCCTTCCCCTTCTTTCCTAACCATACCCACCCCGAAGCTTGGTTGGAAGCCGTTGAAGCTCAAGGTTATAGCTCGGGTGATCTTCCCCGCGTTCTTACCTTGCTACTCCGTAATACGTCACATGACTGGTTTAGAAAGCATGCATGGGTAGATTGAAATACTTTCAAACAAGCCTTCTTGGCTCGATTCGATACGGTCAGTGAAGATGTCGCCTGGTACGTGCTTAAAACTCGGCCACAAGGACCAAGGGAATTGCTGCCCGATTTCGTGGATCGATTTCAAACCACGTTGGACAAATCTGGGCGAGACGAGAAATCCGCTCGGGATTTGTTCATCGATCACCTACGAAGTCCGACGTTGAAAGGGAAGTTACAGAAAAAGGTCCCGCCAAAGACACACCAACGATCTGCTATCATCGCTAAAGCGTTGGAACTAGACCTGGCTGGTACCAAAAAATATATCAGTCAGGGAGATGAGGATATTACGGACACTATACACGATGTAGCGGCTAAAAGGCGATCGTGGTTACGGGCGGTAGAACGGTTTTATCCCCGCCTCGACCATGACCTTCCCGACATCCCACCTGTTCCTTCTTCTTCTCCCCCGGTGAATCAACCGATAGCAGCAGTTAAGAGCAGAATCTCCCACGAACTCCCCTCGCAAGCTGTAACCAACTTACATCTTGCCCAAATGATCCATACGGCCACTACCAAGCAGTCTGAATGGATGAGCAACTTGATCCAAATGCAGGCCGCTCACATGGAGCGAATGGAAGAGATAATGAGCAGGCTAATTAAGCCAAACCCGGCCCCTGCTCGGTCTGCTCCCGCGTCATTTCCACTCTTGACTGCCCCGCCTGCACCAGGATACGCACCTCAGTTCCCTCACCCAGTTAATCCAGCAGGAAAGATCGAGTGTTTTAACTACAAACAGCCCGGACATTTCGCCCGAGACTATCCGCAGCCAAAGCGTAATCAGCCCCCACCTGTTGCGGCCTCTGTCGCCCTGAATCAAGGACGAGTGGCCGCATTGATGGATACGGCCCAAGGAGGGGAACTCGTAGCATATGCCCCAGAACAACTTTCCCCCTCGACGGCAACGGCGTCGACATCGGGAGCTTCTTCCTCTGACGCTGCTGACGTGGTCGATCCACTCGAGTAGCTTCATCTTGCAGGCATGGTCGGAGCGATCCGATCGGCCCCTGATGATCTCGAATGGGTAGATCACGAATCCAATCCTGGTCCGCAATTTCGGACAGGAGAAATTGATGTGTTACGAGCGCTCAAGTAATTGGATATCCGTGTTCCGATCCCGGTGGGACATCTGCTCACCATATCTGAAGCGGCCAACGATAAACTTTTGCAACATTGCCAGAAAAATCAAAAGCGCTTCACCTATCAGCGCATACAGCGAATGTTGAAGAAGAAGGAAGGAAGCGAGGAAGTTGCACCGCCCGAACCCGAAGCCGACGAACCCGAGGCCGCACGTATAGGAGCGATCTCTTTAGCAGAAAAGGATCACTTCGTACGAGCTCGGCCGGTACTGTGGAAGAGCGCGGAATGTGATTGTGAAGTTTGGGGCAAGCCGTTTAACGCCCTTATCGACACAGGGTCTTCTGCAGTGGCTATCTCGTTAGACATTGTCAGGAAGACGGGACGACTTGGATACATTCTTCCTCAATCTGGCAAAGACTATTATGTCTCTGCCGACGAGGAAGCAATGAACATCGTCGGCGTTATTGAGAATGTGGCTGTAAAAGTCGGACGAGTACGCATCCTCGTTAACGCGCTCGTGATAGACGTACGCTCTTATTCTGTACTATTAGGATTACCTTGGGCGATGGCGGTGGGCGCACGTTTGCATTTTGATTCCAAGCAACTGGTGCTCACGCAAACTGGGGGAAAGCCTCAAACTGTTCCCTTGCGTATTTCCACCCGAACGATAAAACGAACTCCTAACTCGGCCCAAATAGGGACGATTCGATGCATTGATTCCGAGGAGTATTCTTCCTCGGACATCGGTAGCGGAACCGGGGAACAGGAAGTCGAAGAAGAATTGCCTAGTGAGGATGAATGGAAGCACCTGGTTGAACTTTTCGAACACGAAATTCCCGAAGAATTTCAAGTGTGCCCCGACACTGCCCGAAGCTTCCACGTGGATTCAGAAGACAGAGCGCTCTCGCCTCTGACAACCCAGGTCAATCCTTCAGTCCTCCTCGGGCAACCCATATTACAAGTGTCTGACCTGGCTGATGATTTGGAACCCCCTCGTACCTTGTATGAGGGAGCACTTTCCTTACGAACACGTTATCAACAAACAGAACAGTATCTAGACGTTTCTGTTTTCCCGCCCAGATCGTTACTAACGACGGGGGCGACCATCGCTTTGATTAAAAAGAAAGCAGAAGCGTTGGTAGATGATGTGCCTGATCTAATGCAAGAGATGACGGACCAAACAGGACTGACTGTGGAGCAGATTTCGGCCGACGTAGAAACTGATGCCGAAGCTAAAGAAACCGAAATGATCAGCCCCGCCGAATCACAGATGATTGCGACTGTCTTCTCCGTTCGCACCAGTAGTTCCGTCTTTTCGAGTATCTACGATCAACGGAAGCAGCCGGTTGATTGGATCGACATACCCCTTCATATTTCTGGGGAATCGACAATCGCCCTGCTGAACTACGTTCCCGCGGAACTTCGAAAGTCATTAATCAATGTTTTGAACGGTTATGTCGAGGTGCTGAGAGTGCATGATAATGATATCGGCTTGACTAACATGATCGAGCATGCCATCCTCACGGGAGAACATCCGCCCATTGGCTGCGTTCCTTATCGATACTCGCCAACTCAAAGAATAATCGCTTTTCACCGGATTAAAGAGTTTGAAGCTAATGGATGGATCGAACCGGCTATAGGTCCATGGTCTTTTCCTGTAGTAATCGTGCCTAAAAAGGCCGGAGGGATTCGCATTTGTATTGATTATCGAAAATTGAATGATATCACGATCAAAGATGTGTACCCCCTCCCCCGGATTGATGAGTTGTTGGATGCGATTTGGAGTGCCCGATTTTTCAGTAAGTTTGATGTTCGTCATGGGTTCCATCATCTTCTTGTCCGAGAAGAAGATCGTCCGAAAGCGGCATTTGTGCTTTTCGAGGGTACGTGGCAGTGGATTCGATGTCCGATGGGTATCTGTAACGCCCCCGCGACCTTTCAGCGAGCCATGAATACGATTTTTCATAATTTCGTGCGACTGCGTGATTGTGTACATGGATGACATTCTAGTGTACTCGAGTTCCTATGAGGGACACGTACAACACATCGAGTGGGCTCTGCATGCGTTACGAGATGCGGGTTTCAAAGTGGCGCTCGAGAAGTGTCAGTTTTTCCTTACCACCATTTCCTTCTTAGGACACGTGGTAACAAACAAAGGGCTCCAACCGGAGCTGCAAAAGGTGGCAGCTGTCAGAGATGCGTCGGTGCCTACGACTATCACGCAAGTTCGTGCCTTTTTGGGCCTGGCCTCGAACTACCGAAGATTTATCAAGGGCTTCGCGGCGATTGTGGGACCCCTCACAAATCTGTTGCGCAAAGATCAGCCGTTGATCTGGATGCCGGAGTGTGATCAAGAGTTTTCGAAACTCAAGGCCGCTCTCATTTCGGCATTTTCGGCGAAATTTTTGGCATTTTTGGCGATTTGATCATACTCGGCAATTTCGGCGATCCTTGCCCAGGTGGGACCAAGTGGATTCGAGAGCGTGGTGGAGTATGCGTCCAAATCAGTACCCGCCTGCAAGCGCAACTACGCCGCCCCAACGGGAGAATGCTACGCGGCACTCTGGGGAATCAGTCACTTTCGCGCTTACCTGTACGGGCGGAAGTTCACCTTGGTAACCAATCATGAGCCCCTGTTGGCTCTGAATAAATCAAAGGATTACTCTGGTATGATCGGGCGATGGGAAACGGTGCTGCAGAGCATGGACTTTGACATTCGTCATCGGAAGCACGAGAGACACGGGAATGCGGACGGACTGACACGACTGCACCGGCCTGAGAAAGTTCCGAAGAGTGAGGAGGTGATTCCGTGGAACGAACCCGAACAGGAGGTTGGGCTCTGGTACGGCCAAGTGGAGATCTTGTCAAAGCAGTAAGTGACACAAGGACCAATTTGTCTGTTCTACCCTCTCCGCAATTCAGTCTCATCCCTCCTCCTCTGTCATCATGACTACCCCACCTGCCTCCGCAACCCCTTCATCTCCTACTAATTATGCCCCTCTCACTTCCTCGGCTTTCTTTGCCACCCTCCCCGATAAATTCTGTTATTTTTGCACGTGTATTGCACGGGTTTATGGGGTCGACTGTCATCCTTTCAAAATCGGGTTTGTCGATTGGGTAGAATGTGCCACGTGTGTCAATCGTGCGCACGGGGCCTACGTTCGATATCGGACGAGTAGCAAGGAATGGAGGTGCCCCCTGTGTAGAACGAACAAACTCCCAACGGATGTTCGATTCGAGGCCGCCCGTACAGACGGCCCTGAATACAACGAAAAATACCGACGAGCAGAGGTTTGGACGGATAAAAATTTATTGGCGAAATTAGCGGGATTATCATTGGGACACCTCACCAAACACGACAGACGTAGGGCAATCAAGAGATCTCGGGACTATCGGTGGATCAACGGTCATTTGGACAAGCGTAAAACTGACGGATCGGGTTCGTGGTTGACGGTTCCCCATCCATTCCAGAGATATGATTGGATCCGATCGGCTCACGAAGAACAGGCCGCTCATTTCGCGATACGTGTCACGGAGGCAACTATAGACCTGAACCGATGGTTCTGGTCCAACATACGAGATGATGTCAGATACATTGTCGCCAACTGTCTGGTCTGTGCCGCTGATCGCGCCCCAATACGGGGACCAAACACGATAGTACCAATGGAAGTAGAGCGCCCCTTCCAGCGAGTCAGTATGGACACAACAGATATAGACGTGCCACCTGGCCCAAACCGCTGCGAATATTCTATCCTTCTAGTATTAATTGACCATTTTTCAAAGTACATCGAGGTCTATCCCTGTAAGACCCGCAAGGCCGCAGAAATAGCCATGTACATCGATCGGTTCCTCTACACTCATCTAGATACGGAAGAAATTTTAACCGAAAATGGGTCCGAATTTAAGGGAGAAGTAGAGGAATTGCTCGCACGAAGGGGCGTCACGCTCCGACATACAGCACCCCACGTGTCCCAGGCGAATGGGTTGGCCAACCGTATGATTAAAACCGCCCTTCGCAGGAATTTAGCGGCCCACGACACGTGTCCGTAGCCCGAGATCGTATATCAGATCGTTGGGATCCACCGGCCCACCCCTCACGAGTCCATGGGGTTTACCCCTTTTCAGCTTCGTACTAATAGCCTTCCCTGTGTCGACTACCGGGGTAACTCGAAAATTGCCGAAGCAGGGGGTAGAGACACGCGTGCAGCCCTCAAGGCCAAGGCCAAAAAGTACACCGAATTAATGGAGCGGGCCGTCCCGAAGTTAGTCCGAAAAAGGCAACGGATGACCGATCTGGCCCACGGTAGGCAGGTCCGTAGCTCCGAGGCTCGGAATGGAAATGTTGGGGCCCAGCATCAATATAAATTAGGGGACCTAGTGCAGGTACGTGAACGTGCACGCGACCGGAAACCCGCTCCCAAATTCTCTGGCCGCTTTCGCGTTGTCGAGCTATGACCCAACGGCGCCAATACGGTGCGCATCGCGCCTGAGGCTAGTGCCAGCCATAGCTCTGTCCCCATCGTCCGGCATACCTCCTACCTCCGTCCTCTTCCTCCCTCTGATCTTCCTCCCTCTTCTTCCTCGGAAAGCGAGGAGAACGACGACGATCTAACTCTTTCTCCGCTCTCTCCCTCCTGTCCTTCGTCTTCCTCTCCGACCTCGCCATGAGTTTCATCACGGAGCGAGCTCTTGACGAACAGCTGTTGCAGCCACGTGGCCATATCTCATAAATTCGGCAAGTTCGTCATCCAGGGCTTAATACGGATCTTCGGCGTCTAGCGCAGTTCTTCTGCGACGTAGGTGTGTGTGCCGCCGCCGCGTTTCGAATCGAAGGGAGTCCACACTCAGTGGTATTGGCGGAAGTAATCGCAGTTCATCGGCGAGCGGCTCCCGGAACGAGCCACATCACCACGGTTGCGGCGTTCAGCGGCGACATCAGTTCGGTCAATCCACGGTGGCATACCGCGATCTTGACTTCGCTGCGAGAGTGGACGGAGCAGGTGTCTAACGTGTGGCAGCACGGTCTCGCGCCGGCCAGGCACAACCTCATCCCGACTTTTGCACTTGATCTTGGCGAGATCCGCCGTTCTCCGCGCGAGCCGCCGGTTGCGATCCCCACCCTCGTCCCTTTCCCACGTCCCCAATGAACCACGCCGACCCCCTCGCTGCTCTTTCCATCTTCGGTCTCCCCTCTCTTTTCCCCACCTTTTGGCAGTCCGATCTTTATCCTTCTCTTTCCTTCTCGTTCGAGCCTCTTTCTGTCCCGCTCATTAATCCTGGGCATTGGCGACTGTGGCGTGAAACTTTCGACGAGCTGTCCTTCTGCTTGGCCCGAGTACAGGTGACGTGGATGCAGACCAGCGAGCATCCTGCGTGGATCGAAATTTTGGAGTTGCTGATCATACAAGCCTGGAGGACTAACGTCGAGGGCGATCTTCTCAGCTTTCTCTTTGGATCGGTACCGTCGGGCCGCCGCCAGTTGATTGCGCAGGAGCTCATCGCGTCGATCGTGCAATTGGCGGACGATCTCTCGCCTGACATCTATTCACAAAGTGACGACAGCCCTGCCCCGTACGTTCTCGAGCGGTCATTGGATCCGTACCTACAGTGGACGGCGTGCTTGGAGGAGCCCAGGGACGAAGATACGTTACCCTCACGGCAGGAGTACTTGAAGCCTTACAACATCATCCCTCACGCCTTCTATCTGAAGGTGGAGGAAGTGGTGATCGACGACGAAGAAGAAGACGCCGACGAAGAAGACGACAACGAGGAAACGTCGGAGGAAGGAAGCTATAGCGAGTATAGTGAGGGTGAGTTGAGTGAAGAAGAAGAAGAGGAAGAAGAAGGAACCGAGTCTGAGTGGGAAGCCTTGCCGGAGGAAGCAATGCGCACGGGCACGGAGGCGGAAGATCCTGAAGCCGCACGCAAGCGGGAAGAAATTGCCACCGGGAAGCACCAGTTGGAGTTAGCCAGCGGAGCAAGCCTGCGCATAGGTGACGATCCGACCAAGAATCCGGAGCCGTCGAAGCCCGAAGATGGCGACCCCGCAGCCGCCACCCCAAGCACCTCACGACGGAGACGGAGCAGATCCTCCTCCTCCTCCAGTCCCACCCGTCCCCCAGTTCGCCCACGTACCGATGCGGGCGAGAGGCCTTCGTCCTCGGACGTTATCCCGTCATCCCCTTGATTTTCTCACCCTCGAACAGATCCGCACCCCCGTCACCTTCCCCCTCCATCCTTTCCTTCCCCATCTCTTTCGCGATTTCTACTCTACCCGCCTACTCGCTACCGTCTACCCCCACCCATCCCTTCAGCCCGCTGCCCCCACGTTCTGCTGGCATATCATGTTGTTCAACGCTGCATGGGAGCGATGCAACGTGGTAGAAGTCTACTGCGTAGCCACGGGGGCAATCCCCGCCTGTCGCCACTTCGAGCTCTTTTGAGCGGCGCTCCGCACCCTCTCCTCCTTCTATCGCGACTACCTCGCTTTCCTCCCTCATAGCAGCGATCACTTCCCTCACTTCCAACGGATCATCCGATATGAGGAGCTTCCCGTGACGGCAGAAGGGATGAATCGCTACCTACCTCCACTTCCTCCCCGTCGTCCCCGAGAGATCCCCTCCATGTACCGCCTCTATTGGCCCAGTCCAACTAGGCGGTAGATCCCCATCACGTGACTAATCCCCCCCCCCCTCTCCTCTCTTCATCTAATTGGCAGGGAAACTGGCACGAATTAGTACGCTTCGCGAAGATCACGCCATCGACGATGACGTCAACCTACGCTCTGATTCGACGGGCAGCAACAAACTGGGGTGCAGAGCACACGAAGAACCGGCGGACGATGATGGCGTCACCTGGACGACCATCAATGATTCCAGCAGCACGAGCCAACAAGATCCCCGAAAAGATTGCAATTGAGGATGGCGTCAACCTGGACTCTGGCTGGATCGATTGTTGATACGCTTGGTTCCTAATGCATCACTCTGTTCTCTCTTTCTCTTTCTCCTCCTCCGCCATAACATGCAATCAGGAGATCGCATAATTTTGGAACCCCCCACGCGTCACATATGTGACGAACTACTTCTCGAACCCGTGCTTTCTTTCGTACCTTTTTTTTGCTTGTATCATACCAACCCCATAAAAACCCCGTTTCGTTTTCTTGATTTCGGGTGCCGCGTTTGGGCCCCATCTTTCGGAAGCTTTTACGATTCCCGGGTTCTGCTTTTTCTTTCTGGAATTCGAGAAATACATAGGAATTTACGTGCGCCTTAGCGAGCGCACTAGGAATTGGGACCGGCGGTTGGGAATTTCGAGATAAGCGGAACTTCGACGTGTTCCTTTTGTGTATGAATGTTCTCGGTCGCGTTGGGGAAAACTCTTGGAATTTTGTGGGGATACGAATAGGCGTAGGACTTTATTTTCCCACGTCGCTTTTTCGCGCACGGATATGGTGATTTCAATTTTGAATTGGTTTAGGACATAGGCAAGCTGTAACTGTTTCGGTGCCTTTTTTTCTCTCTTTTTGTTGATGGTGCCGCGCATGCGAAGCTTTCTCCTCTCTGTCCCCCGCATCGCTCTCTCCCGCGCTCCTTTTTCCTTCACCCTCCTCTTTCTCTCTCCTCGTAACTGTTTTTCTCTCTCTCTCTCCCGCTCTGCTCTTTGCGCGCCCATTTCCGTTTCTTGATCATCTGAATCTTGGACCCGTCTTGCGCTACTTCTCGCGCCTTTTTCTCTTCTCACCAGCGMACGACGCCCGGTCGATCCTTCGATAACTCYCGCTYGCCAATCAGGTACGTGGATCAATAGGATCTTCCTATTGCGYRACKAATCKGATTGGTTGAACCTTGAGTCTCGAGGGATCAACATGGCTTCCAYRGAGCGCTCTTCTCAAAGTCTTCTCCTCCTGCTTCTCCTCTTACACCTYAACTTTCYCTTCGCTTTCTCCTCCTTCTGTCTCCCTTGTCGCAACTATAAAATCCGCAAGCGCGTCCRCAAATCTCTCTTACRTTCTCGACTCCCSAGCCAGCTTCCGGGAAGCAGKGGCTAGGCAGAGTGTTTGGTGCGAGTCGGAAAGTCCTGTCGGGCTGAYGATAGGCTGGCCGGTTGYGCGCTTGATCRCCACGACGGACTGTGGGATCCGAGCGAACCGCGTCGAGTTTACGTCGGCGGGGTAACGATCGCAGTGGTGGGAGTTAGCACGCGACGGCCGGGATCGTCGGTGCGGGTAYGAGGATCGATGATTGGAGTTGAGTGAGTGATTGGCCCGGGGCCATATTGGAATTCATGGCGAATGCGCCTTGTTGTTGCGGATCTTTATCTCGGGCGTGAGTGTACGGYGGCAACGYCGAACTTCCTCTTTTCGGATCTTGTCATCTTCTATCTCGACATTCCTCTCCCGTCYCYCTCTCTYTCCTCTATCTTTGAATGATGATGTGTCTCGATGATTGTCTCTCTCTCTCTTGAATGGGAATGAATATGTGTGCTTTCCTGGGTGAAAGAACTTCTTCCGGAACTCTTCCATTAGTTTCCTGGGTAATCCCCAGATGTCGAGGAGTTGACCCTCTTGTCTTGTGAACAGTAGATGCGTGTGTACACTTCCCTTGGTTGATTTTCGACCTGTGTACCCTTGCCATTTTCGCACCTTCCACAGTGAATGTATGTATGAAAATACTTGCATTTTTGCATTGATTAGGCGCCGCACTCAGCGGGATTTTGTTCGAGAATGCAAGAGTGTTTATATTTGTAGTTCTGAATGCACTGCACATGTCATCTGCCTTATGCTGCACGACATCTGCAACCGATCTACAAAGCAGCCTCGAGAAATAAGGCGCCTGGGATCAACACCGCGGTGGCTTACGGAAACCTGAGTCGCGGGTCGGTCCCTCCGTTACATGCATGATCGAGCTGATGAGTGTTTTTTCTCTCTCTCTCTCGTGTCGAAAAGGATTGATTGGTGACTGCGCGAGCGTTCTTTTTCTTGATGAGGTCTCGAAATTTTTGCAATTGATTGACATGTGGACTGACAAGCACCCTTTGATCGGGCGTCAGCCTCCCGTACCTCCCGTATCAACACGACCTTTTCCCTACAACGAGGAAAGAACACGTGTATGTGAGTGGGACGTACGGGAAGCTGTCGCACGAATCGGCGGACAATATTACTTTCCTCCCGAAATCGTTGCTCTGGATTTGTGGATGTTGGATTTGTCATTATCGATACGCACTTTCCACCCTACTCAATATTGCTCTCCTTTAACGAGCTGATCGTCATTCTGTGGACAGCAGTGGCGCCCCAT
Source organism: Chara braunii (assembly GCA_003427395.1). Lineage (NCBI taxonomy): Eukaryota > Viridiplantae > Streptophyta > Charophyceae > Charales > Characeae > Chara > Chara braunii. The sequence continues at coordinate 171,465 of BFEA01000386.1, read as the reverse complement.
TGGCCTCGGACCCTGTGCACAGAGTGTCAGCGTTTCGATCGCTACGAAGCAAAGGGTTTCCACTACCGAATACGGAGTGAAGACGAGCATAAGGAAAGAGCCTGAGACCATCCACGTCAGACTCAGAACTGATCAGCGAGCGACGATGGGATTTGATACGAAAGCGAGACACGTGAAGCGTGCCAAAGCCCTCTCGCTCTAAACGACGGGCCGTAGCACGGTGGGAAGCTCGACAATATTTTTTGGATTGAATTTGGATTTTTCTCCTTTCGCGCCGTGACCGCGCGCGCATCCGCGACACGCGAAAGCCACCGACTTACTTCATCGGACCAACACGGGGGATTTCAGTTCCGTCTGTGTCCCCACACTCAATTTCCAAAAATCCTTGGCACACCCCATCTTGCTGTTTTTCTGGGCCTCTTCCCGCACATCTAGCACTCCAAACGAAAGACAGCACAGGGCGTGAGGTTGCGCGTCACAAGGGTGGCTGGGAGAGGGGGGGGGCGGCAGCAGGGGCAGGGGTAGTGGCTGGGGAGGTGGGGGAAGTGACGGCGGCTGTTTGTGAGGGGACGGGAAAGGCAGGGGAGGCCCAGACTGGTGGTCAGATACTAGCACCAAATTATTCGGGAGGAAAGGGACTTCGAAATGGCGAAGGGATTTTCTTTGCCAGTATGGCTCCGATGTCCTCCACAGCTTCCATCGTATGTTGTGGGCAGCATCCAATTCAGAAAATAATTTGGACGGGTTCTGCTCTATGAAACCGCGCGCTGATTGAGCGCGCGGTCGACGCTAAAGTTTTTGAGCGCCGCTCAAAGTGCCTTAAACCACCAGTACTTGGCCCAGCTATAAGCCGCAGGCGATTCCCGTTAACGCGCCGCATGTTGGGGGGGTCGTCCACCTACTAACTGGTACTCCGAATTTTGACGCTACAGTGCCAACGTGAAAAAAAAGAAAAAGGCAACTTTGATGAATGAAGGGCCGTCGGGGATAGATAGTCCAACAGGCTGTGCACTGTGTGCAGAAGTTTGGAAAGTACCTGTCTAAGATGTGGGATGGATTCACTACGTTTTTTTTTCCATTTTTTTGTGTCTTTTCCTTTTCTATAGATCCCCTGGCAGTCTGGCAGGTCATTTTCCGTGATGCTCTCAAAAGCCCTCGTTGAGGGCACACGTACACATAAATGTATGAAACCGGTTTTAGGGGCAGAGGGGTGGACCACGGATCAGATACTACCACTGATCAGAACAGATACTACTCTTGATCTTAGCCAAAAGGCCGAGAAAGGTATTGTTCTCTTTTTTGTCTTCTTGTGCCAAAGAGATCTTGCAGGAACGTATCGGGGCTGACACACCCTCGCACATTGCATGCTCATACCAGCACTTCCGTGAATGTATTCTACTGCATTCACGTCCCTATTAATGTTGTTATTTCTTCTTTCTCTTTCTTTTTTCTTGGTACTGGTCCCCGCAGCCTCGGCCCGTCCTGCGACTGGTACTGCCAGGCTAGGCAGGCTCGGCATACCGGTCACCGGAGTCTCGGACTTGATAGCTGGGCCAAGTACTGGTGGTTTAAGCGGGGTTTGAGCAGGCGCGGGGATATTTTTTTTTCGGGTAAAAAATGCGCAAAAAAAAAAAAAAAAAAAACTTATGTTTTTTATTTTATTTTTTGAAGTCTCGCTATATTTTCAAAAAATCAAAAACATAAAAAGAATTAAAAAAAAAATAAAAAATGAAATGACTCAAATGAGTGGGTTTTTCTTTTTTTCACGGGGATTGTTTGGCGGGCAACCAATAAACAAGAAATATGTATATATTTATATATCGTCACAAACAGAACTGCCTGGCAAACTGTAGGCAGAGAGAGAGAAGAGGACAACAAACGAGGGGCGGTGACAAACTGTTTCGTCGGAGAACTGTAGGCAGAGAGAGAGAAGAGGACAACAAACGAGGGGCGGTGACAAACTGTTTCGTCGGAGTTTCACCGACTCATCAGGAGGCTGAACCCTCAACAGTCTGCAGAATCCCCTCACTGATTACACTGTCGGCTCAAAGTAGACTATCACTCACCCACACCAGATGGAAAACTCTACAGACTGTCGGTTCACACCCCATCACAAGCAAGCAAAGCACCCACGAAACAAAGAAACGTCTGTCACAACCAAAAAATACACTCCAGACACACACACACACACACACACACACACACTCTCTCTCTCTCTCTATATACATATATATCTATATATATCGTCACAAACAGAATATATTATATATATCGTCACAAACAGAACTGCCCGGTAAACCTTAGGCAGAGAGAGAGAAGAGGACAACAAATGAGGGGCTGTGACAAACTGTTTCGTCGGAGTTTCACCGACTCATCAGGAGGATATATATATATATCGTCAAATAGAACTGCCCGGTAAACCGTAGGCAGAGAGGGAGAAGAGGACAACAAACGAGGGGCTGTGACAAACTGTTTCGTCGGAGTTTCACCGACTCATCAGGAGGCTGAACCCTCAACAGTCTGCAGAAT
>BFEA01000386.1:127213-153759 GCA_003427395.1 Chara braunii | reverse complement strand
CTCTCTCTCTCTCTCTCTCTCTCTCTCTCTCTCTCTCTCTCTCTCTCTCTCTCTCTCTCTCTCTCTCTCATATCACCTTCATATAGACATTAACCCTATCTCTCTTGTCATTCGGGCCCTTCGTCCTGCTCTCTCCTTTCCTTACAACCTGTTCCCCTCCCTCCGCGCCGAGCCCCTCTTCCTGCCTTCCGATCTCTTGTTTCCCACCTTGTCTGAATTCCCCATGACCACCTGCATTCCTTACCTTGTTGCTTTGTCGTTCTTTCTCCAGCAGTTCATCGGTCCCTACTTCCGCACCTTGATTCGCTGACCTTTCGCCCCCGACCTACATCCTCATATTCACTTTAGAACTCTCCTCTACGTCCTCCCCCTCCACAACCTCCTTGACGCCGTCAAAAATCTTACCTTGCATGCTTCTCACCCTATCGCGGTGATTCTACATCTCCTTTTTCTGTCGCGGCATTCCCATCCTGACCGACCAAATCCCAAATCCCGACCGACCAAATCCCAGATCCCGAGCCTCTCCTCCTCCTGATCCCGTATCCCGACACTCCCACTTCGTCCTTCTCCGGCTACTTCACCCCTCAAGATTTCGATTGCGACCTTCTCCGCTCACTGTTCCTCCATTTCAAGGGCGCAGGCTTCTCACCTTCTCCTCCCTGCCTGACCGACCAGGAGGCACCTGACATCCCCTTAGTGTTCCTGCTCCCCTGCCTCTCCACATTCACGGCGTGATCTCCGCCTACGTAGTACTTCCGATAGCCGCCGCGCTCAGATGCTGTCCCTCTTGCAACATACCACCCCCAAAACAAAAGGAATCGCAGTCCTAAACGAATGGATGGCGACGGATCGAAAAGAGAGGAGGGATGTAGGGACGGAGGGAGGGAGAGGCGTAGAGAGAGAGAGAGAGAGAGAGAGAGAGAGAGAGAGAGAGAGAGAGAGAGAGAGAGAGAGACGTGTCGCGCAAACCCACCTATTTCGTTGTTGTGCCGAGTGTAAACGGGCTCTCCAATCCTTCACGCACAATCCGCACACAGAGAGAGAGAGAGAGAGAGAGAGAGAGAGAGAGAGCACGTCCGCGACCACTTTGCATGCACACCACACTCTGCCTGGGCTGAGCGGAAATGTGTGTGTCGAAGTACACGCTTCTCGGTAGTCGCTGTCCAGAGTGGAAAAACACCGACGGCGCTCGTTTCCTGTCTAGGCACTGACAAGCCCAGTTCAGAGCGTGTGGGCGGCTTCACAGCACAACATTCGGACCGTGTCTGGCGTTACCGTCGTCCCCCGAACACAACGCACCCACATTTTTACTGTATCGGGGCGGAAACATATCTTCTATACGTTCATTTTCAGGGTGCGTTATGTTCGGGGGACCCAATCCTGCAGGCCCTTGATTCAGGGCACGAAATTATGCTCATGCCCACCAAGTAGACCGTTGTGGCCCAACGGCTGCTGGGTATGAGCATAATTTTAACCATCCGGGTAGCAGGCTACATGAACAATTTGGCCTCTCCTCCTCAGGTCCCGGATATGCCCATAATTTCGCCTGGGTATGTCCATAATTTGGCAGTTGGTTATACCAACCTGGGTCCAACTCGGTCCTGGGCATGCAAACAATTTCTACCAGCCATTTTCTGGGTATAGACGCAAGTTGGCGCTGGGACTGGGTATAGCCGGTATTCCCATCTTTAAGTGGGGTACAAATGCGATTTTCCCTTTTCTTTTTCCGTCTTCCAAGAAAATCTGCAATATACACCCCAAAGATGAGATATATGCCAAAATGCACATAAAACATCCCAATAGCGGAATACCCTTCTGGCACACCAAAGCAAAACTATCATAGTGCCTTTCTCAGCTATAGATGTCGAGCCTAAAATCACTCTGCACGCCTAAGAAAAACGGGCCGGCTCCGGACTCATTTTCGCTGGCGCCACCAGCCATTTCGGTCCAGTAGGACCTACTTTTCCCAACCTGCCAACAACCCTCCCCGTTTTCAGCTTGTCATCCAAACGTACCTTAAAATAATGACGCCCGGTTGTTATGCCAACTTCCATTTGGTGGTTCAGTGTGATATTTTGTTTCATCAAGTATGACTCAAGGTGGTTGAATTTTATTTTGATATTGTGTTATTGGATGTATCTAGTGATAATTTGGCCTTCAGTTATCATTTCAAATTTGAGATATATTCGTATCGACCACGAGCGATTCTTTTTATATAACTATGTGTGGTTGTTATAACTTTCTTTTAACTGGTGCCTAAAGAGACTAGGGTATTGGGGGGTTCACGCTTGGTTGAGAACGTCCTAGTCGACCGGCGTACGCTTCGTACTTAGGAGATCAGCGCCCTAAGGAACAGATGACGTCCGGGTTCAATAGGCGTTTTAACCGCGCGTACCTATACTACAACAAGCAAGTAAACGCTCTCTGTTGACCCACCTCTACAATTGCATTTAAAAACTTTCGCACGTAGGTTGGTAACTCGGTAGGGATACGCCCCTAAGGATGGTGACAACCCCTTAGGGTAACAAGTTGTGCCCCGCGAAAACCTATCCTGTCGCAGGGGACCATGGGATGTACAGCTGGCGTACCCGGCTAGAGCGGCGAAGGGACGACGCAACCGCGGTCGTCTCGGCACTCCGCTGGATTACTTATCGTCGTCCCCAAATTGTCTTTTGATTTTGCACCTTGCGAATATGTTGTGCTGTATCTAAAGCTTTGAGTGATAAGTTTTCAAAGTATTGAAAATGCGTTTGTACATGAAAAATGTGCTTTGTTTAAACTCCTGGTTGATATGGCCGGGAGGGATCCCGCCTCTTCGTGAGAAAAGGCGGGGGCCGTTGCACTCGATAGCGTCCCTTTAAAACTGGGAGATCCTTCGTTTTCCAGGAGCGCGAATGTTTTTGAGCACTATCTCTGACTGGTTGAAACCTCGACAAACATCAAATCGGTGAGTCTTCTCATGTGCATCGACGTGAGTGTTTCCACGACATACTTACGGGAGCTTATTTTTGAGGAGATTATTTTAGTCATACACTTATCTTAATTACGTAAATTATCAACTCTGTCTATTTCATTGACTCTCGAATCCCTCATTCCTTCTCCATCTAGCGCTCAAAGCTATCCGCCTTAATTTTAATTAAAATATCGGTAGTATTCACATGCTTAATTTATAAGTCTAAATAGTATGCATCAAATTTTTGTCCTGTTTTGGTCTCTCAACGTTTCATAGCTATAAATGAGAATGCCTCGTGCTACATAGTTGGTGTAATGCAAGTCTTATTAACAATCTTCTTACCTTAGTCTGACACTTTTTGTATTTAATCGCACTTATGTCTTATAAGTTTCATGGTAGTAATTTATTTTTTCCTCTATTTTTTTTCTTCGACCTATCCCTGCAATTTGTTTATTCTTCGATACAAATCCTGATATTGGTTGTTTCATCCGCTTATTGTTTTGCCTTATAACATGTTGTAGTTTGTCACACCCTTAGATACAACAATCAATCATCATTCAACTATGACCTAATTCATTCATCTTTCTTTAGTTTTGTAAGTGAAACTTCGCTTGACATAGGATTAAGTATTTAGTTTGCAGACAATAATAGTGTATTATTTATCTTTTCAAGTTTTTCCCATTCTCCAATGATAATATTACTTCTTTAATATCGACTTCTACCATGAATGATTACCGTCATCGGGCTTAGGTTCATCCCGCATTCATTTTTAACTCCTTTTAGGGTTTCCTTCCTACTGCTTCAGTGACAATACCACTTGAAAATTATTTTTTACTGCGTATGGGATCCTGCGTCCATTACAACGACAACTGGTTCGGTGTATTGGGGTTAGAGGATTGGTTTTGTCTTGGGTGATCTGCATATGGCCGAATTCGTAAGTCAAATTTATGTCCTTTGTTATTTTGGAGTTCAACACCAGATTCTTATCGAACTCGGAGATGGAAGTGGACTTACAACTGTAAGTAGCTGGTTTCAGTCACAAACCATTTTCATACGCTTGTTTTATTTTTTTTTCTTTAAGTTTGTTTGAATGTATATTTTGTTCCTGTGATAAGTTAAAAGATGAACATCACGTCTATTTCCGCCGCTTTAGGTTATAGAAAGTCATAAGCAATTTGAGAGATACCTTAGTAACGTTATTCTGTGGATATGTGCAAGTTTTATAAGAGTTTGACGACTTTTGATTTTTCTTCGGATAAGCGAAGGATAAAACTTCCACTATGCAAGTAGATAAATTTCTTCTTTCGTATGTTATTTTTTTCTTTTTTTTTAATCCAGTTTTCGTTTTGAGTTTGCATAGCTATGGGATGTTGAATCTGGTTGCCAACAGTGAACCTAAGGTGGGTATTGACTTCAGATACCTCCAGGTTGTTTATGGAGGACTCAAAATTCCCAGCCTCTTTATTTTCGAATAAAGTCCAGTATGGGTGACTCAACATGAGTAGCTATATTATTTTTTCATCATCAATGGTATCATTAGTATCATCAACATTAGAATTTTCGAAGGTTTCTGATTTCGTGAGTGTTTGAAGCATTTTATTTTCAGGTTCTTCTCAGCCGAAGCCGGGTAATGACCCCGGTGTTATAAACTGATGTATGTTCATATGGGACGTTGGGCCTGGTTCCCAGCACGTGTTGCTCCCCACGAATAGACTGGAGCCCCCCCCCCTAAAAAAAAAAAAAAAAAAAACATATAAACCTTCCTTAAGGAAAAAAAAAAAGTCATATGTTTACCTGGTAACTTTGAATGTATGGTTGAATGTTTTCTCTACAGGTTACGTGAATAGACACTAGATAACCCCCAAAATCGTGTATCTGAGTCCCTTAAACCACCACTGCCCCCATCATCCAGAAATGCTGAAAATTGTATATTATGACATCGGTGCGCAGTTGCAAATCAGGCTCCGATGAAGGTGTAGCAGAGGATCCCTGAGACCCTTACTTCGTTGGGACGGTATGTCCGTTTATGGACTGTTCCACCTTGTAATGTGCCTGTTGGACGAAGAAGAACATATAAAGTGAAGGTTGAGCAAAAACAAAAAGAAATACAAAGGAAAAAATAAAATAAAATGATATCGTTATTGTTTGAACTATACAAACCGTTTCATTGCCGTAGTCTCTTGCGTTGAACGGGTAGACTGCACACCCGAAATAAGGTCTCACCACACCTTTTTTGAAAACAAATTTCAAGAGTTTGGGTGTGACCATAGGACCTCTTAAAAGTTTTGGGTGAAAAGTTTCATTAAGAAGTGTCAGAAGGGTGTTTTAAGAGTTCCTCTTGAAATGCTTAAATCCTCACCTTGGAAGACTTTAAGTTCAAAGGGTTATCGGTCGAGCACTAAAAGGACCTCCATTTTCAAAAGGTGTCAGACACACAACTCAAAAACAAACAAAGAGTTATGTTTGTTCTCCATGTATGAGAGTTCATCTTTCAATAGTGTTTTGTGACCAAGTGTCTAAAACTCTTGAAAATATATGACAACTCTTGAAACATATATTAGTTTCCAAAGTGGTGTGACGAACACCGTAGTAGTACAACGAAACTATTGGTTTTCCTCCCTTGTCGAAACCTACGGTTCAGCGGGGTGAAGGGTAGAGATGCACTATTCATCAAATGTGCAAATGAGAATGAATCTTCTGCTAAAACATGAGGAGGTACAACGTCATATGTTTATGTGTTGTGCATGTGGTGAGTAGTGGAGCGCGCTTCTATTATATACACAGGACTCGTTCCACTACTCACCGTTGCCGGAGTAGACACCCTTATAAGGGTATCTGCTTAAACATAGGATTCGTGAAAAGCCAACAAAAAACAGTGTTGGGTTTGAACGAAATGTATTAAAGATTCTAAAAGTACATTATTTAGGTCTCATGTAGGAGCAAGATTCTACGTGAAGTAAAATAGTTTCAATAAAAAGACAAGTTTTTAGGACCACTGAATTTTTTTTTTTTTTTTTTTTTTATTATTATTTTTCTTTACTTTTCGTGATGGCACTTGTCCTCACGTGGTGCTACCTCTGGCAGAAGCTGCCAGAGGTAACTGTCAGGGTCCCGTTTTTTAAGGAAGCCTGAAAATTGAGGGGTCATAAAAAGGAAAAGGTCAAGTGCAACCTTTTCCTCGATGTATCTGCCCTGGGAAAAGGGTCCAGGTACATCCAACTGTAAGAGGTTGTATCTCTCCAACCCCTTATCAGAAAAATAAAAGAAAAATAGTTTTGGAAATGGCAGGAACCCAACTATCTCGTGAGATTCCGAGATAGCAGGGAAAAAGAAAAGGAAAAATAAAATGGGGCAGTTAAAAAAAACTGCCCCACACTAAGGTTGTGGCTGTGGTGCGGCCACAGTCAACCCTGAATCTTGGCCAGATCAAGGGCTGACAGTGAGCCCGCGATTTTGCCTGGGGGCTGGAGTGACGTCCAACACTCCTCAGCCACGATAAAACAGGCAACTGCCACACAATGAACTCGTGATGCTAGTATGTGACAAGCATACTTGAGTGCTGCTAGCTGATGGAGGTGCTGCCTGAGGCAACTTGAGGAGAGGCTGGAGATTTGCAGAGGAGCGCGAGGTGGACAGCCATAACCAAGGTAGGGAGCACTCTGCTCCCCTCCCCTCTGGCTGATGCTGGTCCCACGGGGCTGACCCAGGGTCGCTGCAGGACTACGGTAAGACGACGCTGTGAAATTTGGGTCTGGGGCCCAAATTTTACCAATTTTGGCCAGCTATTTTTCCACTATAGTGTGGAAGTGGTGCCAAAATTTTACACCGGCGGTCAGCGGCGACTCCGGGTTTAACGACGGTGGTGTGGAAGCGTTGCCGGATTTTTGCGGTGGCGGTTCTGGTTTTAACGGCGGTGGTGCGGAAGCGCTGCCGAATTTTTGCGGCGACGGTTCTGGTTTTTTCGACGGCGGTGCGGAAATGCTGCCGGATTTTTGCGGCGGCGGTTCTGTTTTTTTCGACGGTGGTGCGGAAGCGCTACCGGATTTTTGCGGCGACGGTTCTGTTTTTTTCAACGGTGGTGCGGAAGCGCTGCCAGATTTTTGCAGCGGCAGTTCTGTTTTTTTCGACGGTGGTGCGGAAACGCTGCCGGATTTTTGCGGCGGCGGTTCTGTTTTTTTCGACGGTGGTGCGGATGCGCTGCCGAATTTTTGCGGCAGCGGTTCTGTTTTTTTCGACAGTGGTGTGGAAGCGCTGTCGGATTTTTGCGGCGGCAGTTCTGTTTTTTTTTTCGACGGTGGTGCGGAAGCGCTGCCAGATTTTTGCGGCGGCAGTTCTGTTTTTTTCGGCGGTAGTGCGGAAGCGCTGCTGGGTTTTTGTCGAAGACGATATTGTTTTTACGACAGGTAATTTCCACTAAGTGGAGGTGGGGCGTTGACACAGAGAAGGTGCGTCAAAGCCGTGTTGCATTTTGAAGTCAACAGAAAAATTATCACGAGAAATGAAAGTTGAAAAAACATTCCATAAAAAAAAAATCCTTGATATTTATAAATTATCATTCCAATGTTCGTCCAATTTTAAAAATTCCAGTTTTATTTGATAAGTTCCCATCTAAAAATGAGTTTTCCTTTTCAACTACATCTATTTGTTCAAGATGGAATGAAAGTGTGGACGAGTTTATGAAATGTTTTAATTAAATTCTAATTCTACTACAACAAATATCTTCTAATTTAGATTGGATTAACCTATTTATGACTGAAAATCCTTACTTAGAATGACAGTCCAATTAAAATATTTCATGAACTCATCCAGACTTTCATTCCATCTCTAGCATGCCGTCCAAATAAGAAGGGATACCCTATTCTTGGAATGAAAGTTTGCAAGCAATATGAAAAATTTGAAAATTGGAATGACATTTTTTAAAATGGAATGAAGATTTAAAATTTAGATTGTAATTTTACTATAGAATGATTATTTAATTCTGGGAATTTTTTCCGTTGGTGGCGTAAGCGTGACGCCGCAGGGACGTTGTAACTTTGGAGGCGAGTGACGGTAACTCTAGCAAGCGGTCGTCACAACTTGAAGGGAGTGGTGTCGATCACTTTGTTAACGACTGGGTGCAACGACCTTTCTGTCAAGGGAGCATAATTTTATACGGTTTTCTTGAGTGTGCCGTTCAACTTCACTCAAGGTCAGTCAGTTGATTGACTCAGATTTCCCTTCAGACCTGTGTGAACCTACACTTTGCTTGACCCTGTTCATTGAATGTTCGTTGAAAAGGTGCAGGAAAGTCGTGTGTATCGTGCATGTGAATGACAAGGTCTGACTTGGGCATGGGATCGCACTGTTTTTTTTTCTTTTGAACTTGTTGTCTTTGCGTGTTGTGCAGGTAGGTAGAAGGATGCTTGCAAAGGAGATTGATTATGCTTATTTGAGGAAATGAAAAAGAAGTGTCTTCTTTGACTTCTCACATGTCTGCATGTCAAGGAGAGAAGGTTAAACCATAGGTCCCCCTGACGTAAAAAACCTCGGGGTATCGGTAGCGCCGTTTCACGACGGGTACCGTCGTACAACATGGAAAACTGGGCGGGCCTCCGTACGAAATTTGTGAGAAAAAATGGAAATAAACCGAATCGGTGCGACGAATATTTCATCGTCAAAATTATTTTATTTTATTTTTCTGATATTTTTTCCTGAAAGATTACGACCTAATCTACAGACCCTCAAATTTTCAGATATTTTCATGACTTCTTCTGAGCACAAACAATCGGCAAAGTTGTCGCTTGCAAAATGGCAAGATTGGACCCGTACCCCTCCGTACGGTCGCCGCCCCTCCGTACAACCCGGCCCTTACTCACAGGGACTGGGGTTTTCGGTGGCGGGGGGACCTATGGTTTAACAATAGTCGTATTTTTCATCACCARTTCAGGACACCCTTCACCACTTCAGGATGCAGCCTGCCTAAACATGTGGTTTTCAAGGTTTTCGGACCTTTCACCATTTCAGGACCATTCATGTCTGAAAATCTTGAATGGTCCTGAAGTGGTGAAAGCCTTGAAGACCCTGAAAACCACGTGTTTAGGCAGACTGCATCCTCAAGTGGTGAAGGGTGGTTTTCATGGTCTTCGGACCTTTCACCACTTCAGGACCATTCAGGATTTTCAGACTGCCCAAAACTCTCACTTGAACACTTCAGCACCATTCAGGATTTTCAGACTGTCAAAAACTCTCACTTGAACACTTCAGGACACCCTTCACCACTTCAGGATGCAGCCCGCCTAAACAGGTGGTTTTCAGGGTCTTGGGACCTTTCACCACTTCAGAACCATTCAAGATTTTCAGACTGCCCAAAACTCTCACTTCAGAATTTTCATTCCTGGGTTCGTTGCTTTAGGAGTCGGCCTTGTTATCGACTCAGAATGGATCGTTCTATGGGGGGGGTACTTTGTCGATTCGGTGGAGACGGCCCGACTTCTGAGATCCGAGTCTTGTGCTCGGGCGAGGAGGAGGAGTACCCCATACCACTTCCTAGAGAGAGAGACACGCAACACCTCAAGTAATGCCCCTGATCAAGAATCATCTGCAAAATAGTCGTCATCCAAGAAGATTGAGGAGCGTATAGAGACGGATGTGTGCGTGTTCAATCTTAGGTCGGCGGTAGGATGAAATGAATAACTTTGGCAACGCATCTCATCAAGTCAAAATTAAAACAGACCGACTATCTTGTCGGATGCATTGAGGTTATTGTCTAAAGCCAACTCCTCGTTGGCGGTTGTATGATTTTTGCGGAGATCGACCCGGGGTGGTCGAGTTTTATTTTGATCTTAGGTGTCTAATAGTGATTTTGATTCTTTCGATTATTATTGCAGATGGAATATGCATTCCTATCGACTAAGTAACGGTTCATTTTGGTATAACCATGTGCGATTGTTCTAACTTTGTTTTGACTCATGTTTAAAGGGGCAAGGAGGTTTCACGGATGGTTGAGACCATCCTCTCGACCAGCGTACGCTTCGTACTTAGGAGATCAACGCCATAAGAAACGGACGACGTCCGGGTTCAATAGGCGTTTTAATCGCACGTACCTATACTACAGCGAGCGAGCAAACACCCTCGGCCGACCCACCTTTGCAATTGCATGTAAAAACTTTCGCATGTGGGTCGGTAGCTCGGTAGGGATACGCCCCTAAGAGTGATGAAAGGCCCTTAGGGAAGACAAGTTTATGCCCCGCGGGAACCTATCATGTCCTGAGCCATAGGGGACCACGGGAAGTACAACAGTCGCACCCGGCTAGAGCGGCGAAGGAACGACACGACATCGCACCCGCCTCGACGGTTAGTGAGATTATTTCACGTCGTTCCTAAGTTGTCTCTTATGTTGTGTTTTTGTTTAAATTTTTGCGTGACATGGCCGGGAGGGTCCTCGCTCGCGCGGGGGTTGATGCGCTCGACACCGTACTCATGCGGTCCTCGTTACTCTCGAGGGTCGTATTCGACACTCAAGTGTCGGCTGACACGCGCCTTGAGGGAATGATCTCTCGACGCTTGACAACCGCCAAGTGAGGTTGAAAACTACACCCTTTTCTGCACCCTACGGAGAGTGGGTGGTACACAGGTTCATACCAGTGGTGACAATCGTCTTTTATCGCCCTGAAGACCAGCTCCATCATCCAGGGTCTGGAGAGAAATCAAGTGGTTTGACTTTGACGGCTGCCACTGACTACAACGTCCAATTATTTATAAAATAAAAATAACAAAAATAAAAATAAAAAAAAATCTATTTTTTCTCTCAAAAACATAATTTGTTTAACCCTTACACGCGGTCACAATAGGCCGTGCGAAGCGCTCAAAACATATTTATTTACATATATATAGAGGGTTATTAATATAGGACGATCACTTCTCACAGTCACAGTGAGACTCCTCTCAGCCATAGATATATGTATGTGAGCACAGGCAGTCCAATCCAAAGTCTGAATCACCAAACATACCTGCAATCACATCAAAGCTTCAACCAAAAAGTCCATGCACTATACGGGGTCAACTTCAACCATTCTCTGCACTCATACCCCTCGTTTTAGCCATGCAAGCCTCACTCTTGTGCAACTCCTCAAAATAAAATACTCAGTACTTTTCTTTCAATGACCATTCAAATAAAGTCTGGGCGAAACCACAACAAAACAATTCAAATCACAAGGCTAAAACCTTTAAGTTGAGTGACAAAAATGAATTCGAGTTGAGTCGTAAACCGACGAATCGACAACAGACCTGTTATCAATGATAACAAAAAATGATCCTCGTGGGATCAAGCTGAATCTAGTCCAAATCTTGAATCAAACGATTAAGAGGACCTGTAACACAACAAAGGTCAATAGCCAAGCTAAAATCATAAATGTATGGGGAATAAGGCTTCATAGCACATTCTCACCCAATGTCCTCCTATAAGTTAATCCTAGGCCTACCTCTAAACCAGTACCCAACGCAAGGTAGACCTATGGACGCATCTCCCCTATTCAGGGTGGATTGTCAGAACTGCCACCTGTCAAAATACAGGCTAACTCCCTTAAACTTAAGAAAATTTTGGCAGCGCTTCCCGTAGGAAAAGTGCTGTCTCAGAATTTATACTAACTCAATTATGAAAACAAAAACAAACTCTGATTTTGGAAAGTCAAATTTTGTCTAACTCCTTGAATTAGTAAAAATTTGGGCAGCACTCCCTTTAGAAAAGAAGATTTTTCATATTTTTACTAAGCCAGTTATGAACCCAGAGCAAAACATGAGTTCAACTAAGACATAATTTAACTAACTCCTTAAATTTGTAGAAATTTCGGTAGCACTCCTTTAAGAAAAGTGTTAATCCAAGATTTATACAAAGCTAAGTTCAGAATATAAAGTCACTTTGACTTTTCAAGGTCAAATTTTGTCTAACTCCCTGGATTAGTAAAAATTTAGTCAGCACTCCCTTTAGAAAATAAGACTTTCCATATTTTCACTGAGCCATATATAAAAAGTCAGACAAGCTGAACTTTGAAAAGACAAAACTTGACTAACTCCTTGGTTTTGTAGAAATTTTGGCAGCGCTTCCCGTAGAGAAAGTGACTTACCAATATTTATACAAGACCAAGTAAAATAAAAGATCCCAGAAAATGCAGAAATTGATCTAAGTAAAATAAACTTAGTTAAAAAAATGCAAGGAATTGAAAGTAACTCATATGGCTCTAGCACGTGGCGAACAACTAAAGCAACTACCTATCAACTGAAACTTAGACTAAGTAAATAATCTCACTCAGCCACATGCATGTCTAAACTACAAAGAGTAAGTACTCTCACCACCCCCAAATCAAATTCTCATAAATAGTTCATGAAACTTTCACATGATCTAGCCCTTAGACCCAACTTACATATGGCATGGTGCTAGACCATTCAACTTAGAAACAATATCTAGCATGCCTTAGGATATACACGAACATGTTGCACAACTACTTTTCTCTTCTTTGGGCATATGACTAGACCATTCAACTTAGAAACAATGCCTAGTCGCCCTGAACTGTTTAATAACAACAAATTAATAATTTCTGACTTTGTTTTCAAAAGAAAATAAAAATATGGGCAGAGAACTGAGCCATTCAGCTTAGAAACAATGCTTAACTTGCCCATATTACTTCCAATTATACTTCATAATTTTTCTTCTTTTCTTACTGATATGGCTTAGCGCTGGACCATTCAACTTAGAAACAATGTCCAACTGCCAGTTCTCATGCAAGTATCAGTAAAGTATTTCTTGTTATACTCAGTTTATACTTATGTGTGTGGTTTTCAGGCCAAACCATTCAGCTTAGAAACAATGCTTAGCCTTAGATAAAAAATCCTCCCTCAAAATGAAACAAGAGATTAAACCCTTCAACCAGGCAAACCCTGAGAAATAAACAGAGCAATCAGACCATTCAACTTAAAAATAATGTCTGACCCTTTAAAAAACAGTCAATAAAACATAACCCTGAGTCATTCGACTTAGAAACAATGCCCAGTCCTTGGTTGAACCGGTTAAACACATGCAAACTGCCTTCCTCCCACCTTCCCCAGTTCACCCCTTAGTCTACTTTCAGTCAAAATAAATAGCAACTTAAGCTTTTCACACATATTCTTTCCATTTAGTCTGATTAAATCATGAAAGACAATAAAATCATAGGGATCACATACATACAATCAGTCAAAACTACAGGGAGATAGTCAAACAGGGGTATAGTAGGTCATACAGATAGAGAATGATATGCCTGTCAGTTTCGTGCCTCCAAAACCTCGCCTAGGTTCCGGCAGAGCTCCCGCAATCGGTGGGTTGACTCCCCACAGAGTCTTAATGCGGCCATACGGGTTGCAATCCCGCCTGCCGCCTTCCTCTCATAACAAGACTAGACTTAGAGTGAGAAAGGAGAAGGAGGGGTTTTAGACTCCCGAGATACGGAAGGGGGACTGACTCAACTCTCAAGAGAGGGCCTTGTTATCTTCCATCGCTTGAGGGCCCCGCAATGGTGGCCAAAATGCGACAGCAACTTGGTCAAAAACTGAAGTCAACCACTAAATGTAGGCTCCTATGTGACTTTCCCTTTTGTAGTAACAAACCCTCACCTTTCAAATGATCTCATCTCTTTCGCAACGTCATAACCCAAACCTCATTGGCCCCTGCCTCAGACTACGGCCGATGGAGTCAAACATACAACTCCCTTTATCTCAGTAGTGAGGCAACAGCGTAACCCAGCTGGCCATGTACCAAACGGAGTGTGCGCAGATACTGGTTGATGCCCTCGCCAAGCCCCGACAACTGCCCGTACGACCAAGAAGAGAAGTTAAAACAGGAGTGTGGATTCCAAAGGCGTCAATGACATGAAAGGCAGTGAGATGAACTTGAAGGAGGGCGAAGACAACCTTGTTGAAAAAGCTCGTAACTGGCAGGGGAAGAGACGAAATTGGAGAATTCTTTGGTGCAGAGAGAACATTGTGTGTGTGTGTGTGTGTGTGTGTGTGTGTGTGTGTGTGTGTGTGTNNNNGTGTGTGTGTGTGTGTGTGTGTGAGAGAGAGAGAGAGAGAGAGAGAGAGAGAGAGAGAGAGAGAGAGAGAGAGAGAGAGAGAGAGAGAGATCATTGAATCATTAAACAATATTAAGCACAAGGATCATTGAACATACGTTGAGGGGTCACACACCTCCATGAACTGGTTATTGATAGAATCAAAGGCAATTGCCAAAATGATAGGCTTGCTCAGGCTATGTTGTTCATTATCTAGGGGCTAATCTTTACTTGTTGATCTAATTATGAAACTTTGTTATCCTCATAATTGGTTGTTACAAGTCTGGGTACAATGGGTAGTGGGACTAGATGCTAACTCATTTCAGACGCTTTAGGGTGAAGAGGTTCCAGTTTCCGTTGATAGCCCAGAGAGTCTCTGAATTTTGAGAAGTTACCGGACATTTTTTCCATTGGAAGGGACGCTGGACCCGATTTCCAGCAGGTGCAGCTCCCTACCAATAGAAAGGAGTCATCGAAACCTTGTCGGCTTCAACTCTCTGGGGTTCTTACCACCCAAGGGGTAGAAGACCTGGCCCTGAACGATGATTAATTGAAAAAAAAAAAAAAAAAAAACAATTTACCTAAAAAAAAATCTAAAAAAATCTAAAACAACAACAACAACAACTTACCTCAAACAGCAAAATGGCTGCTCGTTTTCAATGGGCGCCTGCCGTCCTCTCTGCGACTGTAAGTCCCCAACCACATCTATGAGCGTCATATGGCGCCCCGACTTAGGTTTTTTTTTTTTTTTTCAATCCGTTGGCACAAAGCCAACGACCGTTTTCAGGTGCCACGAGGGCGCATCCACGAATTGTTGAAATCCAGGCCAGGGTTCGAATCCCGAAGGAGTCGACACTTTTTTTTTTTTTTTTTTTTTTTTTCGATTTATGCGTGTTATCCTTCGGCCGCTTGTCTGGGCGATCTCACGGTCGAAATCGACCGCGCCACACTGCATGTCTCCGTGGTGGGTTGCTCCAAAAAGGAGGTAGCCTTAGTAGGGTGCATTCATATTCGATCTTGGTATCCTTTGGGTGACAATCCAATATCGTATCCTACAGAGTTAGCCCCTGCTCTTGGTATAGTAGGAGCAACCCTTCTATATGAAGGATTTTTTCCAGTAGGCCGCCCACCTATGTCTGGGTTGACTTTGCTTCCCCGCCCACCTATGGCTAGGTAGGCTTTGCCTGCCTGCCCACTGACACTTATGGCTAGGCAGGCTTTGCCTGCCCACCTACCTATGGATAGGTAGGCTTTGCTTGCCCACCCCCTTTTCCATGGTCGGGCTACCTATCAATAGCCTGACCGACCATCCAAACGGGCAGGCCGAGGCGGCGTTTTCTCCCAACCCCTGGTGCAAAAATCGGACTCCGCTGGTCCCAAAAAAAAATTAAATAGGCATCCCCTTTCTTCTATGCCGCGACCCTATATCTTACGCGGCTGCTCTTTTCAATGTACCTAGACCCTGAATCGTGCGGCATAATAACCGCGCGACCCTATATTTCTAGCAGGTCTCCATGATCCTGCTAGAAACAGCATTCGACTGGTCACACTGCCGATTACCGCCATTATTCTCGGACGTCACAAGCGTACGGGCTAAGGTAAAAAGGTTATAGTCTCTCGGTCATAGGCTAGTCTGAATAAACTTCTGGCAGACGCCAGTCTCATCAAGTCCCTCAATTTAACGAAAAAGTCGAAGAACGTCCGACATTGAAAAACCTGAGCAGATACCCTTGTAAGGGTTTCTGCTTCGACAACGCTGCCCCCACAAAGCTTTAGGTCTTCACACTCCCACCATAGGTCTTCACATTCCCAGTTAAGATGATCACTAGTACTCAACACAACTTGAAGCTCGTCACAACAACATTCCCACCACTGCGAGTTGCTCTCCCACTGCTTTTGAAAGTGCCACTATCAGACTTGTGGTTCCCTGTGCACTAGAGCCCCTCTCCCTTCTTCGTGCAGTTTGTGATGTATTTAACCTATAAATGGGCAGCGGTTGAATTCAATCACCCTGCTCCCCGATATTCCACATGGAGACACAACCCCTTGTCGAGGCTGAGGGCGATGACCGGACCTAAAGAGTACCGAGTACTCCATAATTCAGCCTCGACGCACCGAATCCCGCACCTAGCTACCGACGCAGATTGCAGCCGTCTCCGAATGGTGATAATGTTGGTAGTGCAACGCTTCAGTGGAGTGCTAAGGGCTCTCTTTCAACCAGGGCTGAATGAGATATCCTGCTTAGCATTGGTGCCTGCAACCAGGGTCCGATCGCGGCATCCCAGAAGTAAATGGTTGAGGGATGATTATTCTGAGTGGTAGACACTGAAGTGGGACTGAGGGAGGGCCTCACCACACCACTCTTAAATCGATGAAAGGTTTGAAGAGCCGTCAGGTGTTTTCAAGAGTTGCACTTTCAAGAGTTTTGGGCCCTTGGCCACACAACATTCTTGAAAATGCAACTCTCGTCAACACTATGCATAAAAAACGGGAATATGTTTTTGTTTTTTGTTCAGTGGTGTGCTTGACACCTCTTGAAAATGGAGGGTCCTTCCAGTACTCAGCCGATCACGCTTAATACCTTAAGTTTTGCAGGCTGGGGGCTCGGGGACTTCAAGCGCAACTCTTGAAACCGGTTTCTTATAGCTCTTGAAGGAAGTTTTGAGCTAACACCTTCAAGAGGCTGTGTGGCGATGCAGAGACTCTTGAAAGTACGTTTTCAATAGTGGTGTGGCGAGGCCCGGAGTGGGGCGGGCCTTCAGGGAGAATGGACCAAAGGGAAGTGGGTGTATGGTAACTATCAGACTGGTCAAGAGTTCAAAGGACAGGAACAAAGGAGTATGGCGCCATTCCCCTTCTTTGTGCAGTTCATGATGTTCGCAGCCAGAGGCTGCGCTTACCATGACTATTCTTTTGTCGTTTTCTGTAGTTGTTTTTTTGGGAAATGTCGTGGATGTCAAATGAGGTTTGGCGGACTCTTTTCGGGGTTTAGGGAAAAGTGCAAAGGGTGTGGTCGCGGCTAGGAAACGGACCGGTAGTGCGAGTGGTTGTGCTGGGCTTTGGGTAGTGTACGTCCAGTGGTCGTTTCATTTGGTCGTCGGGCTTTGTTGCTGTCGATGACCAGGTTTCCTTTTTGGGTGGAGGGTTGATCTTCTCTTGGGTTGTTCTTGGGGGCTGTTCGGGGGTTATCTTCACTGTTCTTTTTGTCGTTTTCTGTCTTTGCTTGTCGTGGATGTCGATTGAGGTTTGGGGGGGTCTTTTTGATTTTTGAACTGTGAGGCCCTCACGAGGGTGGGAGTTGCAGCAGTTCTTTGAGGAAATGTATCTGGCCACCATGTGTGGAAGAGTTTGCTTTTTTTTTGTTTTGCTTTTGTTCCTGTTCGTTGTACTGCCCTGCCAGCCAGACACAAACTGTGAGGCCCTCACGAGGGTGGAAGTTGCAGCAGTTTTTTGATGAATGTATCTGGCCACCATGTGTGGAAGAGTCTGCTTTTTTTTTTGTCTTGCTTTTCTTCCCGTTCGTACTGCCATCCGATGCTGCCAAGGTGACACGTCTCGACGCTGTAGCACCCTGTACCCGCCCTCAATCACAGAATAAGGGAGTTTTTTTGGGGGGGGGGAGGTGGGTTTTTTTTTTTTTTGGGTTGTTCGTCCATAAACGCCCTCCCTCAAGGCACAATCACACGAATACCTCATAGAATGTATCTGGTGGTTATAGAGACTACTTCCGAGTTTTTTTTTTTTTTCTTTTCTCTTTGTTCCTTCTCCTATGAAACTGCCCTGGCTAAGGCACCCAAGTGGCATTCAGGAGGTCTTGGGTTCAATCCCCATTGGCCTCATGTACCTTCCTGGGCAAGCTTGGCACCCGCCACCTAGAGATATGTCGTCGGTCCCCCCGAGTGGCATTGAGTAGAGAAGAGACTACTGATGTTCATAAGGGGAGGGGACCGGAGAGTGACTGACCCATTGAAGAAGCTCGGTCCTGATGCTATGGGTTGACCCCTGGTCGGTATTGCCCACCTACTGTCGCAAGTATGGCACCTGCTGGTGGGTGCACCTCCCGCATGTTCCCTCGTTGGAGGCTTGTGCACGGATGTGGCTGTTACGGGGTTCCCCGTAATAATACTATAATGACAATAAAAAAGGCCTGAAAGGCCGTCCTGTGCAGATTCGACAGTGACCGCTCTTAAGCAAGCGGGTCGTTCAATTTGGTTGTCGACGAGTCAAGTCTGGCGGTTTTTTTTTTTCCCCCTCTCTCTTTTTCGGTCGACGAACGATTTAAAGCAAGGTTGAGGTTGTGAGGCGACCGGTCTTAGCCAAGAAACGGACGGAATTGAACTTGGGTCTTGTTTTTTTTTTTTTTTTTTTTTAGCTTTTTTTTTTTTTTTTTTCCAACAACAACTGAGAATCTTATTACCAATCAAACCATGTAGGAGGCTGGGGACCTCACAATTCAACCCAGAGTTATCCCGGCAGCATCAGCGGGTTTAGCTTAACTGAAATAATCTAAACAGCTAAGTCAAATACTCTTTCTGTACTATTTCCAAAACTTAACTTCCACTCTGACATAACCTGATAAAAACACAGTTCTAAGGAATTGGGATTACCAACTCATCATCCTTAACCAATGTAGTCCTAACTATCCATCCAACAATCTTCCTACATACTAGTAGACTACCTGGGGCAGTTTTTTAGCTTTTTCAAGTCCAGTGTAGGGTCGTTTTTTTTTTTTTTTAAAAGCTTTTCAAGTCCAGTCCAGGGTCGTAGAACGAAGCCCCTACCTACTGAATCCCACTCCCACTTTTGTGCCTTTGCCTGGAGCCCCTCTCCAGGATATGCGGTAAACAAACTACCGATAGGCCAATCGCCATCCATGGCGCATTGTGACGCCCAACCTCACGCCCAGCGCGACTTCCTGATCGGAGTGGGATGTGGGCCTGGAAGTGCGAAAAAGTGGTGTGCCAAGGATTTTTGGGAAAAGTGGGGGAGTCTTAGGGGTATGAATGCAATTAGGCGAATGAGAGGTGCGTGCGCAAGGGACTCATGGTCCGATGGGGCCGGGGCACTGTGGGCGACGATTTACGAGGAAATCCCTCCGCGGTGGAGGTGGTCCTGAAAAGTTAGGCCGTCGTGGGCCGCCATGTGGCGTAGGCCGCCGCGTACTTGGATTGGGCCTTCGGAGGCCCGAAGTTATCTGTTCACCGCTATGTCGGCACTTCACGCAAAACGTGGGCTATGGCCGGCCACGGAACGACGCTGAGTTTATGATACGGGAGAAGAAGGCGGAAAGGAGGGAAACTGGTGGTGATCTCAACAAATCCCGGGTGGGTGAAGTAGTAGGTGTGATCGGGGGAAGGGAAGTCAGAGCACCGGGGGTCGCTAGAGGTGGCGCAGTGGAATTCTCGCGGGCATAGTCGATTCTTTGTATGACAGGGGTATCGCAGCCTTATGAGTTCGTTTATCCAAGGGGTGAAATAATCCGGGTCGTAGGATGAGTCCGAGCTCCAGGATCGCGTCATGGCATCATCGTCGAGGGGATAGCTCTGGTCGGGTTATCGTCACCACGCACGAGCACGTGCAGAACAGGCGGACTTAGTCGCGCTTGAGCGTGCTCGTACGGGATGGCGGTTCCGCATTGAATCCTTTTTTTTTAGCCGGGCGAATCGACGCACGGGGATGCGTGTAAGGGCGCAACTCGGATCGCGTTTACACGTGTTCTCGCGCGACGTTCGCGGGGTCAGACTTCGGATCGTCTAATTGCTTTGTAAGTTTCCATTATGCAAGATGCAACCATAACACAACCCCATCGTGAGATAAGCAAAAACAAGAACAAGATCGCTATCGGGGCCAAATTCCTGTCCCCTCTACAGCGACATCAGGTGCGGGCAAAGATTCGCCACAGACATAACGCAAGGACAGGGATTCTCAACAAAAAGATAGACAAGCAGTCACAACATCCATACATCCATACATTCGACAATCATACACATAATGCAATCAGGACGAACATCGTAAGGACAAGTGTGAGCAAAAACCCAAGCGCAGATTTCAGAAAGCCGAAACGAAAATAAGAACGAGCAACCGCCCCGAGCCGCAATCAAAATGTATGTACACAAATGAAGAGGGGGAAGAGACAAAGAAACAGCAAATCCACGTCCATCGACCTCAACTCTCTCCTCCTCTCTCTCTTCGATGCGGACAGTCCGTCGTCGCGCACCAACCCACGAAGTTGTCACCCCGCTTAGTCCTCCCGCACCCGTCGGATTCGCCCGTGCCCACAGTCCGTCGTGGCCCACGTCAATCCCGCGCGTTCGGCACCAGCCCGTCGGGTCGCCCAACTCCTACTCTTCTTACCTCTTACTTCGCTCGTGTGCCGACCCTTCCTGATCGCGCAACCCCGAGCTTCCAACAACGGGTTAAGAGATCTGACTAATCGCATAGCCGAAATTTATAGTGTGCATGCATGCGCGAAGAACACGGAATTACCAGGACTTAGAGAGGGGATTAGAGAGGGAGCGCCTGCGTTCTGCATGATCGGCCGCGGCGTGGGGGACGTAACCCTTCTCCACGCATCGATCCGAGCATGCAAGCCGCGACTTACAAAAATTTCAGCAAAAGAAAGAGAGGGAGGGCAGGAGAGACGGAGTGCAAGAAGAAAGATACAGTTACAATGGCGCCCGCCCAAAATTACAGTTACACACATGATTAAGGGCGCCCACTAATCAGAGTACCGTTGCGGCCTCATGAAGAAGCGCGTAGACAAAAGGCGCCGCGCGGCAGGAAAAATCCTAATTACTGAATTCCTAAATTCCTATCTAATGCGAAAAAACAAAAAGACCAAATTCCGGAAGGAAAGTCTGAAATTCCGAGAGCCATCGGGGCCTCGACAAAATTCGAAAAAAAAAAAGATTCAAAAGGAAATTCAAAAAGAACAAAGCAATTTCCCGCGCGATGTCCGCGCCCAAAAGATCGAAACCGAACCGAAAGTATTACTCGCGCGTGCACGCGCGGTGACGCGCCAGACATCCATCCAACCAATCAATCAACCGGCTGTCCCAGGACACACCCAGCTCCGTGCCCAACCATTCGAAAAAGAAGCGACGAAAAAAAACGAAAAAGCGAGGACACTGATGCAATTCTCCACCGATCCCGATCTCCCGTAATTGGCCCAACCTTCCCAGCTTAGGCCCCCTCATTGCAACCGCGCAGAAAATCGCGCGTTACAGAAAGTGGTTCGTCACAGCGTTGGGCGTAGTCCCACTGTGCCGTCGTGAAGTGCCAGGTTGATCCCACCGTCCCACCGCTCAATACGAGATTATTTACACTGTGCAGTGCGAAGTACCAGGTTGTTCCCACGTCTCCCTCACCAAGTTTGTTCCAAGGCCTGCCGCTGTGGGCCTGTGTTTGCAACTCGTCCGGTCGCCTAAGGTGCCCAAGCCCCCCCAAGTCCCGGGCCTCAAGCTGTCTCTAGCCTCAAGCCGGCCCGAGCACTGGGCATCAGTATCATCATGGTGCCACCTAGCTGCGGGGCCAAGGAACCACTGGAAGTCCCAGTGTGCAGCCAAAGGGGACTGGTATCCCCAGGGATCTGATGGCCAAGGACCTACCTGGAGTCCCAGGGACCTTTTGCCAAGGACCTACCGGCAGTCCCAAGGGCCTGGTTCGGCCCCCAGGTCCTAGGCCTGGACCTAGCGTAATGGAATTGGTGGTTCCACAGGGACCTGATGGTGACCCCCAAGGCTACAATCTCCTACCCCCTGGCTGCGCCCCCGCACCCCCCGCGCAGTCACAGTATGTAACCTATAAATGGGCAGCGGTTGAATTCACTTGAAGGTCATTGGAGGCTCTGGAATCACCCTGCTCCCTGCTATTCCACAGGGAGACACAGCCCCTTGTCGAGGCTGAGGGCGGACGTAGCGTACCGAGTACTCCATAGCCCAGCCCCGACGCACCGAATCCCGCACCTAGCCGAATGGTGACAATGTTGGTAGCGCAGGGCTTCAGTGGAGTGCTGCCGGCCCTCTCAGACATGCTTCAACCAGGGCTGAATGGGATATCCTGCTTGGCATTCGTGCCTGCAACCAGAGTCCGGTCGCGGCATCCAACCAATAAATGGTTGAGGGATGATTATTCTGAGTGGTAGACACTGAGGTGGGACTGAAGGAGTCGGGGGTGCTTCAGGGAGAATAACTGTCAGACCGGTCGAGAGTTCGAAGGACAGAACAAAGGAGCGTGGCCCCGTTCCCTGCTCAACCCCACCGACCGCCTCACGGAGGAAAAAGGCACCCAACCAACGGAATAGTGGTCGCTGACCTGGCGAACAAGATACTCCTCACCAGGGGCAGGGTCCCACTTGCGCCAATTAGGAGATTTCGGCCGTTGATCTTTGCTATCTACGGTCAATATCGCGTAATTCGTGTAAGTGGGACCTAGCCCCAGCGGGTGTCTGGCACCTGCCAGCACGTGCGAACCCAAGGTCGCGTGGTGGTCATCCACAAATCGCTGAGACACATTCGGCACCTGGTCCTCGTGGTTGACTGAATGGAACGCACTTCCCCAGTCCGGATCCCGCGGTGCGAAAACGGCCCGAGGGCAACGCAGGGAAAGAAAAAGCAGAAGAGAAAAAACAAAAACACCCTCCGGACTGGCCCTATCAGATCGCTGGGCTACCGGTAGCCCGGGCGTTCCCTGAGACCGGTAAGCGAGGACAATAACCTCTGCACGTCCGGTTCCCTCCCCTACCGGTAGTTCCGCTTCCCATCCCTCGCGCGACCTCCCAAAAGTGCCTCGATTCGTCGCTCCCGGTCATCTATCTCTTCGTATTCGTAATGTACCGCCAGAGAGGAAGACCCCACAGCTTATTATAGGGACACCTGCCTCGGACGCGAGGACAGCTGCGGCTGAAGATTCGAACCGCCGTCGTCAAGGAGGAGGCGGGAAGCTTAAAAGCAGATTTTTTGAAGGCGCAGCGTGAGCGCCAGCGTCAGCGCGCGCGCGCGCGCGGTCGGCGTCGGCACGGTTAGCGACCCCGGCACGTGAACAGCTCGCGCCCGAGCGCACCCAAGCGCGCCCGAGCGCCCAAGTCTGCCGGCATCTTCGAGGGTGATTGAACGATGAACGAGTGACGGTCCCGGGCAGAATGCGCACGCGTTGGCATCGTTGAGTCGATCGCACGCGTTGGCGTCATTGATCGAAAACGATGTCTTGTGGCCACCTTCCGCCCTTCCGCCTTCCGCCTGCCCGCCTTGCCGACCTTCCCCGCCTTCGGCCATCCTCATTGCGTCTGTCTACCGGCTGTTTGGTGGAAGCCATGCTGGACGTCGGCAGCACCAACCACACTCGGTTGGGCATCCTGCACATCTCCAGGGAGCGGGGTGGAGGGGAGTAGAGTCGTGCGGCGGTCACCTCGATGCCTCACTCCCGTTCCGATCGCTAGTTCCATACCGAGTTCCATTTCGAGTTCCATTTCGAGTTCCATTTCCAGTTCCATTTCGATTTTGGTTGTACCGCTCCACAGGCAGATTTTAGAGTTCTTTTCCCCGCTTCTTTCAAATTCAGCTTTCACTACCTACCGATCACTCTACTCCTAAGGCTGTACAGGGGACCCCGGCAAGCATAGCGACCTTCCACGATATATATATATATTTTTAAAGTAACATATGTATATGTAACATATTTGTCGACGTTTGTAATATATACGTTGATGATGTTTATTGGGTTGCCTTTTTTTTTTTTTTTTTTTTTTGATTATGTGCATGTAATGCGTTTTCGAAAAGCTTTGTTTTTCTGTTCAATTCCAGATTTTTCAATCCGAACGGTAATCACACGAGGCGTACTATCAGCGTTAACGTTCTTAGTGATGTGACACTTTGCACGGGACTCTGGGAGTGGAATCAAGTCGACGTTGGCCGTCGACTGCCGGGCCAACAGGAGTAGGGAACACGAAAAGTGGAAGCGAAATCTGCAACTCGCGAAGCGAGTGGCAGCCAGTCATGTTGCCGTTTTCGGAATTTAGGCCCTTAGTACCTGCACTACGCCGTTCTCCCAAAGGTGTTTGGCGAGACATGCACCTGGCCTTCTCACTGCAGGCTTGGTAGTAGTGTGATCAGCGTTCTCCTTTTTGATCTAAGTGTAGTCTATCTTCGCAGATCTCTTTCTCTCTCTCTCTCTCTCTCTCTCTCTCTCTCTCTCTCTCTCTCTCTCTCTCTCTCTCTCTCTGTGTGTGTGTGTGTGTGTGTGTGTGTNTGTGTGTGTGTGTGTGTGTGTGTGTGTGTGTGTGTGTGTGTGTGTGTGTGTGTGTGTGTCTGTGTGTAGATTACGGTGTGTTAGTGTCCTGTGAGCTCTCTGTCGCTGTTTTTGTCTCTTTCTGTCTGTCTGCCTCTCTCTCTGAAGGTCTCTGTCTCTCTCACTGATCAACAGACCATCTTCAGTAGTCTCAGATTGCCTCCTTTCTCCTGCATTCTCTCTCTCTCTCTCTCTCTCTCTCTCTCTCTCTCTCTCTGTGCTTTGTCCATTGCCTGCTGTAGGGTGCGATCAAGCCGGCGACTCAGGTCGGGAAGGCGGGGAAAGAGGGACTGGTTTCAGCGGGCGGAGGTGAAAGAGGAGGGGGGAGGGGTGCATTTGTCTGAGACTCTCAGGGGGTGACATCTCTCACAGTCTCATTTACATCGGCCGGCCAGCCCAGTGTGCTCAGGTGGTCGGTCGGCACTTGCAAAGGCAAACGATGGCGGGGGCAACGGGAGTTAATTGTATCATTTCATCGAGGTGCGCGCATGATTTTCTGCCTCAGCCAACGGAGTTGTCGACGGCAACGGAGAGCAGCTTCCGTGAACGACTTGATTGTCGCCCTGAGCTCGGGGAAACGAGCTATGGCAGTCGTCATAACCATCGTCTCAGCGTTGCGCCGCGTTTGTCGTCGGGGGCACCGCCTCCCTTCTCATTCCGGATGCCTCACTTGTATTCTGAGCGCCACAATCGAGTTTCAGCAATGACATGTAATATGTGTATATCTCCACCTCCTCTTTCTCTTAACTGCTGGGGTTTGAGCTCGCAATCAAAGCTGCTGCCCTCAAGGCTTCCCTCTATACTGTCCATCTCCTCCTCTTCCTCCTCCTCCTCCTCCTCCTTGTCCCTCTCATCTGCCCCCTTATCTATAGCCCTGCTCACCGTCGGATCATCTCCAGATTCTAATCTGTTCTCAAATTGTGTCTTGCTTTCAGACTCGGATTTCTTTACAGATTTAGATGCGCTGTTGTTTGGCATAGTTCCAGGACGGACCGATTTAAGGTGGTCGGGTGATCTTTGGCGTTCGGATTTTGGTAGATACTCCTCCTCCTCCCCCTCCTCCTCCTCCTCCTTCTCTTCTTCCCCCTCCTCTTCCTCGCAAAGCCTCGTTTGTAATCGTAGACGAAGTGATGATGAGAATGGTTATGGTGATCGTGATGATGTGGATGATGATAATCGATTGGTAGACGCTGAAGATGGGAAGGATGTACAGCGACGGACTCGGATTCGCAAGATTAGCAATGGTGTAAGATTTAGAATCTCGTCTTCTTCCACCAGATCCTCTTCGTCTAGCTGGCCTTCTTCTTCTTTCTCCTCCTCCTCCACCTCCTCCTCCTCCTCCTCCTCCTCCGTAGGCATGCGCACAATTCGGTGCTTTCGAGATGACGATTCGCCGTTTCCGGACAGGATGAGCGAGAAGGACTTACAGCGCTTGGGTCGGGGCTTGGGTCCCGGTCGGGATTTACAATTTAGTTCCTGGACCGTGCAAATGATGGATCAAGCTGGGAGGGCAGGTGGGGGTAGCCGAAAGAGAGACTTGAAGGAGGACACAGGAGGCCCCAGCGGCGGGAGCAAAGGTGGAGATGGCGATGGCGGTGGCGATGGTGGAGGAGGAGGAGGTGGAGGCGGCGATGGGGACGAAGCCGACGACCATATCTACCTTCTTCCTGTTGTGACACTTGCCTTCGCTGCTCTCCATTTCGGATACTGCGTCGCCATCTGGATCAAGGACGATGGCTTTGACTTTGACTTCTTTCGCACTGGCCTTGGCCTGCTGGGTCTCCTCGTCGTGACAGCATGCAAGCTCAACCGGTACCCCCTTCCCCTCCTCCCCCTGCCCCCCCCTCCTCTCCCGCCTCTCGCCTCCCTCGCCTCACACTCCCCTGTGCAGTTTCAAGTTGAACCCGTTAAGGGTATATATGCACAGACACGCGAGCACACAGAGACACACATGGACAACCAAACACCCACGTATGACGACGGAGCAAGTACACCGCAGAGGTACGCACATTCATGCACACTACGTTCATATACGACTACATACATGCTTGCATGGATGCAAACATGACATACGTACATACTTACATACATGCATGTCGACAAACATGTACGCACATTCATGCACACTACGTTCATATACGACTACATACATGTATGCATGGATGCAAACATGACATACATACGTACTTAGTACATACATGCTTGTCGATGCAAACATGACATACGTACATACTTACATACATGCATGT
>BFEA01000386.1:82878-90159 GCA_003427395.1 Chara braunii | reverse complement strand
CAATCCCGATCCCGACTCTCCCCCGCTACTCCGCTACTCCGCGATCTCGACCCTGACCTGATCCCACCACGACTGCCACCATCCCGACTCCCCCTAACCTTCCCACTCCCTTTCCCAATCCTGATCCCTACTCTCCTCTGCAGATCCCGATCCCACGTTTCTTCGCTACCGATTCCGACCCCCCCCTGCTTGCACGTGCGTGCGACCGTCCCACTTCCTCCAATCTCGATTCTGATCCCCCTTTCCCCCGCTCCAACTCTAATTCCGACTTCCCCCCCCCACTCCCGATAGCACTCCCTGTCCCCCAACTTCGATTTCCCCCCGGCTTCCACTCGACTTCGGTCCCGAACATGACCTCCCATCCCCACTTCCCCTCCGCCCGATTACACAGCGATGCTCTGCGACCCCGACCCGTCCCCCTGCGCGCACGTGCGCGCAACCGTTCCCTCCCCGAACCCCCGCCTCTTCTCCGCCGATCCCGATCCCGCATTTCTTCACTCCTAATTTCGATCCCCCTTTCCGCCGCTCCGACTCTAATCCCCCCCCCCCCGCCCCGCTCCCGACCGCACTTCCCGCCCCCAACTTCGATTTCCCCCCCCCGACTTCCCCTCGTGGGTGTGGACCATGACCTCTAATCCCGACTTCCCCTGTGCTACCACCTCCAGCGACAGTGGAAGCACAACCAACAGAGGACAACCCCCTCTCCCAACTCAGCACGGGAACCTGGCACCCCCCTCTCAGCTGCTAACTTTACCGTTCTTGGCACTTCCCCGACGGAATGCTCCGCGTCTACAGTGCGACCAGTGCAGTCACGGTTTCGACGGGTCATGGTGGGTGTGGTGTCTAGGAAGCAATCTTGTGCTAATGCGGCAATTGGTGAAGTTGTAATTTTTTTATTTTTTTTTTGACTATTGGAAAGCGGTGCTCCTATGGGAATGGAATGGTAAATGGGGGTAGGGGTCATGGGTGGGTGCGGAGGAAGCAATGTTGCACAAATGCGGTAATTGGTCTTTTTTTTTTTTTTTTTTTTTTTTTTTACGCATTTTTTTTTTTTTTTTTTTTTTTTTTTTTTTTTTTTTGGAACTGTTCAAAACAGGTGGTCCTATGGGGATGGGTGGGTGTGGACCGTGTGGTGTTTTCAAAGCCATATTGTGCAAATGCAGTAATTGGTAAAGTTGTTGTTTTTTTTTTTGGGGGGTGGGGTGGGGTGGGGGATTATTGAAAAGAAGGTCGTCCTACGGGGATGGATTGGTAAATGGGGGTAGGGGTCATGGCCGATGACCCCTACCCCATTTACCAATCCATCCCCATAGGACAACCTTCTCAATAGTTAAAAAAAAAAAAAAAAACGAACGCATTTGCACAACATTGCTTCCTACTCAGTTCCTAGACACCACACGGTCCACGCCCACCCATGACTGATGGGTGGGTGTGGTCCATGTGGAGTGTGGACCGTGTGGTGTCGAGGAACTTCGCAGGAAACAATGTTGTGCAAATGCGGTAATTGGTCAATCTGTTTTTTTTTTTTTTTTTTTTTTTTTTTTGGAACTATTGAAAAATGGGGGTAGGGGTCATGGGTGGGTGTGGACCGTGTAGTGTCTAGGAAGCAATTTTGTGCAAATGCGGTAATTGCTGAAGGTGACAGAAAGTCTTTTTTTTTTTTTTTTTTTTTTTTGGAACTATCGAAAAGAGGTGCTCCTATGGGGAATCGGGGATGCATTGGTAAATGGGTGGTCTGGACCATGTGGTGTCTGGGAACTTAGTAGGAAGCAATGTTGTGCAAATGTGGTAATTTGTGAATGGGGGCAGAGGTCATGGACCACCTCTTTTTTTTTTTCTTTTTTTTTTGAACTCTTGAAAAGAAGGTGGTCCTATGGGGATGGATTGGTAAACCCATTTGCACAACACCGCTTCCTACTAAGTTCCTAGACACCGCACAGTCCACACCCACCCATGACTCATGGGTGGTTGTGGACCGTGTGGTGTCTAGGGGACAAAAAAAGAAAAAGAAAAAAAGAAAAAGGAAACATTGTTGTGCGAATGTGGTCAAGTTTTTTTTAACTATTGAAAAGAAGTGGTCCTATGGGGAAGGATTGGGAAATGGGGGTTGGGGTCATGGGTGGGTGTGGACTGTGTAGTGTCTAGGAACTTGGTAGGAACTGTGGGTTCAAAACTCAATTGCAACCTTGCGCATGGACATCGGCAGGGCGTTAGATTGACACACGGCTGGACATGCACTCCTGTGGGCTGACGCATGGTACTATTACAGACACTGCCTGTGCACCACCCAAGGGTTGTTCATGGTGTTGTATGTTGGTTATGGGTTTCACATGGGTTGCTTGGGGGTGTTGATCTTGGGTGTTCTGCTGATCTCCCCAGTCTGGCATATCACACGTTCGTGCCATTTCCACTAGTCGTTCACATGGTAGAGTCGTACGATTGCATGTTACAAGGTCACGGGTTCGAGCTTGGTTCGGACCTTGGGGGGGTCCTTGTCCAGCTTACCCCGTTCTCTCTTCGATATACACTCATCATGCTGCCTATACATCTCGACACATTGATTCACAGAGCACACACAGCCTTGGGGCATATACATAGCTTGCGAATTATACATGGCCTACGAGCTACATACACAAGTTTCCACACATAGTGTTCTGTACATCTTGATACATAGATACACAGACCATACACAGCCTTCGGGTATACACATACATTGCGAACTACTGGGTGGGGTCTAGTATCTGCAGTAGGGACAGGTATGGGCCACCGAGTTCCTACTGATATTCGGATAGAACTGTCTAGTGGCTATATATAAGGCTTAGACCCTGGGATAAGGGTAGGGGTATAAGTCGCTCAGGCCAGTCTGAGTTCCGCCTGGCCTTGGGTAAGCTAGGGGAAGGACGGTAAGACTGCTTCAATGGGTGCTACCCTGTCTGAAACCTAGGGCCCAGAGTCTCTTGGGGCCTGTAGTAGATTGTTTGGGTCTGGCATTTGAAGTTCCCGTTCGACAAGGCTCGTCCGATTCCGCTTCCACCAGAGCAGGGCAATCTATCAGCCCTAGTGCCTATCACTGCTGTTCGGTCCAAGTTACCTGGCAGTGCCCATTGGTAGGGTAATGGTCGTGAGTGCTGGTCACACTAAGGTAGGATAGTGGTATAGGGGGTGCGCTAGGAGTATTGATGTGAGGATGGGATGGAAAGTGGTCTCATATCCATCCTGCGAGCCCCTGAGCCTCTAATCGAAGGACAGGTCCCGTGCACGCACGTGTAGGCCTGACCAAGACGAGCGTTGCCTACACGGGTGTCTGTGAAACCTGGACTCTACCCATTGTCCCGAATGTCTGAATGTCTGTCCTTCCTATAGCATGAATTTCAAAATCCCTTTTCATGTCACTGACTGGAAGTGTTTGAGAAATCGGGAATTCCGGGGATATTGGGAACGCTCCTGCTCGTCCGTGCGACCGCGGGCGGAACCCCCGAACTTCCCTTACTTAACCAGAAACGAACGTATTTGCGAGTGGGACCTCGACCAGGCTTTGGGACGTATCCCCCATCTCCCCAACAACTCGAGCCCATACACGTGTCACGTCGTCACGGAACCCGGGATCATTATCTTAGGGATGGAGTTTCCTCCCTCTCACCGCATCCTGCCCTACCACTCCTTAACCGCCGTCCCCTGGCTTGCAATCGCCCCCTACTGGCCCCAACCCCCGTGCTCTGAGTGCCTGCAGGATCACGAGTACCGAGCCTCCGGCTTCATTCGGCGAACTCGCTCGGAGGAGGAACGATGGGCACACAGCCTTCGGCTGCGATGTTCGGCGCCGGCAGGTGATCAACCAGCGAGATAGCCATAGCGTCCCGACGGTCCACCAGATTCGAGTCCGACCCAGACGACGGAACCAATGGAGGCGGTAGCCCCGCTTCCCTAAGCATAAAACCGGACTCCGATCCGCACCTATCCTCTTGCATTCACATCCCTGAAACTTGCCACAGGAGATCCCAGTTTCGATCTGGGACTCCACCCCCACTTTCCAAAAATCCTTGGCACACCCCTTTTCGCACTTTCAGGCCCACTCACACTCCCATCAGGAAGTCGCGTCGGGCGTGAGGTTGGGCGCCACAGGTGCCCTTGCAGTCAGTCTTCCATGCACTCGTGCACTCCACCTTGCTACGAAATCTGAAGCAGGGTGCCCTCTGGACCCCTGCATTGGCCATCTAGAGGGATCTTCGTCTCACCACGGTGAGCCTGGCCACGGTGGACCAGATTCTCACTCAGCTGCTATTTGGCAATCCCCTTATAGCCATGGAAGACGGGCGCCCCTGATCGTGGCAGGGGACCGTTGGGGCATTTGGAAGGCAGTGGTTGAAGAAGGGGATCTACCTACTGGCCCATCTCTGGGAGAAGCAATAAGGGGTGTGGTTGGAGGATGAGGAGCTGATTGCAAGACTCCCACACTAGATACCCAGAGCACAGAGATTACATGAGCTGTGGGAATCAATCCTGCCGGATTGGGTGCGGCGCCTCAGGGAGGATAACAGGATGAAGGGGGAGTGGGTGGCAGGTCAGGGATTGCCCTCCCCCCTGACAGTATATTGTCGGGGACTAAATAGGCTGAGCATGAAGGACAACCCTGATACGCCCCCAACAGCACAACTACTCTGGGTGAGCCATTGACACCGGCACCGGGAGGCCCCTGCCATCTGAGTCGTGATGAAATCTACTCGGTGGCAGTGATGAGGGATAAGGGGAGGCCACAGTCAGGGCCCTTGAGACCCTATTGTATTGCCACCCTGGCATGCCACCTTGAGATGGATCTGCAGAACTCGGAATGGACGCAACCACCATGGTCGCAGAGGCAGTGGAGGGAACATTGGACAATGGTCTATACACTGCCGTACCAGAGGCAGGCAGAGCACCTAGCAGTGCCCACACTCGAGTGGCTGGCGGCGAGGAGCTGCCACAAAGACATGAGATGCAGGATCTGTGAGGTCCACGATGAGATGCTACTCCACCTGTTCCTTCACTGCCCATGCATACGTGCTTTTCGGGATCACTGGCTGCAGCTTGTACACCAGTATGACTTTCTGTGGCCCCGGGATCACCACGCCTGGATCCTACTGCCACTAGCAGAAACCACAGTACAGGGCCTTTCAAAAGAACAGGTGTGGGCTAGGGAAGTGGTCAGGGCAGCGGCACCATGGGCAGTGTGGTGCTGTCGGAATGAGGCAGTAAGGGAGGACCAGGCATCAGCACCAGCTAAGCTCATGGGATACTTCCAGGACACTTCAGGCAGACTTCTAGAAAGAGCTCAAAAAGCTGACTCTCACTACCTCGCTGGAGCACATGACTTTTGCACGCATATGGGGACCTCACGCGCCGTTGGTACACTGATGGGTGGACTAGGCGCCTGTCGTTTGGACCTGTCGTTAAGGGTGGGGAAAGGGTGGTGTACACTCTCTGATACGAGTGGCAAGGGGTAAGGGGGGTGTAATAATGTGGCCCACATTTGTAATATGGAATGATGAATAAGGGTTTTTTGCACATAAACACATCTGATGTAGGTGATGTAAGTATAGCACACTTATATGGTACTAAGTATAACAAGCACGCTGATGCAGGTGATCATGATAACAGATGGCAGTAATACATGCTAGTTTTGCACAAAGGGATAGGAAATGGATGACTGTGCTTAAAGCACCAGTACACCACATATCGGCCCGCTGGTGTCAGCCCAAAACCCGCACCATTTCCGAGGCCGCCGATTTTTTTTTCCAACGGCGGGCCTGGCCGCGCAACACCTCCGAGTTTTGCTTGTGGCGACAAAAACTTTCTGCAAGGCTGGGGCCGTCGACGCCCGCCGTGTACCAGAGGTTTAACGGGTGGGTGCTAGAAGGGATTGGTACGCGTGCCTGATTACGGATACAAATAGTTCAACTATGGGCCTCGCAGCACTACTCTTGAAATGTGCAAAACGAGAGTGAATCTTCTGCTCGAATATGGACAGATACACCGCCATGATTTTTGTCTTTTGTGCATTTCAAGAGTAGTGCAGCGAGGCCCTATGTCTGGGAGGGAAACAAGCAAAGGGAAGGAAGGAGCAACGTTACGATAATTGTGTATTGCAAAGCTGCAGTGATGATAGGATAGAAATGGAATATAGGTGGCGGGTACAGAATGGGTTATGGATTATATGCCATTGGGTAGGGAGAGTGTGGTTGCCCGGTTGTGAGCGGTGCCTGGGTACCAAGGGGAGTCTCCCGATCGTACACGCTCGACATTCAATACTCCCTTGTGGGGGGCATTCTTGGACAACACGTTATGCTTGCCGGTGATGAGCAACCGGACTGGTACCGCCTAGAATAGAGGGGGTTGTGTGTGTGTTTGGTATGGAGAAAAAAGAAAGAAAAAGAGAAGAGTTGGCCTGGGCTGGCATGGGTTACAGAGCCAAAAGTTAAAAACTAAAGTAGGTTGATAGATTGAGGGGCAGGGCCTTGGATAGCAGGAACCTGACTGGAATTGCGGTGAACATCCCACAGGTGGGGGCCGGCCCTAACCTGGCCAGGGTTCCAGGAAAAGGGACAAGGGAGAGCCACAAAGTTTAGAGGGTGAAAAGAAAAAAAGAAAAGAAAAGAAAAGAAAAAAGCAGAGGCTGCTCTTATCACTTCCTCAAGTGGTGTACCTCAGGGCCCCATACTCACACTAGCACGTACAATCGCAAATTATATGTGAGCCAATTTGGGATTATACGGCACTTCCCAGTCACACAGCACACCCGTATAGGTCACAAAACAGAAAGGACACAGTCTCAACCTGCTCTAGGAATGCGATTATACGGGCCGAGGGGTCACACAGCACGATGCATTAAAATCCATCCCTTTTTCCTGTTTTTTTTTCCCCTTTTCTTACGAGAGCTGTCCGCCAAACGTCAAATTCTTTTGTTTTGTTTCCAGAAAGAAACAGGTCTAAAAGAAATACGCAATTGCGGGAACCTCCAGAGGTTCCCGCAAAATATGTAAGCCGTGCCCATTTGCGTGAAAATGCAAAATACGTAGCCTGTGACCCAAAAAATCACCTATAGTTTACGATTTTATGAAAATGCGTGCTAGGGTGAGTATGCCCTCAGCCGGAGTTAAGTCCAGTTGATGTAGCTCAGTGGTTAGAGCACCGGTTGGAAATGCGCACTGTGGTATAAGGTTGCGGGTTCAAAACTCCGCAGCCTTGCGCATGGACACCGGCAGGGCGTTAGAGTGACGCACGGCTGGACATACATCCCCTTGGGCT
>BFEA01000386.1:53945-71226 GCA_003427395.1 Chara braunii | reverse complement strand
AACTGGTTGCTGCTATACTAGTAGGGCGAACATACAGATTTTTTTTTTTTTTTTTTTTTTTTTTGGCATCTAACATATAGCGTGTCGGGTTTCGCCCGATAAGGCAGCATGGCCAGTTCTTTTTTCTTTCTTTCCCAATGATGTCCACACGATGCAAAAAAAAAAAAAAAAAAAAAAAAAAAAAAAAAAAAAAAAAAAAAGAGAGGTACGTACTATACATAGTTCGGAAGAGAGGAGAACCCGGGGTCAGGTCCCATTTGCAAAGAGGATTGGATAAAATTCCTGAATCTGGACGAGTTTTGCGCAGAGATGCAGAAAAGCAGACCAATCGGAATTTTTTGCATCTTTCCACAACCAAGTCCAGATTCAGGAATTAAATCCAATCCTCTGTGCTACCGTAGTGGGACCAGAGGCCCCTGTATCTCAACCATTTGCTTTTTTTTTTTTTTTTTTTTTAATTTAAATTTGCTTTTTTCTCCTTTTGTTTTTGAAGAATTCGAGCGAATGATGGATTTCCGGCGATGCTGCGCTGCACCGTGTCCTACTGGGCCGTGGTCCCACTAGCGAAGGGGATAGATAGGATAGAAATCCTGAATGTGGCTATGTTTTATGCAGAGATACAGAAAAGCAGTTCTATCTCGATTTCCTGCTCCTGTCCTCAAACACGTCCAGATTCAGGCATGCACTCCGATGCTCTTCGCTAATGG
Organism: Chara braunii; assembly: GCA_003427395.1. NCBI lineage: Eukaryota > Viridiplantae > Streptophyta > Charophyceae > Charales > Characeae > Chara > Chara braunii. Next base: position 70,519 of record BFEA01000386.1, on the reverse strand, counting down.
GACCACGGCCCTGCTAATACCAGCAAGTCTGTGCCTTGGAGTGGTGCGCTACGACGCTACACCGTGCGCACGGGTCCCAACACCAACAGCGGACCATGAGACCCCTCTATATACTCTCTCACACCAGTACCTTCTGTTCCCCCCGACCCTGCGCACCGGTCATCACATCCGTACCTGGATTGAAAGCTGCACTAAATACACAGGTTGAATGGTGACCAGTGTTGTGTTCAGGGGGAAGAAGAAGGGAGCCGAAGGTCATTCCTTGGGCCAGCGAAGCGGAGTACGGTGTGCGCGTGTTTGCGCGAGTATGCTTGTACCGTACATGTACGTGCGAGTGCGTCCACGTTCCGCCGCAAGTGTGCGCATGTGCGCGCGTGTTTGCGCGAGTATGCGTGTATATCATGGTCGTGTTGCATTGTGCGGATGCGCGAGGTGGCTATCTATGTGCGACAACACGTGGAGGTGGCTATCTACGTGCGACAACGTGGAGGTGGCTATCTACGTGCGACAACGTGGAGGTGGCTATCTACGTGCGACAAAACGTGGGCGACAAAGAGATGCCGCCTTCCTCCGAGAGAACCGCACCGTCACCGCGACAATACCGCACCGAGAATAAGAACTTGTATCCATTTATGATCAGGGTGCGTTGTGTTGGGGGGAACCACGGTACGGACGGAGGTTAAGGATGATGACGACAACAGGGGGTGCTAATTGCGCATTACGAGCGACGACATGGGCGGCACGTCTTTCCCTCCCTCACGACGTGGGCGACACGTCCCTCCTTCTCTCACGAAGTGGGCGACACGTCCGTCTACCAATGTCGGAGAACTTCCGGCACCGTGCCTGCAGTTCGTCCCCGTCAGACACCAGGAGGCTGAAGGGAGGGAGGGAGGGAGGGAGGGAGAGAGACGCCTCAGTTTTCCCGGTATGAAAATCGAGAGGAAGGCGTGTACAAGATGCTGCCTTTGTTTGTCTCTTGCCGCCATCGACAAACGACAGTTCGACGCCGTGACTCTACACTATTCTTGCGCGGCATGCACAGCTGCCCAGTGCGCGGCGTGCGCAACTGCGCAGCGTGCGCAGCGTGCGCAGCTGCCCAGCGGGAAACGAAGAGGATGACGAGGATGGGAACGCGACCAGGAAGACGCAGGGGAAGAGTGGAAGAGCAGAGGAAGAGGGACAGGGTCATGGAGAGGAGTAGAGAGAAGAGAGAGGAGAAGAGAATAAGAAGGGAGGGTAATTAGTGACGTACGCAAACCGCCGAACGCCGCGGGGGGAGCGCCGATGTTGATCCTCTCCGCGAATGCAGGTCCCGACAGGGCGATGGCAGTGGAGGCGACGGCCGCCGCGAGAGCGTTGACGGCGAAGCGGCGGGAGATGTGGTCGGCACCGGACTCCTCCTGGGACTCCGCCTGCGCGCGCACGGCGAAGGACCTCAGCGACCTCGTCGAGCTCTTCGCCGCGGGGGCGAACACGCGGGAAGCGCGGGTGGCTGGGTTGCTGATCTCCACCTTTGTCGTGGCTCCCGCCAGACTGGCCGCGGCCATAGCCGTGTTGGCTGCGGAGAGGGTCGACGCCGCCATGCCTACAAGCTAGTAGCTCTGCTTCTCAGCTAAGGAGGAGTGCCGACAAGGCTGCTGTCTGCCTGCGCGCTGGCGTGCGGAAGTCGACGTCCCGCGCCTTTCGTCCGCCGACCCCCGCGAAGTCAACAACGTCCGCCAGCTGCCAGCAAGCCACTCAGCGCAACTGCCAGATATGGCGAAAACGCGAAGCTTTCTACTACGTCCACGTACGTACTACGTCGAAAACGCCGCTGCATTTCCTTCCTGCCTGCCCCGGCCCCNCCCCGCCCCGCCCCTCCCCTCGGCGCCAGCGCGCCAGCTGCTGGTGCGCGCACACCCCATTCCCAATCTCGCCATCCGCGGGAATACACCGACCGGCCGGGGTCCCCGCGGTCGGTAACCGAAGCCGCGAGAATCCACGTGGCTCGTCCCAAGCCTTTCCCGAGCCTCGGTCGCAAGCCTCGCGCCGTCTCCCCCTTACCCCGCCAGCGGCTTGCCGTGCCGCGCCGAGCCGCGCTAGCCGGCTGGGTGGCCCGGTCACGACGAGTCTCCCATAATGCACTGCGCGCCAAGCCGTGAGAACCCCCGCGGGTGGTCCCGAGCCTCGATCGCAAGGCTCGAGATCCACCCCCCACCCACCCTCCCCCGTCCCCGCATCCCCGTTCGCCCACCCCAGCCTACCCATAACGGGTTGCCGAGCCTAGACGGGGGGTCCGCCATCAGACAAGGGCCCGTAATGTGTAATTGTTTTTTTTTTTTTCTTTTTTCCCTTGTGGAATTGTAATAATAACTTAGTTTTTCAAAAAGAGGAAAAAGAACAAGAAACAAAAAACTGCAATGCAACGAGTCCGTGACTCCGTCCGTATACCGGTAGTTGGCCCACCTCCCCGGCATCCGTCCGCGAAGATTTTTAATTTTTAATGCCTCTGGCTGGAAATGGCTCGGCACAGAAAGGTTGTCCAGATGCATTCATTTCATTCACTACCGTCGTGCGGTGCCGTCGCCGGCCTGATGATGAGGAATCTCCCCGCGCTCGCAAGGGGGCGGAGTCGCGCGCCAGTCGCCAGTCGCCAGTGGATAAGGCGATTGCCTCGGATAGCTCTTGCCAATCGCAACCGTCGTCCTGCGCTACCAGATGGCTGCGGCCTGCGGCAGAGAATCAAATCACAAGCCACTCAGTGTCCCATGTGAAGAAATCACACCCTCGCTGCCATAAGCTCCTGGGGGTGGGGGGGTCAAAAAGGAGGGGAGAGGCAGGCATCAATTTGCACCTTGACCCAACGGGCCTACCTAGCTCAGTTGGTACCCCCATGAACTGTTGAAATACAGACCCAAGCTCGAATCCAGATGGAAGCAGATCCAGAGCCAAATCGCCATGAAAAAAAAAAAAAAAAAAAAAAAATCGCCATGAATTACCTTGGGGCCAGCCAGTTCAACGATGATATCTCAAGACGCTGGACCCGGTTTCCAGCAGGAAAAAAAAAAAAAAAAGGGCCACCCGCCCAGCCATTTAGCTCCAGAGGCCGAGCCCTGAAAGTTGCAGCTGTATACGGGCCACATAATTGATTTCATAGGGGGGAAATGTGCTGGTGGTTCAAAAGAAAGAAGAGGAAAGGAAGAAAGAAAGAAGAGAGGGGGGGAGGGGGGAGGGGGCGGAGGGGGCGGAGGGGGAGGGGGGGGAGGAAGAAATTTCTGCCTTGAAGAAGGGAACGAAAAGGCAAAAAAAAGGGAACCATAGATTTCTGCCATGAAGACGAACCACAATCTTTTGCGTCAAAGCAGGGCTGGAGCTCCCCTTACTACTGGCACTGGCAGCGACGCCTGCACAGCCCTACATGCCCCGTAATTTTGCGCAGAAATGGTAGGTGTTGTGCGGACGGGATGGGAGGGGAGGGGAGGGGAGAAAAAGGGGTGGAGGTCTCCACAATCCCATTTGAGTTTGGGATCCCAAGCCTACAGTCTTCCCCCGAATACAACGTACGGTCATTATAGCTGAATTTAGACCGAAAGATACACCAAATTCAGCTATAATGACCGTACATTGTATTCGGGGGAAGACTGTAGCCCCATGTGAAGACCATTGTCCTAAAAAAAAAAAAGAACAATGTTAGGGCCAGATCCCACTGGCAAAGAGGATGGGAATAAGTGTCGTAATCAGGACATGTTCCACGCAGAGATGCAGAAAAGCAGATCAATTACAGCTTTTTGCACCTCTCCACAAACACGTCCAGATTCAGACACTTATTCCAATTGTTTTTGCCGGTGGGATCTTGCTCTTAGGCTATACTCATACTATGACTTCTCCGACTCAACTCTAGACGGGATTGTACATCAGCAATTTTCTCATGGCAAACCACAACTCCCTCCATCTGAGGATTCTGATCACTCATGCCATTATGTTGTCGTACCAAATACCCTTACAAGGGTATTTGGCGTGCCTTTTGCAAATCACGCCCGATGCGGCCTCGTCCGATGTTGACGGCGTTTCAGTCCCCGCCCGGATGAGCGGTGCACGCGGTGTGTCAACGACGAGGTGCAACCCTGCGAGGCACGAGGGGTGTGCAGCATCAACGGCCAGTGACAGTAGCCCCTTCTTCCCCGTCTCCCTTTATTTCTTTGTTTTATTTCTATTTTTATTTTTATTTCTTGCTTACTGATTGGTGATCCCGTTGGTCGGTGTCGGCTTCAAGACCGGCGTCGGGACCAACGGGCCTAGCTCAGTTGCTACATCGCTGGACTGTTGAAATAGAGATCATCCCGGTTTGTGTCTTGATGATGGCCGGTCACCGCAATGATGGTATCTCAATGCTATCGCCCTCGTTCTTGGACGTGGGGTGCCTGCCGATATGGGCTGTTGTGGTCGACGTTGCAATAAGGAGCGCGAATGAAAGCCCCATGGGAAGCTGCCATGGCGGCCGAGGACCTTGAGCACGAGCCTCTTTTGGCGGGCCTGTTCGGGTTTCCTGCGTGTTCGGGATGCTGGCAAAATTCCTCTATCCTGCCCATCTTGAAACACGTACCGAAGGGATCAACGTGCATGAGAGCAGGTGGGTGTATAACCCACGAGGCAGAAGAAACCTGAGTGGCAGGAAGCACCTGCAGGTGCACCGTCCACCACCGACAATCTGTTGTGAAAGGACTTGAGGTCAGCGTGCTTATTGAGACCCGATAGATGGTGAACTAGGCCTGGCCCAGCGGAGGCTCACAGCGATACTGGGTGCAAATCTATCGTCGGAATTGGGTATAAGGGCAAATGACCAATCGAACCATCTAGTAGTCGGTTTGCTCCAAAGTGCCCACCGGATAGCTGGAGTTATCGAGGAGATCGGGTTGCGCCAAACGCTGTCAGAACGAAGGTGAAGAAGAAGAGGATGGCGACGGGGGAAGATGGTCAACATGGTCGGGGTGAAAGCGGTGTCTCGCTCATTTCTCAATGAAATCGAGCAAGAGAGGATGATAAACATGGGTTTTCGTGGTGGTTGACCGCGAATTTGAAGTTGGTGTGGTAAGTAAGTTAGTACATAGGAAGCTAGTAGGAGAAGCAGTTGCGCAGAGGAATGGTGAGGACAGGTATGGAGGAAGCTGATAACGTGAAACTCACCCGATTCTTGATGAAATCAGGTGCACTGGGGGAAGATGCGATTCCAGGGTTTTGAATCATGGCGGATCTGATGGTAGAATCAGATTTTTGGCTCGACGTGCGAATTTGGCAGTGCCGTGGTTTGGGGTTGCGCGAGGAAAGAAGAGGTTTGAAGAAAAAAATATATCCTTCCGTGTTCTAATCGAAGATTCATTCTTTTTTTTGCATGTTTGAAGAGGGTGCACATCTGCACACGAGTAAGAGGTAGGGAGAGGGAGGCTGACCTCTTCTTGGTAGTGTGGATTTTGGCGCCCATCGCTCTGCTGTTTGTTTTCCCCGCTCATCGCCCTTTTGCTCACGGTTATCCCCCTCGTGCTTATGATGACCGCCCCCATTGCTTTGTTACGGCCATGTCCCCGTTTGTTGGTTGGTGGGCTTCTTTCCCCTCATAGTCGAAATTGAGGTCGTGCCTCGCTCTCCCTTGCACGGTTGTCCGTTATTGGTGTGCATCACGGTGGTTGTCATAAGAAGTGGACTATTGAACTATAATCGCGACCCTCTTTTGGCCGAACAGAGTCGTTCCTCTCGTCCGAGTTTGTTTTCCTTCCCACGATTGTGTCTCTCTGAATTCGTCTAAACCTGGTCCTGTCAAGCGGCCAGGTGCATTATAGGAAGCAAGGGTTGATCGTGGCGATCAGACTATCACCGAGGAGGTAACAGCCACAAGCTAGGCGACGAGCGAGCGAGCAAGCGAGAGAGAGAGAGAGAGAGAGAGAGAGAGAGAGAGAGAGAGAGAGAGAGAGAGAGAGAGAGATGTTGGAGAAGAAAAGAAGAGTACATACCTGGTCGTAGCACGCCAGTGCACCTTCCTATGTTCTAAGGGAAGATTCATTCCCATATTCCAATTCCAACGGGGCAACAACAATCGACGGGCGCGGCAACTAACAACCATTGCAATGCACCTTCCCATGTCCTTGGGGAAGACTCATTCTCATTTTGTATATTTAGTGAGTAATGGAGCACAACCCCATCACCGCCTGCTCGTCAACCTGACCTAAGTGTTGATGCTTGTCCTGCTCACAATCGTCGCTGTGGCCATTTGTTCCCATATTGGCTTCGAGTGAATTAACAGTCAAGTATACATACAGGCAGGAAATGCTTGCAGAGAGGAGGGCATACAAGAGAGAGAAGGGTTCGGGGAGGCTTATTTGTTGGAGCTTACCTTTGTGCTCATCAGGATGGTCATGCACAATCGTGCTCATGATGAAGGACAACGAATGCCATACTACACGTGCAGTGTGAAAATGAGTGAACCAGGAAAAAGGGCAGTCGAGGGGGAAAAAAGAGGAGTGGGAGCAACACGTACCTGGTAAGAGTGAAGATTTGCATGGTCATCATCTTTATCTGTCGTTGTTGCTTCTGCTGACGTCGGCGAGTTGCTTCACCGTTTTTAGATGGAATAGAGTAGTTGAGTGACCATAGTATGGGTGTTGAACGTCGCAAAAAGGGGGATTGCATTCATAGCAGTGGCGAGCACATGCTTCATTCACTTCGAGTTCATTACTTTGATCTATGGCGGTGTCACATCAGTGTACTTCTGCTTTCCGGGCAACTACGACTTCGTAGCCGCAGTTTGGACCGAAGCGCTACGACTTGAAATGGTGATCAGGCTTTGCAAGGGGTCAACACTGCGACTTGAAGTGGTGATCAAGCTTTGCAAGGGGTCAGCGCTGCAACCTGGGGACTTGTCAGGATGCTGCTACCTATCCTTTAGGTCGTGGTTTGGTTGTCTCCTCTGCGTTTTGCCCACCATTGCGGGTCCCTCAGGCGATTGAAGGTGTAAAGGCTCTCTCACGTGAGTCTGAGTACACCTTCGTCGTTTCTGAGAGACTTAATTATTCTCTTTTTTTCCTTCTTACTCGCAATTTAGTCTATTGGTTTGGAGAGGAAGGCGGCAGGTGGGATTGCAACCCGTTACCCACGCCAACGCCTTTGTGGGAGGTTCAACCTGATCCTACGAGAATCGTTTTCTATTATCTTTTGGTAACAGCTCGGTTCACAACATAACTTTGCTTACACCTGTAGCTAAACTTCATGCCTTAGCCCTATGAGTTTTTATGTGTTTCTTTGAGGGTTTTAACCAGATTTCTCGTATTCAAGTTAGCCATTATAAAGGACTGAGTTTTTATGAAAAGACGGATAATGATTGAGGCTTGAGTGTGTAAGGTGTGGTGTGAACCACAGGGAACAGTAAAGTTGACCACACTGGTATATGGCAACGTGGCTTTTGTGTGAGTGTATGTCTTATGCAGGTTAGTGTTTTGAGTGTAATGTATGAAGCACATTTTTTAGGTAGTGAGAATGACAATTATATATTGCACGATCTACATACATGATGAGCCTATTCTTTACCTTTTCTATTCTATCTCGAATTCTAATCGAAACGTGGATAATGAGATGTTTGTTTGTTTATTTATTGATTGATCATTATTTTTCTATGTGTAAAAGATACTTTACGTTTTTTAGGAGTCAAAAGAGACTAGGCGTGATTTACGTACGAGGCGGTTTTATTTTGACAAGGTGTATCACGTGGTTAGATGGACCGTCCTAGTTGACCGACACAAACTCATGCTTGGCAGATCGACCCCAGAGCGTCGACTCTCATACGAGTTCAATTAAGGGATTCGACCGCGACTACCCCCTATGCTACAGCGAACGAGAAACGCCCTCGGCTGGTCCATCTTTGCGATTGCACCTGAGAAACTTTTGTTCTATGCACTGGTAGCTCGGCGGGGATACGCCTGTCCAAGGACGATGACAACCCCTTGGGCAAAGGTAAGTTGTGCCTCGCGGGGTCACGAGACCACTATCTTGTCATAGGGGCTCGAGAGAGGTACGGCTAACGCACTCGGCCGGAGTGGCGAAAGCTCCACTGCGAATAAAAAGTCATGCAAAAATCCTGCGTGACGTGGGCGAGAGGGTCCCCCTGCGGGAATGATGCGCTCGACAGATGGCACCATTGCTGGGGATCTCGACTGCCTACCGGGGGTCCTTAGTGAACTAACCTAAATTATTGGCAAACTGATGATCTAAGCAAAACGACAATATTTGAGGATCTTCTTAATGATGATGATGATGACAGTTGTTGTGCGGATTGATTGAAAAAATAAGTGTTTGGTGATGCATTTACTTACTCTGGCGCTATGTATCACCCGCGGACATGACCGCGGGTCATTTTACCGCATGCGGTCATGACCTCGACCGCAGGGGCCGACCGCCCGCAACCGAGTGCGGTCGGAAAACCCCGACATTTTTAATTCGTAGGATATTGGGCAAAAAAAAAACTAAAAATATGAAGTTGTAGGTTTTTTTACGCTCTACAACCTCATATTTTTAGTTTTATTTTTTGACTTCGTTTCGAATTAAAAAAAAAAAAAAAAAAAAAAAACCCAAAAATCCCTCAAACAAAAGTTCTTCACTTTATTCTTTTAATAAGAAAAATAAAGGATTTTGTTTATTTTTTATCTCAAATTTGGTAACGAGTTTGGATATGACCCCAAGGCAAAAGTTGTTCAGTTTATTGTTTGGCATAACATATATTTTTTCAGATTTTTTTGAATTAATTYTTTTTTTTTTTTTTTTTTTTTTTTCATGACTGCGGGCCCGCGGTCATGCCCGTGGTGACCGCGGCCGCGGGGGATTCATAGCTTTGGCGCGTATGATGGCAGATTCAATGAGCACCTTTTGATTTTAGTATTTTAGGTGATTGGACAATACTTTGCATGTCTGATGCGGCTTCGATTGAGTGAGGCGGTACCAACATTGCTAGGGTATGTCCATTACCGAAGTAAGCTTTGATAGTAAGTGTCAAAGTCACAAGGCTAGTTGAGTTATTATATGAGTATTGTGTTTCATATGCGTTGGGAGGTACTTAATTTTAGATGAGACGTTTTCCCCTCATTGATAAAACCTCGCTTTAGGCAAGGCTTTCGGTAAGCGAGTGATATGGATAAGGGGGTGACCAATGAGCGCGAAGTGAGGGGTTTAATCGTAAAGGTATTTCCTTGAGCAAAGGTTGAGCTTTGGTATGATAGGTATTGCGATGAGTATTGTGCCTAGACTCTTCGGTGATGTCAATCGGTGATAAGTTAAGTCACATTTAGATTGTTTAACTGTAACTACCGACAAACTTATGGAGTAGAGGCTACTTGGCTAGAGGTTTGACTCATCCGAATAGAGGTCTATATTGTAAGCATATGTAGTATACATATTGTTTCTTAAGCAGTTTTATTTGGTTGCTTCTATATGTGTGTTTTTTATTGTATATAGTTTGGTGTCTGATGGACGACTTCTGTATGGATTACCTTCCATTCGAGAGGACATAAACTCTGCATGAAACCCATGTCCGGTATAGAACCGGAGATGAATGGGGTGACTCGCTTTTATGGATGCTGATTCTTCCTAAAGAAAGTCAGCATGTGTAGTTTTCTCTCAATGGAAGTGCATTCCTGAATTACTATTATCTCGTTGAAGCTTATAGAAGCAGTTACCAATCTCGAGAATGGTAGTGAAACCCACACCGGAACTATGTTCCTGGTCTATTGGTGGGGTGTTGTTACATTTCCTCAGAAAAGGAAAGTAACTACACTATTTGATAAAAGAGGAGAAAGGGGTTTGTTACCTTACTTGAACATTGATGACAAAGTGGGGCAACTTCTACTTAGCCAGGGTGGGTCTACAGTGACGACCTAGGAAAGACTCTCGTTAAGTAGGGTCACCATACTTAGAAAGGTATGGGATCGTCATCACCTGTTGTTTTGACAGGTATGAGTGGGGTTGTACTGCTAACCCTGGTCGATTCAGTAAGGTGCAAGCGCTGGAATCAGAGGGGGTTGCGATGAGGCTTGATCCTTAAAGTGGGGCTCATGAGTCAAAATGTTATCCCAAGAGGATTACACCGTCCCTCGACAGTATATGTTTCGCTTAAAAGCTGAAGGAGTAGCATTTGTATCAAATTATTTTACTCATTGACAGTTTTATTTTTGTCTTCCAGAGTCTGCAATATAGCTTTGAAAGTTATGTATGTTGCATTTTTTTGCAGGCCTGACATTTAAGCAATTTTTTCATCGAGTTTTTTTAAACGCAAGTGATATTTTTTTGTTACATTTATAGCAAGCAATTTTCGCTTATCATGATGTGAACTATTGTTATGAGTTCATGCTATCTACCGTGGATTGAATTGCGCTTTGAATTCATGATTGAAGTATTTGTTTACGTGGTATGTATATGTTTTATTCTTTCTTAATGGTAAAAATAGTATTGGTTTGATGTTTAAACCACATTTTGAAAGTCGTGTATATTTATCAGTATATATTTGTTATATTACATGAGTTGAGACTTGCATAAGCATGAGTGAGTATTTGTTTATAGGCTTTCTTCGGCATCCTTGTTGTTCTGAATAGGTTCTCATGCGGAGTCACATGATGAATGTTGGGGTAATTTTAGTTGAGTATATACTACTATAATATTTATTTGCTTAGTTACATGACTCCTTTCGAGTCTGAACCGTCTAACCGCTCGTTGTTTGTTCATTGACTTTGAGTAAATTACTTTGATCTATGGCGGTGTTGCATCAACGTACTTTTGTTTATCGGGAAATTACGGCTGCATAATCGTAGTTTGAACAAAAGTTTTAAAACGTTGCGACTTGAAGTGGTGATCAGGCTTTGCAAGGGGTCACTGTTGCGACCCGGGGACTTGTCAGGGTGTTGCTACTCATCCTTTAGGTCGTGGTTTGATTGTCTTCTCTGCGTTTAGCCACCATTGCGGGGTTCTCAGACGATTGAAGGTACTAAGGCTCTCTCACACGAGTCTAAGTGCACCTCTATTGTATTTATCTGGTAAACTTACTTCTTTTAAGGATATACTGCCCAAATTTTTAGTAAATCAGAGAGTTAGACAAAATTCAACCTTGTAAGTTAAAAATCGCTTTCGAATTTCATATTCACCCGAATATAAATTATGAAAGGACACTTCCTCTAGAGGGAGTGCTGCCGAATTTTCTTAGTTTTAAAGAGTTAGATTATATTTTGATATGAAAATTTTTGACAACCCACCGTGTATATGGGAGATGCTGCCAAAATTTTCCTTATTCTTCTGACTTGTATGAATAGGTAAATTTAGATTTCGTCTTATGAGGATTTGAGTAAGATGTGATATGAAGGTTTATTCTGCATACACTTAAAGCTTAGTATTGGGCTTTGACCTGTGTTGTCTTGCAAATTCTTCTTGGTCATTTCGATTCCCAATATGATTAGTTTCAGCTCAATCCTACGAGGACCGTCTTTTATTATTTTTTGATAATAGATCAATTCACAACACAACTTTGCTTACAACTGTACCTCAACTTGATGCCTTAGCCCTATGAATTTTTATATGTTTCTTTGAAGATTTTAATTGAATTTCTTTTATTGGTCATTATAAAGGACCGAGTTTTTATGAAAAGGCAGATAATGAATGAGGCTTGAGTGTGTAAGGCGTGGTGCGCGCTACAGGGAACATAAAAGTTGACCACACCGATGTATATCAATGTGACTTTCGTGTGTGCGTATGTTTTATGCAGGTTAGTGTTTAAAGTTTGATGCATAAACCACTCTTTGAAAACAGTGAGAATGACAACCATATGTCGCACGATCTACATACCCGAGGGCCTATTCTTTGCCCTTTCTATTTTATCTCGAGTTTCGATCAATACGTGGATGTTGAGATGCAACTTGTTTGTTTATTTATTGATTGATTACTATTTCTCTATGTGTGAGAGATACTTTATGTTTTTGGGAAGTCAAAAGGGACTAGGCGCGATTTACGTACGAGTCGGTTTTATTTTGACAAGGTGTATTGCGTAGTTAGATGGACCGTCCCAGTTGACCAGCGCAGAGCCGCGCTTGGGATATCAGCCCCCAGAGCGCCGACTCTCGTACGGGTTCGATTACATCGTTCGACCGCTCGTACCCCTATGCTACAGCGAACGACAAACGCCCTCGACTGGTCTACCTCTACGATTGTACATGAGAAGCTTTCCTACTGTAGACTGGTAGCTCGGTGGGGATATGTCTGTCAAAGCGTGGTGACAACCCCTTGGACACAGGTAAGTTGTGCCTCGCGGGACCTCTATCATGTCATAAGGGGTCGCGAGAGGTACGGCAGGTGCACTCGGCTAGAGCGACGGAAACTCCTCTACAAAGAAAAACTCCTGCAAAATCCTACGTGACGCGGCCGGGAGGGTCTACCTGCGGGACCGATGCGCTCGACAACGTCCTAAACATAATTAGTTATCTGATGAAAGACCCGGACGGACTCCGGTCAAAGGCAACAGTGTTGGGTAGGCAGATCAAGCCTTGGTTAAGGCACTGTCGCGCAGGCTTATTGCTAGATCGCATTCTCCCATTCAGGCTTTCATACCTAAAGAGTATCCTTGCGTGCACTACCACATGCAGTGTTTTATGACCATCAGGCCAACGTTTAACCTATGAGAGTCTGACCCTAATTACTACCCCTCCACCTATCACGACCATATATATTGTTTGTACTACTTGTAGCTACTCCATTTGTCCTGCACTCTGTACATATTATATGTCCAGATGCATGTAGGCAGTTTATGAGTAGGCTATGTTGGTTGTATAGGTATTCTCATGATCAAGAACAATGAACAACCATCGTAAAGTTAGTCAGGTTAATGCTAGCTTATCACAAACATAACAAAGAAGATGTTTCACCATAACTTTTTCTCTGCTCTAATAACTTCAAATTTGAATTTGTTCACTTTAGTACCCAATCATGAGCCTGCCTAGTTTGTCGGGGAAAGGGAAAAAATTGCCAAAAATATTTGCACTACACTTTTATTTGTCTTTTTTTACAAGTTTTGAGGGAATAGGGAACGAAGGAAAAAGTGTTGCACAATCACAATCTCACGCAATTGTAGAATGTAAACCATTATTGTTAACCCGCTTATTCCAGAAGTTGCGATTTTTAATACAAAGGTTGGGGAAAATGGCAGCCTACTTCGGTGGGGGGGAAAACAAAATCTCGAGTACCATAAACCCAACTTTGGCAATTCTACTTCTCAATTTCCTACTACAAAATAGAACACTCCAAAGTCGACAAGTCCATAAGGTAGTTTTAATGTATTTAAAACAAAATTAAAAATCGGACAAAAATGTTTCTAAAAAAAACGAATGGGTACAAACTGAGTGCATTTGCTGAGAGGCACCGCCAAAACCCAAAAAATATTGTTTTAGGACGAATACTCTTTTTGATAAAGGTTTTTGGTTCGACAAAATAAGTTGTACAACAATAATAGGATGAAACAGAGTCAATCAATATCTCCATTAAACCACCATTCCCCCCCGCAGCCTAAAGTCGATTTTCCGAGGAGTTAGGGCCATGAACGGCGCGGGATCGACGACCATAAAAAAATAAAAAATAAAATTGAAGTTGTGAAAAAGTCAGCACGCTGTTTTCATTTCAGGCACTGCACTTTTAATTTCTCGATAGCCTCATGCAACATTCAAGATGTAAATGATTGACATTTTTCCGCCTTAACCTAATATGTCAGTTATCCCTCTTATGGTCTCCTACAACAAGATAGCATCTCATGAGACATAACTTATCTCCCTCAATAGATTTTTATCATCCTCCAAAGTTGCCACTTCACATGTGATAGTTTTTACTCGTTGTGCCAAAGTTAGGACAACCGAAGGCATTTCTTATGCATTGTAGCATAAGGAGTACACGCGGCCCTACACCTAAAATCCCACTTATATCCAAACCGATACTTACGACGCTGATCTCCCAAGGCAGCCAAGGTTGATTGGAATGAACCTCTAACCACAAAGAATAAATCTTTCATAATTTAGTTGCTAGTCTAAGTTTAATCCCTCTCTTACTTTCGTATTGTACCATTTACTTATATTAGCTCATGTTCTGGATCACATGGTTCCGAATGAATAAAAGTCGCACTTCCGTCTTATCATACCATTCCTAAATGTGGAGGCTTACAATTATTGATTATCATTGCGGTGCACTACTTGAAAACCACATGTATGCGACGTCTTGCGGTTTTCAGAGTCGAAGGCGACACTCAAGTAGATGTTGAAGGGTAACAAATAAAAGTGGCACTTCCGTCTTATCATACTATCCATAAATATTAAGGCTTACAAATATTGACTATCATTGCAGTGCACTATTTGAAAACCACATGGTTGAGACCTCTTGCGTTTTCAGAGTCGATTGCGACACTCAAGTAGATGTTGAAGGGTATCACAAGGATATGCCTTTAGTGATATAATACGGTTGAAAAAGTAATATTTCAATCTTGTAGTTGGTCATCTTTCTAACAAATTGTAATGGTCGACGGTGACTGAATGTTCTCTGATCGAGAGTGCTCGTGTGGGTTGGATAAGGATCTTAAATTTCTTAATGCGAATTAACATATCGAAGTAAAAAAAATTCAACACTACGTGTAAGTGCCCTTTTTCTTATATTCGGTTTAACCCTCGCCAAAAAAAAATAAAAACTCTTTCGGACCTCTCTCTTAAACTCGGTTAACTCTTAAACGAAGATTAAAATGTCTTAGCATCTTCACCCTTCAAGAGTTAAACGTTGCGACTCCTTTTTTTGCGTCACTCTTAAAACGTCACAACTACCTGAAAATTTGTCTTGCCACCTATAACGATGAGTTTTCCGTCAAGAGAATCGTCTTCCCTCGATGTGATATCGAAAGTCGAAACTAAGGTAAGGACCTGCATAAGGTGCATGACCCCTACAAGATGACCTTTTGCCGCATTTGCACGCAAGTGATGGGATGGTTGACTCTCCTTATTGTTGAGGTAATATGCAGACTTCGCGAGTCTCATTACTGGCGTGACGACTCAACATTCGTCAATGAAATTCTCATGATAATTTACTGACAACGTCGTTTCAATGCAAACTTTAGGCATAATCCAGTCCAAAGTTTGACACGTAGTACAATACTCTATAAGTGACATTTAAATTTTATTGTAGCTTAATGTTAAACGTCGTTGTATCTTTATGAGAGTCTTGTGTGCATTATCATTATTGTGAATTGGGTCCTCAAAGTTATGAGGAAAAGTGACTCGTGTGGTTGCAAATTTCCATAAGAGAAACAACATATGCTCTACGTCTTGTTTTTTCTCTTACTGAAAATTAACTGAGAAACAACATATGCTCTACGTCTTGTTTTTTCTCTTACTGGAAATTAACTTACTTTGTTGGAATCTCATATAAGTACTACCCATGCTATACATAGTTTTGTGTCCACTTTCTATCTTTTGAATTTTTCAATGCATCTTTCACCACCCCACTCGATCTTGGTTTTTTATTCGGTCCATCGAGGATCTTGTTTGCCTTGTCTTATCTCGCATTTCTCAAAATATGTGGTTACAAGCTAGTCTACCAGAGTGGCCCAAGGTCACTTGCCTGGCCGGAAAAATAAATAATAATAATAATAACAATAAAAATAAATTTGATTTTTTTTTCAGTAAAGAATTTCGATTTGGCCATGAGCCAAAAGTTGTTCAATTTATTTTTCTGCATAACATAGTTTTTTTTTTTGGTTTTTTTTTTTTTTTTTTTTTTTTTTTTTTTTTTTTTTTTCCGCTGGGACCTTCCCTCGTCCTTGCATGGGCTGGCCACCCGGGACCAGGGCGGCCAGGCTGGTAGCCTAGGTTACTGGTGAAATAGTCAGTTTTATTGCTTAAAATGTTTTTTAAATAATAGTGGTAATTCTTCCTTATAACCATTTAATGCTTTGAAGCTGGCTAGCACGGCGTACGTGTACGCGGGTTGTGCGTACACACGTACACGTATTCCTGTACGGAACACGTACGCACGTACACGTACTCCAGTACATGGGAATACGTAAAAAAAAAACGAAAAAAAACATCGAAAAAATCTGAAAAAAACGTATGTCGTGCACAATGATATTTCAGACAACTTTTGCCTGAGACTCATCGCAAAATTCTGTACCAAACTCGAGTTAAAAATCAAAGACACGAAAACATATAAATAAAAATAAAAAAATAAAAAAATAAGAAAAAAACAGAAAAAATAAAAACAAACTTCTGTAACAAATATATATTATGCAGAAACATGATACAAATAACTTTTGCCTAGGATTCATCCCCAAATTCCTAATCAAACTCGAGTAAGAAAAAAAAAAAAAAAAGGTAATATTATCATAATAATTTAAAAACTATTTAAAATAAATATTTTTATATTATTCTTTTAAAGTTTTGTTCAAGGTTTTGGATTTTTAAATCAAGCTTGGTTGGGAATTCGGGTATGACTGCCAGGCAAAAGTTGTTGTTATCATTATTATGCACAACATACGTTTTTTTCAGATTTTTTTGATT
>BFEA01000386.1:0-39256 GCA_003427395.1 Chara braunii | reverse complement strand
TGACCTTTGGTCCTCGACATTTTGATCTTGTTATATGACATTCTGGACTACCATTTCGGAGAACTACCAGACTCTATCTTGTGACCTATCGGTGTGATCTACCTCCTACCTCCTTCGTCTCTCCTCCCACCTTTCATCTGTGTATGTGTGTACGGGATCTGGGTATCGTCTATGAATGACCCAGACCCCACCATCTCATGATTGTATGTGTGTGGAGTGATGCCATGTAGGTCAGTCTATGTGAGTCAGTTCGTTATCAGACTTCCGCTGCATAAATGCTCATCCTATATTGGTTGATCTTTGGTTCTGCCCATACTCATTGAAGTATGTAACAGTGTGTGTGAGTGTGTGTCTGTGTGTGTGTGTGTGTGTGTGTGTGTGTGTGTGTGTGTGTGCACGCGCACGGGCGGGAGGCGACCCCCCCACAATCAATCCATCAATCAATCAATCGAAAAAAAATTGATTGATTGATGGATTGATTGTGGGGGGGTCGCCTCCCGCCCGTGCCCGCGCGCACGCGCGCACACACACACACACACACACACACACACACACACACACAGAGTGTCATGTATGTTTGTCTTCCTCCTCTTGTTTGTCTTTCCTCTGATTTAGTACTTTTTGTATGCCCAACTGAGCACCCTTTAGTGCAAAGAGTAGGTCATTCCTCATCTGGACTGCCTGCAGCAGTCTTAGGGGGGGGGGCATGGTTCGGGATGTCTGTATTGCCTGTGGGTGATGACGGATGCTCGTTGGAGTGACCACCTGGCTCAGTGGGTGGTGGGAACCGACAGTCTGAGGGGTCACCCGTGATGTGGGTGGGTAATGTGCTGCTTCGCTTCATGTTGGATGTGTGGACTGCCTCGTCTGCGTCCCGCCGCTGCCTTGCTTCCTGTTCTGCTTGCTTCGCAGGTCATTCTTTGCAAGCTGCTGTCTTCGCTGTGTGGTGTGGCCGTGTTGTTGGTGTTGCCTTGCCCTTTGATGCTTCGCTGCCTTGCTACCCATCCGCTGGCCGTGCCTTCCGTATTGAGTGCCTTGTTACTTTTGCCTTGTGCTTCGCTGCACGGATGCCGAGCTGCTGGTCCGCTCGCCCTGTCGTCCCTTGCAGTGTGGTTGCCTTGCTTCTGTTGCCTCGTGCTTCACTACATGGTTGCTGTGCTGTTCATCCGCCATCCGCTTGCCGTGTCATTCCTTGAAGTCTTTTTTTTGGCGTTGTGCAGCTGTGTTGCCTTTACTGCGTTGCCTGGTGCTCCGCAGGGTTCCTGCCTGCTGCTATGTTCCAATTGGGGACAGTCTGCCTTCAACATGGGTCAAAGGGTTCAGACCCGAACCATCCAATACGGAGATTCCACAGATTGTCGAGGGTTCAGCCTCCTGATGAGTCGGGCCTTTCTCTTTTTGTTTGTTTGTTGTTCATTGGCTGGCCTTGCGTCGTTTGTCTTTCCACCCGCCTCCTCCGTGCCCTGCAGCCTGTGTCCTTTGTTGCGGCTTGTCATTCTATGCCTTACTGGTTGTCTTGTGTGGCCTCTTTTTAGGCGTGGGATTGATTGTATGCTTTTCTGTCTTCTGCATGTCTAGTGGACTTGCAGTGCTACTTTAAGGGTTGTCTATTGACTTGACTCACTTAGATGTGTGTTCTATCCTGAAGTGTTGTGTCGGTACAGGGCACAATATCTGTGCCGGAGATGTTCGCCATGTGTCTTTGCACACACATCATCACACACTACGCACACACACGTTTCCTGTGCACAGGAAAAGAGCGCCTCTGTGTGTGTGTGTGTGTGTGTGTGTGTGTGTGTGTGTGTGTGTGCATAGGGGGAAGGCGACCCCCCCCCCAATCAATCAACCGATCGACCTTTTTTGCATTTTATTTCTTTTTCTTTTTTCAAGTTTTTTGTTGTTTTTGGCGATCAATCAATCAATCAATCAATCAGCACCGCTGCCTTCCAACAAACAACTGGTTAATAGACCGGACGTATCTGGAACAGAAGGGTTTGGCAGTGCCATGGTGCAAATCCTGCCTGTCTTCCTACCCCCACCGCAAGATTCCCGAGACTATAGAACACATCTTCATGCAATGCCCGGGGGGGGCGCTTACCTGGCGCTGGTGGGACAGAGTCTGGAGACAACTAGGCACTGAATCCCAATGGCCTTGGGACTGGAGGGCACTCCTATGTGAAACCTGGTCCTCCCCCACGCACAATACATTAGAAGATAACATGTTTAAGAAAGGGAGGGGGGCAATCATTTGGGCTCTCTGGAGAAAACGGTGGGTATTCACGCCATCGAAGGAGTCAGAATACAGGGAGAAGAAGTTACCGAAATGATTAAACAGTATGTCCAAGATGAACTGCGGGCACATTGGTTGAAGGTGAAATCACAATTAGATAGTTTCCGCACAAAAAAAGGACATATCCCAAGCTATTAAACAATTCTCAGGGGACTGGTTGGGGTCTGAGCAAAGGGGTTGGATAGCCTATATTCGAATGGGAAGAAGAGGCTTCCCCGGAGCACAGTCGGGATGAACCAAGAGGAGATTACGCCCTTTGTTTCAAGGAATGGACTAGGACACACTGCAATACCGCTGCGCCCCGCCTCGGAATTTCTTCCCGCCTCATGGGCTCTCAATGGTGGATCTGCAATCGTATGGAGCAGAATAAATTCAGAATAAATTTAGGCAAGGGAAGTAGTAGCCTTTACAAGCAGCAGTAAATCCAGCTCTGATTCGAAAGGACAAGGTCGGAAAGTGGGGAAGGAAGGTAATGGACATTTGGGACAGGGGGTGTGGGGGCAAAGGAGGGAGGGAAGAATTAGCTCTTAGCAACTGTAGCAACAGTAGTAACACACCAGAGCAATCAATGCTGGCAGGCGTTTTCTCAGTTTTTTTCAGGATAAAGAATAGGGTTAAGGTTTTAGGAATAAAAGTCTGAAGCGACCCACACCAGTCAGTAAATAAGGCAGCTTAGCGACTCCAGAACTTACATGGGATCAGGCAGCCAAATAGCTGAGAGGAGTAAGCTAGTCGAGCCTCATTCTACAAGACATGTGATTCAATCAGAGTTAGCAGAAAACAGCTTATCCTTCATGCAGGCTAACTTAGGCAGGGGTAAGGGGTGGTACATTCTTCCCAAAAGGAAGCAATCAATGCCGTCCACTTGGGCCTCCCAACCATAATGGGGAGGAGCGTGCGTGGTAAATTTTGTATCATTCTTGACTTGCCGGGGGAATAGGAACTGGACTGTTGCTCCCCAGAATGGTAGGAGCCAGAACCGAGTGTGAGGATTGATCCCTGAAGAAGGGGCCTTGCCATGATGTACATGTTCTGGGCTAAGGCCCCAGCAAGCCTAGTGCCCGCCCTAAGTGAAGGCGGGCCAGCAAATCAACAAGAGCCCTCTGTGCAAACATTTCACGAAGTGGGGTCCATAMAGTTGCAGCACGCCAGTTGGTTGGTGTGCACCGAGTATCGGAGCTCTGCAAATGCAGAAATCCCAGGGCCCCGAGTTGGTTAGGCCCTGGGCACATAAACGTGAGGCCGACAATGCATGCTGGATATAGAGGCCGAAAATGCCAAAGGGAAACCGGTCCACTATCTGAATCTGGCCGCAGGCCTTGACGAAAGAGGTGCAACTGCATCTCCCTGGCCCCCAACTGCATCGGGCCTGGGTACAGGCACTGGGGCCCAGGCACAGGCTCAAAGGAGGCCGCCCACACGCAACACTGGCATATAGGCAAGCAGGGCAAGTGGGTGAGGATCTTGGCCATTGTGGGCAATGCCGGCACGCTGCGCGAATGCGAGCTGCTGCGCTGCGCTAGGCTGAGGTGCGAGACAGGCAGGCACTAGGCGGTAGGGCGCTGCCTGCACACAGGGCGCTGGCGGCCATAGCCGGGCTGCTTGAGGGCGCAAGGGAGGTGAGGGCGAAGGTGGTTCTTCGGAGGTGAAGGGCGCTGTGTGGGATAACAAGGGAGAGTGTGGGTGAAGGAGGAGACGTACCTGGTGGAGGTGGGAGGTCGGCATTGGTGTTGACATCATCACTCGCTGGTCGTCAAGTTGTCTGGTTGCTTTCATACTGTAGTTGTAGTGTTAGGCTGTAGAGTAGGTAGGGCGCCTGGCGCCATTCAAGTGAGAGAGCTACATTGGATTATGCTGTTGGTGTTGCCCTGTTGGGCTTGGACATTGACTCACGATTCTTCTGTATCATTCTCAAATGGATGGTTACTCAGTTCCATTGTGCTATCTGCTCTTGCTTTGACAACTTGGACTTCAGTGTGATTTTGCAATCTGGATTTCTGTGCTTCGTCCATATTCATGTTCCTTGCGATTTGGTATCAGAGCTGGTTTGATTCGCCACTTACCTTGGTGCGCTGGCGTTATACAGACTTGGTGCGTTGACGATGCTTCTTCGCAGTTGGTTCTTGTGACGTCAGGCCATGTTAGGCGCACAGCCTGGGTAGAGAGGTGTGCGCCGGAAGGCTAAGACGGCATTAATTGCCGTRGTGACAGGCGGAATGTATGMTTGGTGATGAGAGCATGCTGATGTGGCRTTCRGCTKAGGTGGCACTGCATTGCGTTGTGGGTGGTACCGAGGCCAAGACCGGTCATCAAATGCACACTCAGCTCAATTGGTGAGAAATCTGTGGTTGGGGGCAGCTATCTCCAGCTACGTTGTTCCCTTACCTTATCTACTCTCTCAATCTCTTCTTACCGTGAGGAAGTGAGTCCAACTTGAGAGTCCTCTCTTTTGGTGAGGTGTCGTGAGCGCGCTACCTTGAGAGACGACAATCTTCCCGCAAGCATCTGGAAGGAGAAAGGGCGGTGCCTCTGAAGGGCCCTGGTCGAAGCACTGGGTCACGGTCACCATGCCAACCCAATGGGAGTAGGTCACGCATGCGATGGCTGCTGTCCATTTTCGCACTTGCTGCGCTGAATAGAAGTCCTGCCAGGTGTGCCAGGATTTTAAGAGACGCTTACCAGACCATCTATAAACATTTCTGGTTGGGGACTCGGATTGATTCTGGCTGTGATCGTCGTCCTGACTGCGATGTTAAATAATTCCTGAGGAGATGGGGGCTCTCCTAAAATTCCTCCTGATCAGCCAGATCAACCGGGTGTAAGGATCGTTCTGTACGAGGGTAAATAAGAGAGGACTGGCTGGCTTGCTCGGCAACGACGTGGGCACAGGGGTGGGCCGAAAACACACACGAAGATACCGCTGCTCAATGATGCTTGCCGGTATGTTGGATTGAGGGGAGGGTAGGTTCTAATTGATGCTCAACTGGATACACAACCATACCCACTGATCACACATCTGCAACAGGGTTTTGTTTTATTATTGATTAGTTGGTTGACAGCTGCTAACACCTCACAGACAGATTAGAGTAGGACTGTTGTATACTACCATAGCCAGTTCTATCTAATGCTGCTGTAAGTGAACTAATTAATATAGAACAAATACCATGTTGACAGTCTTTTGAGAATGTTGTAGGCTGCCACTTGATCGGTCAAGTAGGGGACCTGCCGGACACAACTATTTTTAGAAAATTAGGTGCCGGTCAGACACATGCTGTGGTAGGACTCCATTAGGGGGTTCTAGTGCAGATAGTGTTTGCCTAACTCATGAGTGGATCAGACACCGTTGAGGGTGAAGTTGACGATGCAAGACTGACACGTTCGCGATCACTTAGGGTCCCGCACGTGTTCCAGACCTTACAACAGGGAGACGAAAGACAGCTTCGTGCTGAACGCAGAGCCCGTGCTCTAGCAGCAGCGAGGGCAGAAGCGAACCTAGCAGCTAGGGAACAGGCTGCTGCAGCAGGCAGAGCAGTAGCGATGTCTAGCGCAGCGGCATCCTTTGCTGCCTCGTCCGCAGTATCCTCGTCAGGGACCCATTTGGGTATGCCCACAGGGTCCATGGGTACTTCCAGTTCAGTAGGTTCTCGACAGTCTACAAGTCAAATGGCGGGCTCGCAGTTCAGCCCGTTAACCTCACGCGAAAGGGAGCTTCTAGAGCTCCAACAGGTCGAAAGGATCCGTGAACGATTAGAGAGGGAACTGAAACAGGCAACCGATAGAGAAAGAGGAATTAAAAATAGAACAACCAGGCTTGAAACGTTAGAGGCTGACAAAGCTGAGTTAGAGGGTTTGGATGAGTCAGGATTGACTGAACCAATGAAGGTATTGAAGAACAATATGCTGTCACTGCATGCGCATGTGGACAGCCGATTGGACTTTATGCAGAACACTCTAGACCAGATCTGGACATTTTGCAAAGGCCAGGATTTAGGCCACCAGCACAGTCGCCGTTGCCGTTAACGGCGATGTCACGCCCCTTTCCCGTACAAGCTGGCACACAACCAAGTGGCACGTCTGCAGCAGTCTCACAGACTGTTGCTTCTTCTTCTTCGGGTCCAGCGGCGGTTGCTACACCACCACAACAACCTGTTCCCCAACAGGGACAGCAGCAAGGTCAATGGTACCCTAAGACCCTTGTGATCTCAGGCGAGAAGAAGGATGAGGAACTCACACTTGGTTGAGAACGGTTCCGGTATGGGTAAAGGCGAAGAGGACTTTGCAGGAGGAGGAGGTGATTACTGCTACATCTTACCTCGAGGGTAAGGCAACCAAATGGCTAGATGGTTTAGTTGCAAAAGCCGGGTACGGACGACGCATGGCGGACTGGGCTAGGACAATCACGTTAGACCAGTTCATGGCGATGGTAGAAGCTCGATGGCACAATCCACAGCAGGCGCAAATGGCCACTGATGCGATGCACAGACTAGACCAACGAAAGTTCAAGTCGGTCGGAGAGCTTACGACTACCGTTGAAAGCCTTATCGTCGTCCCTGGCATCAACTATGATAACCAATTCCTGTTGACCACATTCGTAAGATGTCTTCCAGAGAACCTCAGGAACTTGCTGGCCAGCGAGGCTCGCCTCGAGTATCACTCTTTTGAGACATTGTCTAGAAAAGCCTTAGACTTAGAGGCCACTCTAGGGAATGCTCAACCTACTCAGAATGACTCAAAGAAGAAGAAGAGTCCGCAGGAATGGAAGAAGAAAGGGGCTAAATTGATGATGGTTGAGTTCGATGGGACTCAAACAGAGATCGATGAGCTCACAGACCTGCTGAACGCTTCAGAGCACGACAGCGAGGAGATCGCTGAGGGTAGCACCCTCGCCGCAGTAGTCAAGGCTAAGGCTGGTGGCCGAGTGAAGGGCCATCAAAAGAATCAAGGGAAGGCCGCCTCCAATCAGACCAAAGTTGTTGATTGGGTCAAGGCAGGTCTTGATCAAGAAGTGTGGCGGGACCGCAAAGTGCGTGGTGCTTGTATTAACTGTGGTGAGTATGGACACACCCAGTACAAGTGCCAGAACGCGAAGGTCACGCAGAAGATACCTCCTAAGATGGGGGCATCTTCTTCCCAGGCTTCTAGCTCGGGAAACACGTGAGGCCGGTGGAAGTTTTAGCTGCTTCTACTCATGGTGAAGTGGGCCCGATACCCTCCCCACTTCATGAGATGGCCATAGCTAATGACTCTTTAGTCACCCCGCAGACTCATCCARACCAAACTATGCTCTGTACGTTGGATGTGTCTGAAGCCTTAGAAGATCTGCAAAGCGAGTGGTCAAACAAGGACCCTCGCGAATCTTGGGTGGCACTAAGGAAAGGTCCTAGAGGGGAACATTTCGTGGTGGAAGTTGATGTAGGAGGCCGCAAATGTGGTGCCTTCATAGACATTGGCTCCACGCGGAATTACATAAGTGGCGACTGTTTGGAAAGGCTGCACCTACAGGACCGGGTACAACACCTTAGTAGACCTGTAGCATCTACTTTGGCCAATAAGGAGCGCATGATAGTCACAGACTATATCAAGGACGTAGTCTGTACCTTCTCCTACGGAGGAGGGGAACTCAATAATAAAATTCCGTTCCTTGTTAGCGACGACTTACCATTCGACATGTTGTTAGGCATGTACTACCTTGAGGTTGCTAAGCCCCAGTTTGACTGGGACAAGAAGGTGCGAAAACATAAGTTGCCCGATGGCCGAACAGTCACATTGACTAAGTTCAAAGCCAGTAGCATTATAGATACCTATGGCTGCTTGTGTGCATCAACGTTGTCACATTGCCTAAGTTCAAAGCCAGTAGCATTATAGATACCTATGGCTGCTTGTGTGCATCAACGTTCTATAACTATTACAAACAGAACCAAGAGGAGGGTATGTACCTACTGTATGTCTCTGAGAAAGCGGAGGCCGTTAAAACACCCCCAGAGATAGAACACGTCGTTGCTAAGTTCCCTGATCTGTTCGAAGAGCCTACAGGAGTTGTAGAAAGGGAAGTTGTCCACACTATAAAAATCATTCCAGGGAGTAAAACCCCAAAGGGAAGGATCTATAGGATGACTCCCGCCGAGTTAGATGAACTTCGGCGACAACTGAAAGACCTGACAGAGAAGGGATGGATCCGGCCTAGTACTTCCCCTTATAGATCTCCAGTACCATTTGTACCAAAGAAGGGGGGTACATTGAGGATGTGCATTGACTACAGAGGCCTTAATGCCATCACAGTGAAGAACGCAGAGCCTGTACCTCGCATAGACGACCTATTGGATAGGGTGCAGGGATGCAAGTACTATAGCAAGATAGACTTGAAATCCGGCTATCATCAGATCGCTATAAGACCTGAGGAACAACACAAGACAACTTTTCAGACTCGATATGGTCTGTATGAGTTTGTAGTGATGCCCTTTGGTCTTTGCAATGCATCGGGAACATTCCAGCACGCTATGAATCGGATCTTCCATGACCATTTAGATAAGTTTGTCGTGGTTTACCTATGACATTCTGATCTTTAGCAAGTCTGTCGGGGAGCATGCACAACACGTTGAGACTGTACTTTCACTCCTTCGACAGCACAAGTATAAGGTCAACCTAGAGAAGTGTGAGTTTGGTCGCACTAAGATATTATACTTGGGTCATGAAGTATCCGCGGAAGGGATTAGGCCGGAAGATGCGAAGGTGGCTAGCATTCGAGACTGGCCACGACCTCAGACTGTCACTGAGGTCAGATCTTTCTTAGGAATGTGCGGCTACTATAGGAACTTCGTAAAGAACTATTCTACAGTCGCCTCTCCTTGACTTGACACGCTGTGGGACTGGAGTGACGAGTGCGAGGGTGCTTTCAAGCGATTGAAGCATGCACTCATGAATCATGAAGTTCTCATGGTTCCCGATCCTCAGAAGTCGTTCATAATGACCACTGACGCAAGCCAATACGGCATTGGCGCAGTGCTGGCTCAGCAGGATGGGAAGAAGTTGAGACCGATTGAGTACATGAGCAAGAAAATGCCATCGAAGAAATTGGCAAAGTCCACCTATGAAAGGGAACTCTATGCTCTCTACAAGGCACTTGTCCATTGGAGACACTTTCTGTTGGGACGGTTCTTCTACTTGAGAACTGACCATCAGATGCTCAAATGGATCAAGACTCAACCGACTCTTTCTGATGCACTCAAGCGCTGGATTGAGGTCATAGATCAATATGACTTCAAGCTTGAGTATCTGAAGGGAGAGTACAACAAGGTTGCAGATGCGCTATCTCGTAGAGCAGACTACCTAGGGGCGCTAGTTTCCGAGTTCGGTGTATCTCAGGAAGTAACTCGATTGTTGGTGGGAGCCTATCAGGAAGACCCTGTCATGATGGACATCATGCGCAAACTTCAGGCAAAAGACAAGGCCACAGAAAGTGAGTTTGTGATGGTGGATGGGTTACTCTTTCTTGATAAGGCCGGGTGTAAAAGGTTAGTAGTTCCATCGAGTGAGAGTTTGTGTAGTTTATTTTTAGGAGAATGTCACGACGCAACTGGACACTTCGGCTACAAGAAGACGAGTGCTAATCTAGTACAACGATTTTTGTGGCCTGGAATGTTAGATGACGCAAAGAAGTATGTAGAGACCTGTCAAGTCTGTCAGCGGGACAAGCCGCGAACTCAAGCACCGCTTGGGTTGCTGAAGCCCTTACCTATCCCCGCTGGTCCAAGACAGAGTGTTTCCATGGACTTCATGGACACCCTGGTGACCAGTAAGAGTGGCAAGAGGCACATTGCCGTCATCATCGATCGATTCACCAAGTACGCTAGACTAGTTGCCATGCCAAGCCAATGGACAGGCCGAGCAAATGAACAGAGTTGTACAACACCTGCTGAGGCATTACATCAAGCCCAGTCAGGATGATTGGGATAAGAAGTTGCCTCTCATCGCCAGCCTGTACAACAACGCTGTACACAACAGTACCGGCGTTAGTCCTAATCAGCTGCACTGGGGATGGAAGCCTAGATCAGCTCTGGACTTCCTCCTACCTGAAAACCGACCCTCTGCAACTCCAGGCACACTTGAGTATGGTGTGCAGTATGAGANTACAGGGAGAAGAAGTTACCGAAATGATTAAACAGTATGTCCAAGATGAACTGCGGGCACATTGGTTGAAGGTGAAATCACAATTAGATAGTTTCCGCACAAAAAAAGGACATATCCCAAGCTATTAAACAATTCTCAGGGGACTGGTTGGGGTCTGAGCAAAGGGGTTGGATAGCCTATATTCGAATGGGAAGAAGAGGCTTCCCCGGAGCACAGTCGGGATGAACCAAGAGGAGATTACGCCCTTTGTTTCAAGGAATGGACTAGGACACACTGCAATACCGCTGCGCCCCGCCTCGGAATTTCTTCCCGCCTCATGGGCTCTCAATGGTGGATCTGCAATCGTATGGAGCAGAATAAATTCAGAATAAATTTAGGCAAGGGAAGTAGTAGCCTTTACAAGCAGCAGTAAATCCAGCTCTGATTCGAAAGGACAAGGTCGGAAAGTGGGGAAGGAAGGTAATGGACATTTGGGACAGGGGGTGTGGGGGCAAAGGAGGGAGGGAAGAATTAGCTCTTAGCAACTGTAGCAACAGTAGTAACACACCAGAGCAATCAATGCTGGCAGGCGTTTTCTCAGTTTTTTTCAGGATAAAGAATAGGGTTAAGGTTTTAGGAATAAAAGTCTGAAGCGACCCACACCAGTCAGTAAATAAGGCAGCTTAGCGACTCCAGAACTTACATGGGATCAGGCAGCCAAATAGCTGAGAGGAGTAAGCTAGTCGAGCCTCATTCTACAAGACATGTGATTCAATCAGAGTTAGCAGAAAACAGCTTATCCTTCATGCAGGCTAACTTAGGCAGGGGTAAGGGGTGGTACATTCTTCCCAAAAGGAAGCAATCAATGCCGTCCACTTGGGCCTCCCAACCATAATGGGGAGGAGCGTGCGTGGTAAATTTTGTATCATTCTTGACTTGCCGGGGGAATAGGAACTGGACTGTTGCTCCCCAGAATGGTAGGAGCCAGAACCGAGTGTGAGGATTGATCCCTGAAGAAGGGGCCTTGCCATGATGTACATGTTCTGGGCTAAGGCCCCAGCAAGCCTAGTGCCCGCCCTAAGTGAAGGCGGGCCAGCAAATCAACAAGAGCCCTCTGTGCAAACATTTCACGAAGTGGGGTCCATAMAGTTGCAGCACGCCAGTTGGTTGGTGTGCACCGAGTATCGGAGCTCTGCAAATGCAGAAATCCCAGGGCCCCGAGTTGGTTAGGCCCTGGGCACATAAACGTGAGGCCGACAATGCATGCTGGATATAGAGGCCGAAAATGCCAAAGGGAAACCGGTCCACTATCTGAATCTGGCCGCAGGCCTTGACGAAAGAGGTGCAACTGCATCTCCCTGGCCCCCAACTGCATCGGGCCTGGGTACAGGCACTGGGGCCCAGGCACAGGCTCAAAGGAGGCCGCCCACACGCAACACTGGCATATAGGCAAGCAGGGCAAGTGGGTGAGGATCTTGGCCATTGTGGGCAATGCCGGCACGCTGCGCGAATGCGAGCTGCTGCGCTGCGCTAGGCTGAGGTGCGAGACAGGCAGGCACTAGGCGGTAGGGCGCTGCCTGCACACAGGGCGCTGGCGGCCATAGCCGGGCTGCTTGAGGGCGCAAGGGAGGTGAGGGCGAAGGTGGTTCTTCGGAGGTGAAGGGCGCTGTGTGGGATAACAAGGGAGAGTGTGGGTGAAGGAGGAGACGTACCTGGTGGAGGTGGGAGGTCGGCATTGGTGTTGACATCATCACTCGCTGGTCGTCAAGTTGTCTGGTTGCTTTCATACTGTAGTTGTAGTGTTAGGCTGTAGAGTAGGTAGGGCGCCTGGCGCCATTCAAGTGAGAGAGCTACATTGGGTTATGCTGTTGGTGTTGCCCTGTTGGGCTTGGACATTGACTCACGATTCTTTTGTATCATTCTCAAATGGATGGTTACTCGGTTCCATTGTGCTATCTGCTCTTGCTTTGACTACTTGGACTCCAGTGTGATTTTGCAATCTGGATTTCTGTGCTTCGTCTATATTCATGTTCCTTGCACGAGAGGTTCTGTTGTTCTCAAAAAAAGAAAAAAAAAGAAAAAAAAAAAACGATCAATCAATCAATCAATCAGTCAATTAATCAATCAATCAATCAATCAATCAATCTTTTTTTTTTTCTCTTTCTAATACCCCGACCCTTTTCTTTTATCGATGGGGAGGGGAGGTACCCCCCGACACCCGCAACCCCCCCAGCACCTCACTCCCCCGACACCCCCCCCAGACGGCCACGTACGGAGGGGCCAAAGTCCATACGGTCAGGCCGCACGGGCCTCGGGGGGCCGTACGGACGGTCATACGGAAATCCGTATGACCTGTCTCCGTACGTGGGGACTACACTGGCCTTCATCAACAGACAGTCCATGCTCTACTGCAGGGCGAAGAATTAGGCCATGTATGAATAAAGCTGTGTCAAAATCAGGACCGCCCAGCGGCCTGGCTTTTGTCCAGTAGGGCTCCCGGACGGCGCGACCGGCGGGCCCAACGCAATTTCACGCGCGGGGGCGGGGAAAGGCCTTTTTCGGCCAGTGGCAGCCTCCGCAGCCACCTAGTGCTTGATTTTTTTTTATAATGACTTTCTAAGTTTCTAGGCTGGATGGCTACGATCTCGCATTTGAATTCGAACGGGGGATTGTCCTCCACCAGCATGAAGCATCTCAGTGGACTTTCTCAGCTAAGGGGGATGGAATGCGAGGAAGAAGCCCTCACGAGGCCCTATTAGACATCACATGTTCTGGGCAAAGCCCCCAGCAAGCCAAGTGCCCGCCCTAAGTGAATGCGGGCCTGAATATTCGTCAAAGGCCAAAATTCAACATTTTCATATGTGGGTATTCAGGCTCTTGCAGCACGCCAGTTGGTTGAATGGACGCGCGAAACTCACTAAGTTGCGTCGTAAAGTTGGCCCAGGCCTTGACAGTTGCGCATGGGCACATACACACAAAGCAGGGCCGATACATTGAGAAGCAGGCCCTCGGCCTAGGCAAAAGCAGTACTGTTGACGCACCTACCTGAGAACCCTGCACAGATGCAACAAACAGCCCAAGTCCGGAGACTCAGGCCGTGCCCAACTGTAAGTGGGGCCCAGGCCCTCAACTGTAGTCTCTGGCCTGGGCGCAAGGACTGAGGCCCAACCGGAAGCTACTGGAAGCTTCCAGCCAGGCCACACGCAGCATCCAGAAGGCTGCCACTTCCATATAGGAAGTGAGGCCGTCCCGGCGAGGCATTCCGGCCTGTGTAGGCAATGCGGAAGTGCTGCTGCGCTACTGCTTGATGCTGCGCTGCGGCCAAGGGCGCTGACGGGGCGCGTTGAGGTGAAGTGGGGCGCTGCAGGGCAGCGGGGCGCAGGCAGCCATAGTCGGGCTGCCGGATGCCAGGGGGGTGATGCAGGTGATCTGGTGGTCTTCAGGGAGGGAGGCGAAGTGTGGGTTATCAAGGTCTAATTGAGGGTGACGAGATACGTACCTGGTGCATGAAGAGAGGTCGGCTATGGTGTTGACAGTCATGTACATTGGTCTTCGAGAGTCGAAGTGAGCCTGTTGCATGAACATAGCTGTAGGTAGGATAGTCGGGTAGAGTAGGCTGGGTGTTGGGCGCCAGACAGAGAGAAGCGACTTTGGATACTGTGTTGGTGTGGCCTTCGGGCTTGAACATTGGCTCATTACTTCATTGTAGTGCTCTATATGGATGGATGGTTTCCTGGTGCATTGGTACTCTCTGCTTGGACACAACTACTTGGACATCTGTGTGATTTCACAACTTGGTTTTCTGTATATCGTTCACACTCATATTCCTTGCAAATGGCATTGTCTTCCTTCCAATTATTGCACTGCACGATCGCCAGAATCATAACACCTCACAAGTCTTTAGCTTACAGGTCTTTTCAGAGCTTGATGAGCGTTGCTTGATCTTTTCTTTACGTGTTTCTTGTCTGTTGTTTGATCTGTCAATAGCATGGGGCGGTTGGCGCCTAATACATACATTTGAAAACACGTTGGCACAGGAGTTGCAATAATGAGAGAGGGAGGCACTAACTTGCAATGACTTGCTGGTTTCTGGTCGTCTGTAGCCTCTCTCTTGTCGACGCTGTACGATCTGTAGGTTAGATTTGTAATTTTGTTTGGCTGAGGGCTAACCGAGAGACCTGCCTGTAAGCAAATTCCTTAGGGACATATCTGCAAATTTCGGAAAATATAGGCCCGTACTAACTAGAATTCCTACAGCTACCCTAACTGCGAATAGCAGGCCCAGGCTACCCCTAGGACAGACAGGCCCTAAGGGCCTAAGCTGATATATGGTCCTATAGCCTATAGCCGGGTTGGGAGAGGCCCTAGAGGCCGAAACAGAAACGGTACCGGTCGGTCAGTCAGTCCGGTCTAGGTCGAGTCTAGGCTAGAGTAGACTATAGATAGGTTGGGCACATCGGTTCAGGGCTTTTGGCAGTTGGCACCAAGTACATCGCTGTTGTGCAACACGTGAGCTGGAAGTGGTGATGGCTCAGCGTTGAGGGAGACGGACATAGCCAGACCTTCGGAGCACCGGCCATAGCTGGGACCTGCGCTGTACTCTGTCAGCACGCGGGGCTGTACAGAGGTCAGGGCTATCCGAGGTCTGCTGGAGGCGAGAGAAGTTGGTGCCCTGCTGGACCCTCCTCTGGAGTAGGGTTATAGGGTTGTGGCGCTGCAGCCATAGCTGCAGCTTCTTCCTCAGAGATCATCTTGTCCGGAGTGGTGGCGCTGCTGCAGACTTCCAGCCAGGAAGTCTTCCGACACTTCGTCATCATCAGATATTGCGGCGCTGGTCTTCTTCTTCATCCTCTGAGTGGCGCTTGGCCTCAGAGGCCTGTTTGAGGGTGGCGCTTCCCTCTGGAGGCTGTATCTGGGTGGCGCTTGATGTTTCAGGGACTCAGGGGTAGTAATAGCGGTTCATCAGGGTTGGGGAGTGAAGCGCTGCTCATTTCTGAGCAGCGCATCATAGTTCTGAGGTTATCCTGACAATTCGAAACTCTGAGTTTAATAAACAGTGTTGATACCATACTTGCGGCGCACCAGCACTGTGCGCGGACCCAGGGTGCGCGCGCACCGGCGAGCGCCGCACATCTGGGTGCGCAGTGCGCGCTGCGCGGTGCGCTGCACACGTCTGGTGTGCTGCGCGCATGTGCGCAATGTATATTTCCATGTTCTAGCGGTAGATTCATTTGATATTGTTCTCTCTCTCCTCTCTCTCTCTCTCTCTCTCTCTCTCTCTCTCTCTCTCTCTCTCCCCTCCCGACTTCTTTCGCCGCTTCCCACCATCCCACCTTCGGCCTTTCTCCCGCCTTCCACCATCCACCATCGCTACTTCTCTCCCTCTTCCCACCATCTCTCTCTCTCTCTCTCTCTCGCTCTCTCTCTCTCTCTCTCTCTCTCTCTCTCTCTCTCTCTCTCTCTCTCTCTCACACACACACACACACACACACACACACACAAACAAAAAAACGAACTTCCCCCGTTTTTTTTTTCGGAGGGCCCGCACGGCCTCAATTTTTTGTTAATATTTTTTTGTGGTTTATGACGCGACATCCCACTCGGGTCTAAAACACCCCTCCCCAACTTTTTTTTTTTTTCCCCTTGACCCCTTATTTTCGGGGTGCGCCGCACCCCGTGCGCGCGCGTCGTACGCTGTGCGCAGTGCGGCGCGTGTGCGTGGTGCAGCGCACGTCGATGTGCCGCAAGTATGGTTGATACGGGGTTCATACTATCATCGTTTCATTGTTTCTTGGATGTGATCTACTCGACTTTCCTTTATGACTAGTTGTGAGGATTGAGTGGAGTGAATTGGACTTTCACTGTACCCTGTCACAGCGCATGGTTAAGTCTTCCATTGTGTTTATCTCTCCCTGTGCGGTGTGATACTCCTTCTGTGTATGTATGGGCATACCTGTGAGTCTATGTGAGTGAGTGTTGGTCTTCAGACAACAGACAACCAGAATCAGAACAGTTGGTATCGGAGCCATTGGATCCAAACTCTGGAGCGATTGATGAGTTGGAGCAACTATCATTATCTGGCGGGACACTGGAGTTGAGTTTCATGGCGATTTGTCATCTTCAAGGTTTGCGACAGTAAGGGTGGTGGTAGTGAGTGTGTGGCTAGAAGAATTGGACAGAGGGGTGACTCACTCCTACGTAGGGCTTGTGCAGGAATGGTTGGCGATTGATGCTCAGAGGCCTGTGAGGCTCCGAGAGGCTAATTTTTGCCTCGCGATACATCTGGAGGCTGGCGATTGGCAATGAGGTGATCCCAGGGTATTGCGATTTTGGAATTGGGTCAAAATCCCCAATTGCCAAGCAACGCGGTACAGGGTGAAGTGGCGCTGCACTGAGTTTCTCAGTTATCAACATCTGGGAGTCCGAAATTTGTGTTTCTGTCGGCTGAGCGTGAAGCGCCTCATGGTAATTTGCTTGATCACCAGGTTTCAAGAACTTTGGTATGTGGGAACACTGGGAATGATCAGGGTATGAAACGGGCGAGATGGGGTTGACCAGACAACCATAGCCAAAGTTTCATTCACCTTCTTCAGAGATAACCCTGAAGTAACTGTGTTCCTTAATATACTCTGTGTGGCAATTCTGGGGCTATTTTTACAATAGCGAAATATGCTATGTCAGTGTGTTGACAGTTGAAAATCGAAATTCAGACTATGGGACAGCCATAGCCAATTTCCCCTACCTATCATCTTTGACTTCTACTAACCCCATTTGACCTCTATTCTGACTCAAATTTCATCAATGACTGCTTTACAGTATTGCGATTCGTACTGTGTAGTGAACTAGCGAGTTCAAGGTCCTGTTATCAGTGATAATACAAATTTGAATTTTGTGTTGCCATAGTTGAAGCTTGACTAGACTAGGGTCAGCCATAACTTCAATTCCGTCCGTCAGAATTCAATCCTGCCAGTCCCTGGTAAATCGCAATTCAGTATATAGTGATTGTCTGAAATCGCACAATCAGATTTGATGTTCTGAGTCAGTTACTGTGTTTACTGTAATTCGCCATACCCAGGGTATGGCATACAGGGTCATCCAGTGGTGAAGTCTGCAAGGTAGGTCTAAAAATAGGATTACCTGTAAATCGCTGCACCTTGGTCATTAGTGGAAACCTGTTTGTCATTAATTGGTCACTCTGTCTAACTTCTAATCACTACTCATCAGTCCAAGACCTGCAAGCTATTGATGTCGGATTTGCAATTATTGTGTGCAAAATTGTTGTGTCAGGGCAGAGAGGGGGAAATCATGAAATGGATTTTTGTTGAGTTTACTCTAAATTGACCCTGACCCTCGAGCGGTCTGCAGAGACTGAGCACTCACTTGCTCAGACTAACGAACTTTCTCTCTCCAGGCAGGTGATAGCAATTGAGTAAGTACTGAAGAGAGAACTCAATTCCTATTACCTCTTGTTCTGTCTTCTGTTTTATTGTTTTATTATTTTTCTTAATTGTGGAAATGGCGGATGCCGAGAAGGGAGAGGCTTCTGATGTGAAGCCTCAAATTCCGCTTGACCCTGTCGAGGCTGAACTGCGTGCCCAGGGTGAGCGATACTTCCAGCCAGTACAATAAGGACACGGCTGAGTTCATCCTTTTACAATATGATATTCACCGTTCTTATTTTACTAACTGGGATGTGAGGATCACCAGTATGGAGAGCAGCCACTCAGCTTTTTCCAAGAAGTTGGATGACATCTCTTCCAAACTGGATCTGATCTTTCCACATTTAAAGATCCCAACCACCCTGATCGTTCC
Organism: Chara braunii; assembly: GCA_003427395.1. Taxonomy (NCBI): domain Eukaryota; kingdom Viridiplantae; phylum Streptophyta; class Charophyceae; order Charales; family Characeae; genus Chara; species Chara braunii. The sequence goes on along the minus strand of BFEA01000386.1, from coordinate 21,048 downwards.
TCCATCTCCTAGGCCCTCCCAAGCAGACCCTCAACAACTCCCACAATCCAGACCTACATCCCCTCCCTCTACACCCAAGTCATCAACTCCTTCACAACCCTCGTCTCCATTTGATTTTCAGCGGCCCAAGCTGACGCCTCCACCTATGTTCTCTAGCGAGGACCCAAAGGTGGATGTTACAACTTCGGTCACGCACAACGAACCTACCTGAGTGGGTTCAAATGTGAGGAGGACGTGAAGGTGAGTGCCATTTTGGCTCGCCTGGAGAAGACTGCACTGAAATGGTGCACCTCTACCTCCAGCAAGCAGAAAATGGAAATGGCTGATTGGGCGCAGAGGCTGGGGGTGTCTGGTTTTCTGCAGGCACTCCAGGATAGATTTTCAGACAAGGAACATGCCAGAAAAGCAGCAGATAAAATTCTGCAGCTGGGTCAGAAAAGATTTGATGGTTCCTTGTCGAAACTCGATTCAACCTTTCGGAGTCTTATATCGACTCCCGGGTTAGAAATGAGTGAGCAAGACTTGCTCATTCATTTCTTGAGAGCAGCGCCTGAGAGATACCAGATTGCGCTTTTCTCTTAGGGCCACAAGGACTGGCGGTCCTTTGGCAGAGCAGCCCAGGACTTGGAGTCTAAACTCCATGTCCAGGAAGCACCTTTTGAAGGAAGGAAGGGACCCTCCTCAAAGGGGCATAGAAGGAGGAAGGGTGCCTTGTTTGCTGCTGCAGGTTCTAGTTCAGATAGTGACGCAGCATCCCAGGGTGGGACTCCTCCATCTGGGACAACTTCATCATTTGCTGCAGATTTTGCTGTTCTTGCCCTGGCTGATGCTTTGATGGGCATGGCAAGGGGCAAAGCCCCAACCTAGAAAGCATCAACCAGCAGCAAGGGGAAAGGTAAGGGGCGTGCCTCTTCCCCTAGTGCCGAGAGAGTTCCACTACCACGTGACGTTCGTTGGCCAGCTGACCCCCTTGATCCTTCCACCTTCCCCTAGCATGCACTCAGGATCCAGGAGGGGGTTTGGAGGAAGAGAAAGGACAAGGGTGTCTGCCTGAGGTGCGAGGGGGACCACTTCCTGAAGGATTGTCCAAGCATGCCTCGTAGGTCCACAATCGGCTCTAGTTCAAAAAACTAGAGCAGAGAGAGGTGGAAGTAGCAGCTCCTTCCACCAGTGCTGATTCACTTTCTGATGAAGGTGGATCTTCACATTTGAAACAGTTTTCACCTTTGGCAGTAGCCGATGCAGATCCCAGGGGTCGATCCCTTGACCTCAGCTTACCTGTGTACAGTATATGCACAGTTCCCTGGAGTTGAACCCGTGACCTGCACGATAGCCAGTGGTAAGTAGGTCGCCGTAGGTTGTAGGCTGTAGGGAGATTCGAACTGTAGACCTGTAAGGTAGGAGYCCAAGTASAGTCCAGAGGCCTAGCTKTAGTCCTTCTAGAAGGTCGGCAAGTGGTCAAGYGGTGAGTCTAAGGTAGGCCCACGTTTTCAGACGAAGACAAGTGGCAAGGTCAACAGGTAGGACCTCAGTGCAACTGCACTGAGTCGACGGTACGACTGCCTACAGTCAGCAGAAGGGTCTAGAGAGTCCCAGTCCAGTCCAACAAGTACCATAGGGGGACTGTGAGCACCAAGGGCCGGTGGCAAAGGGCAGACCAACGAGTTTCTGAAGTATAAATCAAGAGGCAGCGCCCAGCCACTCATTCATTCCTGCGTGAGCCATGCGGAAGCGCTGCCACAGCGACTTGTGCAAGGAGGTCTGCAGATGAGCCCGGAGGACGCAGTGGGCTAGAGAGAGGGAGTTAGCATAGCGATAGGGTAGATGCAGCGACAGCTGCCATAGCTGTAGTTAGTAGTGAGTGTGTGTGTGTGTTCGAGTGTTAGAGTGATGCGTGTGGGATATCCAGGGTGATCCAGTGTATGTGGACAGTGAGATGTTTGGGCGCTGAAGTCGCCATAGCCAATTGAGAGTGAACTTGTATCTGAAAGCCATACATCTGAGTTTTGATGCTACGTTGCTGTTAACATGCATGAAAAGTGTGTTTGAGAACGAGTCTGATTGCACATTCTCTCACTGGTTCTAATTTTAGAGTTGCGTCTTCAGGGTCCTTTTCTTACGAGGACACTGAGTTGGATGAGACATGGGAGGAGGAGGATGCTCAGTGCCTTGCTGATCTTTCCCCGTCCTTGCAGGAAAAGAAAAGGCATAGGTCATAACTCATCCTGCTTCGACCCTCTAACCTGGGAGCCAAGATCAAAGGGCTCTTGGACTGTGGGGCTACTTGCAACTTCATATCTCCCAAGGCAATCAGCAAGCTGCACTTGGACCAGAGACAAGGGCCTACCTGTGACCTTTGACAAGCAGGGAGAAATCAAGCACCGCCTGAATTTCTATGTGTTTCCTAATGTTCCCTTTGACCTTGTGTTCTCTATGCAGTGGCTTGGTGCCACCAATCCTAAGATCGACTGGGGGATCCCTAGGGTTGAGCTACCTGACCGGTATGGGGTATATCGTCCTTGTTTGCTCGCAGATGAGTACCATCCGGCCAGCAGTTGTTACTGCATGCGTGCTCGCAGTTTCATGCGTCTGTCCAGGAGCATGCGCAGCATCTGGCTCTGGTCCTCCAGGCCTTACGTGATAACCAGTATAAGATTAACAGGGAGAAGTTCTTTTTTGGAGTTCCCTCTGTGATCGATCTGGGACGTCATTTCTGGAGAGGGGTTGGCTCCTGAAGCAACGAAAGTTGCTGCTATTCAGGACTGGCCGAAGCTTGTGAACATTCGTGATGTCTGATCTTTCTTGGGTCTTGCATCCTATTACAGGAAGTTCATCAAGAACTTCTCCTCCATTGCAGCACCTCTGACTGATCTCACTAAGAAAGACACTTCCTTTCTTCGGACATCGAAGTGTCACACGTCTCAAGGAGGCCTTGATTCGTGCCCCTGTTTTGAAGCTACCTGACCCTACTTTGCCTTTTGTGCTTACCACTTATGTTAGTTAGTATGGTGTAGGGGTGGTACTTCAACAGGATGATGGGAATGGTTTGCGGCCTGTCGAGTACATGAGCAAGAAGATCAAAACAAAGAAGTTGCATGACTCTACCTATGAGAAAGAGCTTTATGCTCTTGTGTCAGCGCTCAAGCATTGGAAACATTTCCTCCTTGGCAGGCACTTCAAGATCTTTTCAGATCACTCCACCCTTCAGTGGATGAAGTCCCAGGGAGAATTGAATGACAAACTTGCTTGCTACATTCAGTTCATTGACATGTTTGACTTTGAACTGAGACACAAGAAGGGCTTCCACAATCGAGTAGCAGACGCCCTTTCTCGTAGGCCTGACGCTCTCTTTCTGATCTCCTTCACTCACTCTTTTGGAGAGAAGACTCGTCAGATCATTACTCGTTTGCTGCCCCAGGATGCGATTTTTGAGCCTATAGTGAGGAATCTTCAGGATGATCCTGCCTCTTAACCATGATATACTCTGGTTTCAAATCTGTTGTAAACATGCAGCAGAGGTGAGGAACACCTATGCATTCCCCAGGACTGCAAGTTGAGGACACTTCTGATGTCAGAGTGTCATGATGCTCGTGGCCACTTTGGAGCCTCAAATCGTATGCAACACTGTCACAACGCTTCTTCTAGAAGGAGATGAGGAGTGACATGTTGCACTACGTAGAAACCTGTGAGTTATGCCAGATAAATAAGGTGGTATGCCGACCTCCCCATGGCCTACTCAAACCACTACCCATCCCTGATGCTCCTGCACAGTCAGTGTCTATTGACTTTACTGATTTGGGTAAGACCACGCCTTGTGGCATGCGTCAGGTTATGGTATGTGTGGATCGGTTCTCCAAATATGCAGAGTTCATCCCCTTACCAGCTGAAGCACATGTGCCTGCTGTTCAGGCAACTTTTGTTGACAATGGGTTACACATCATGGACCACCCACCTCCATTGTCAGTGATCGATATCCTAGATTTTGCAGCAATGAATGGCAATCCTACTACAGGGATTACCTTTATTCTAAACTGGATATGACATCTCGTCGTCATCCTAAACCCAATGGTCAGGCTGAAGTGATAACCCAAATTCTATTTCAGTTGCTGCGTCCTGTGATCAATCCAGATCAACAAGATTGGGATCTCCACTTGAGTCGTGCACAGCTTGTGTATAACACTTTTGTACACTCCTCTACTGGTTTCACACCCTACCGGTTACACTGGGGTCGTGAGCCGCAACAGCCTCTTGATGACATCATCGATAAGGCTACCCCAACATTGACGCCAGGAACTGCAGAGTTCACCAGACGTTACCGTTTGGATATAGAGCTCGCCCGTGCCAACCTGCTCAAAGCCCAGAAGGTTATGATTCAGTAGGCTAATCGGCACCGACGTCCTTATACTATTCGCACAGGTGACTGCGTGTGGGTACTCAGTTCTGAGTTGTCACGAGAAGAGGACATTTCGCCAAAGTTGTTGCCACGCTACACGGGTCCATGGCAGGTCTTAGATACAGTGGGAGCTGATCCTTTTGGACCATCCTATACAGTGGACGTCCCTTTGCATCCACAAACCTACCCTGTCTTTCATGCATCTAAGTTGTTACCATTCACATCAGCTGATGCATTTCCAGACAGGCCTCCTCAATTTGGTCCTCCGATCCCTGGCAAGGGATACGACGTGGAGTCCATTGAGAATGAGTCAGGTACAGGACCAGATAAAGAATACCTTGGAAGTTTTGTTACCAGCCGCACACTGAAGATCGCTGGTTTACTCGCAAGGAGCTTCTGAAAACAGCTAGGTTTGTTGTCCTCAGATATGAGGCAGCACAAAAGGGAGAACCCCTTCGACGCTCTGCACGCCTACGCCCCTAGCTCGGAGGTCCTCGCTCCAGGGGAGGGTAGGTCTGCAATGACTTGCTGGTTTCTGGTCGTGTGTAGCCTCTCTCTCGTCGAGGCTGTACCATCTGTAAGTTAGATTTGTAATTGTGTTTGGCTGAGGGTTAACCGAGAGACCTGCCTGTAAGGAAATTCGTTAGGGACATATCTGCAAATTTGGGAAAATATAGGCCCATACGAACTAGAATTCTACAGCTACCCTAACTGCGAATAGCAAGCCCGGGGTACCGCTAGGACAGACAGGCCCTAAGGACCTAAGCTGATAGACAGTCCTATAACCTATAGCCGGGCTGGGAGAGGCCCTAGAGTACCGGTCGGTCAGTCAGTCCGGTCTAGGTCGAGTCTAGGCTAGAGTAGACTATAGATAGGTTCGGCACATCGGTTCATGGCTTTTGGCAGTTGGTACCGAGTACATCGCTGCTGTGCAACGCGTGAACTGGGAGTGGTGCCGGCTCAGCGTTGAGGGAGAGAGACATAGCCAGACCTTCGGAGCGCCGGCCATAGCTGGGACCTGCGTTGTACTCTGTCAGCACGAGGCGCTGTACAGATTTCTGGGCTATTCGAGGTCTGCTGGAGGCAAGAGAAGTTGGTGCCCTGCTGGACCCTCCTCTGGACTAGGGTTACATTGTTGCGCTGCAGCCATAGCTGCAGCTTCTTCCTCAGAGATCACCTTGTCAGGAGTGGTGGCGCTGCTGCAGACTTCCACCCGGGAAGTCTTCCGACACTTCGTCATCATCAGATACTGTGGCGCTGGTCTTCTTCTTCATCCTCTGAGTGGCGCTTGGCCTCAGAGGCCTGTTTCAGGGTGGTGCTTCCCTCTGGAGGCTGTATCTGGGTGGCGCTTGATGTTTCAGGTACTCAGGGCCAGTTATAGCGGTTCATCAGGATTGGGGAGTGAAGTGCTGCTCATTTCTGAGCAGTGCATCATAGTTCTGAGGTTATCCTGACAATTCGAAACTCTGAGTTTAATAAACAGTGTTGATACAGGGTTCAGACTATCATCATTTCATTGTTTCTTGGATGTGATATACTCGGCTTTCCTTTATGACTGGTTGTGAGGATTGAGTGGAGTGAATTGCACTTTCAGTGTACCCTGTCATATCGCATGGTTAAGTCTTCCGCTGTGTTTATCTCTCCCTGTGCGGTGTGATACTCCTATCCTCTCCCCTTCCTTCTGTGTATGTATGGGCATACCTGGGAGTCTATGTGAGTGAGTGTTGGTCTTCAGACAACAGACGACCAGAATCATAACAAATTTAGTAATTATATATACATTCACAATCGCAGCGACACCAACGGGCCTGGCTCACTTGGTACACGCATGAACAATCGAAATACAGACCTGAGTTAAGAATCCGGATAAACTTGATGAGTGAAATCAAATAAGTCTGAATTACCTGGGGCCAGACAGTTCGACAGTCGCAAAGACCTTCTCTGCGCATTCGCAAGTCATTCAAATACATTATAAACTAATCCGCAAGGATAACCACAACACATGATTGCAGTCAGATGAAAATGATGGATTGATAACCACCGTTAATCTTGTGGTCAGGTCGAGTAGCAGCACATGCCAACTGAGATTACTTTGCTTCAACGGAAGAACAGCTCATCCACTAAGAGTCCACAGTGAAGAGCACTCGAAGAAGATTCCGCAACTCCTCGCTTGCTGCCCTTCCTCGTCGTAGCATTTCTACGATCATAGCCTCTTGATGATCTGCACAGGATCATTTCACAAAAGAGCCAGACAAAACATTGAACTGCAGTCAGATGATTCCCTCCTTGACTTCTCTCCCTGTTTTCTTTCTTGTTGAAACCCATCACAGTCATGGTGAGGGTGCATTGGCTTCAGGGGAACACTCTAGCAGTTCATCACAACTAGATACTGAGTGTAGAGAGTTCAAGCCATGCATGGGTCAGGGCAAACTGAATGCAGTAAAAAAAGAAAAAGAAGAAAAAGAAGGGTGGTATGTTCTGCCGAGAGAGACTGGATCTAAGGTTAACGAGAAAGGATGACAGAGAGAAGACACAGATGCACAGGAAGTCAGCATCGCTCAGCTCCGTGATGACTCTGTGTTCACTCGTACAAGCCTCCTTGCCCTCTGTACCACCTCACCATCTATGTGCTCACTTGAATAAGCCACCTTTATCGCGACCGCAGGACATTATTTGAACTGAGGCCTTCATGACAGGTGTGACAGGGCGGGAGGGTATTCTCCAACATTAAGGAAAACGCAAACAGAAATCTGCACACACACACACACACACACACACACACACACACACACACACACACAGAGAGAGAGAGAGAGAGAGAGGTTGAAGCATTCGATGAAGGTTTATCTTAGGCTGCCCAAACCCGGGGCAAGGGTATCTCTGATGAAACTCTCAAGCTTTACAAGGCGCCCTCTGGGTGAACTGTCTGGATGGGAAACTCCCATTGGAAATTTCAGGTTTTCTTTCAGAAGTTTCAGTGCATTTTTCACACAACCTCCGTGTATCATCTGATCGAGTTCGTTGCTACTGGTCCCCTGCACCAGCAGAGTATACGTCGGCAACTGAGGTTTTTTTTTTTTTTTTTTTTTTTTTTTTCAAGGTTAACTGAGGTGTGAAACCGTATTCACCTGTCGTAGTAGGGAGTGCAGGTTCCAGGGCTCGATCCCTAGACTTAACCTTACCTGTGTACAGTATCTGTGTCGACCCCGAGAGTTGAACCCGTGACCTGTGTATTTGTAACAGTTGGTAGACTGTCGTAGGGTCCGTAGGTAGTAGGGGTTCGATCTGTAGACCTGTCGGGTAGGAGTCTTAGCAAGGTCTAGAAGTCGTAGCTGTAGCTCCTCCGAAAGGTCAAGGTCGTAGCTGCTACAGTATCGAAAGGCCAAGTCCACGGCCTTCCGGAAGGTCCTAGTAGTGGCCTTTCGAAGTTGCTCACGTTTAGCCCGAGGCAAGTGGGCAAATGGTGGAGTCCACCCGTGCTGAGTCAGCAGTCCCAGTCCTAGTCCTAGTCCAGTCAAGCAAGTACCGCATGGGACTGTGTGCACCACGGGCATGGGAAAGGGGCAGACCAACGAAATACAGAAGTATAAATCAAGAGGCAGCGCCCAGCTATTCATTCATTCCTGCATGAGCCATGCGGAAGCGCTGCCACAGCGACTTGTGCGCGGTGGTCTGCAGTGAGCCCGAAGACGAAGTGGGCGAGAAGGAGCTTAGCCATAGCGATAGGATAGCAGCGGCCATAGCCGCCATAGCTGTTAGGAGAGTGTAGTGTGTGTGTGTGTGTGTGTGTGTGTGTATGTGTGTACAGAGTATCACGTGTGGGATATCCAGGGTGATCCTGAGTGTGTGTACGCAGAGAGTTGTACAGGCGCTGTGCCACCATAGCCATTTGAAGTGAACTTGTGTCTGGACTGTGTTTGGTTTCCATATCTCTGAGTTCTGAGTGGGTGCTTGTCGCCAGTTTACTGCGCAACCTGTTTACATGCATGAAAAGTGTGAATGAGAGCGAGTCTGATTGCGGGTGTTTGCATTCAGCACACATCAAAGGCTAGCAAGTCTCTGAGTCTCCACCTCAAAAAAACGAGACAGCTTTCTGCCCCCCTAATGCATTCCCCCCATTGCTGTACACGGTATTCATGCCGGTAACCCCTGTAACCCTGTTACTATATATAGGGGTAGCTATAGCAATCAAATCTGTCCTTGCGTCATACCGGTGGGGGTAAACCACGGGGCGGTCTCAAAATAGAAGAACCCATATAGTCGAAGTGCGGAAGAATTTTGTTTCTTGACCTTTTTTGAAATTTCTGCTTTTCTTTTCCTGAAGAAGGAAAAAGAAGTCTAATAAAGTGGGATTCTCGAATCATTTTGCCAAAAAATAAATTAAAAAAAAATCTGATTTCCATAGGAACTGGTCCCACAATAGAAGGCTCTCTTCTCATAGGTTGTAAAGTGTAACATGTTTTCAATCCGGGGGTGGGGCAGGGGGGGGGGGGGGGKGTAAACCATGGCTGTGCCAGCAACCGGGSGGTTGGACCCCCGGGGGTCCAACCGGAATTCCGGTCGGGCCCAAAAGTGGGTAAATTTTCTTTTTTTTCTTTTTTTGAAAACATGGTTGGACTGCGCTCGCCGAGATCTCCCCGAATCCGCAAAGAAAACTTTTTTCAACAGAGAAGTTTTGTTTGGGGGATTGGAGGGGGGGGGGGATTTCAGGGATTGAGGGTCGGGGGTTGGGGGTTTGGTGAGGGTGTTGGTGGAGGGGTTTCAGCAACCACAGGCTTCAGCAGACATTGACAACAACGTACCTGGCTTTCTGCAAATGTTAACCTTCCGCCCAAAAACTTTGAAAAGGGGGGTGGCGGTGATAGTGTTAGGGGGTGTTTGTCACTGCTGTCTGGTCCAAGTTGCCCTTGATACTAGTAGGGTGATGGTCCTGAGTGCTGGTCACACTGAGGTAGGATAGTAGGGATAGGGGGTGCGCTGGGAGCATTAACGTGGGGAAGGGTAGGGAAGGTGGCCTATCCTGTCAGCACCACCACCGGCTGCCGCTGCCAGCGATCACTGGGGGTCTAGTCCTTGGCCTCTATAACAACAACAACAACCAAAAAATAAAAATAAAAAAAAATGATGCGCTACTGCCAACCGGGGAGGAACTGGTCGACCGGCCGGTAGGACCGGTCAGGTTCCAGTTGGGAGAGGGGCCCCTGGTCCTACCGGGTTTGCAGCCTTGGTGTAAACTGAAAAGGTCTGATTTTCAAGAACACAGGGGTCTGCAAAACTGTGCGCAAAATATCTCTCATTACCTGGGCAATAATGGTAAAACCGAGATGCTTGGCATATGGCACTTCTGGCTATGGCCATGTCAGGGTCCCTTATTCGCGACAGTACACACAGAGCAATATTTGCCACCGACGCCTCACTGCTGAAATTGAACGGTTTGATCATTACGCACACAGAGAGAGAAAAAGCATGACCACAACAAAATTTAGAACAGTAGCAGGTCTATTCTTGCAGCTTCCCTCCTACATTCCTTTTTCCTTTTTTTTCTTTTGTCTTTTTGCTCTACTCTTGTCCCAATCATTTCTTTTGCCCTCCTTCCATGCTTCTTGTGGCGTTGTTTTTGTCTGGTATCGTATGAAACACCGGAGCCGAGAGGGACATCAGGCGGCCCCGGGAAAAAAAATGGGATCTGAACCCGCAACTTCTGGCGCAACACGAAGATGGAAGGCCATCTAGGCGGGGAGCAGTACAACGACAGATTCGTAACATCCAAATAAACAGAGGGACTGTTTAATTGTATCTCCAAAGAAACAGACAGGGACAGCTGTGTTATATCTCCAAAGAAACAGACAGGGACAGATTTGTATCTCTAAAGAAACAGACAAGGGACAGATTTGTATCTCCAAAGAAACTGTTTTACCCCAGAAAGAGCCCAAGCAATGCAGGTAGGGAGTGAGCAGCTCCGGGAGATAGAGAAGAAATGGACAGGGGAAAGCATGCACTCAAGCCCGCAAGCGTTAAGCAACTTATATCCCTTTGATTCGTTCTGGGTGGGGGGGTAGGAGGGGTCCTAGTCTTCGCAGGTTGATACTGGCAGGGCTTTGGCGGGCCGTTTGCTCCTCATTGTTGCAGCCGCCTCCAATCCACTTCAGGAAGCAGAGCCGTCAGTCGTCCGCTACGAGCAGCGCCGACCTCCCCCTGGGCCACTGCGTTTGCACGATCACCGAGGCTAAGCTCCGGAGCGACCATCACCGACTTCAACCCTCCTCCAAGGACAGTCTTCACCAGCCCTCCTGCCCTCCCTCAACTCACCTCCTCCTACCCCTCCTCCTCTCCTCTCCTCCTCCCCGTTCATCTCTCCTCCTCCTCGTCACGGTGCCGTCTTTTCTTTCTTTTTCCATATCATGGGAAGTTGGAAACTTGCCTCCTCATCACATCCTCCATCTCCTCCTCCTCGTCACTTCCTCCTCCACGCCACCTCCTCCATCTCTCATCATCCTCGCCTCCTCCTGCATCTCTTCTCCTCCTCTCTCGTCACTTTCTCCTCCACGTCACCTTCCTCCTCTCCTCCTCCTCGTCCTGCTCCTCCATCCCTCCTCGTCGAGGTCTTGTCACCTTTTCTAAAGTAAGCTTCGAGTAGCGTTGGTATCTCCTCCTCTTCACTTCCCCGTCCATCTTTCCTCCATATCTGGTCGTCCTCCTCCTCCATCCCTCGTCCTCCATATTTCCTCCTCGTCGCGTCCTTCTCCTCCTCCTCCTCCTCCTCCATCTCCCCTCCTCATCACGACCTCATTGAAAACTCGAAACGTTGATCATTCCTTCTCCTCTTCGCATCCTCCTTCCCCTCCTCCTCCTCCTCCTCCTTCCCCTCCTCCTCGTCACCTCCTTCTCCTCCCCCTCCTCCACCTTTCCTTCTCCTCATCATATCCTTTTTCTCCATCTCTCCTCCTCCTCCTCCATCTATCGCCATCCTTGTCCTCCATATTGTCATCCTCCTCTTCCATCCCTTGCCGTCCTCCGTCTCTTCTCCTCCTCATCACGGCCTCGTACCTTTTTCTTTCTTTTTTTTCCTGAATCTCAAATGGCGGGGTCCTCGTCCTCCTCCTCGTCCTCCTCCTCCTCCTCACCTCCTCCTCTGTCTCCCCTCCTTGTAACATCGCTCTCCTCCTCTTCATCACCGCCTCGTCACCGCGTCATCATCTTTTTTTTTCTGAAGGGAAGCTTTGAAGTTCGAACTTCGGAAGCCATCCATATCATCTACGCGCTGTTACCTCCTCCTCCTCCTCCTCCTCCTCCTCGTCACCTCCCCCTCCATGTCTCCTCCTCATGACCTCCTCCCCCTCTACGTCTCCTCGCCGTGACCTCCTCCCCCTCTATTTTTCCTCTTTGCAATGAATTGCAGTTTCCTTTGCGGGCTGTACACTAACTTTGTCTGCTGAGTCCCAATCTTGAGTATTCCTCCTCATGACCTCCTCCCCCTCTATGTCTCCTCGCCGTGACCTCCTCCCCGTCTATTTGTCCTCATTGCAATGAATTGCAGTTTCCTTTGCGGGCTGTACACTAACTTTGTCTGCTGAGTCCCAATCTTGAGTATTCCGGGACTTGATCCCATGACCTGTAATATGTTTGCCGTAGTTGTTTCTTTTGAGCCTTGTTGGGCTCGATCCCTACATTTGGCTGTAGTAGTCTCTGATGGCCGGTCTTAGGCCCTTTGAACTTTCCTTTTGTCCTTTTTCTTAGCATTCGTTTTCAGCACGCACGGTGGCTTTTTCTTTTTCCCTACTTTCTGTCTAGATTCGGTCCTAGGCAGTAGGCTGTCTGTCTTAGGCTGTAGGCTGTCGTCGCCTGTCGAGTCCTTGAGGGTCGAGGGAAAACAAAAGTGTTGAGCAAAGGGAAACGGGTTCTGCTCGTCATTTTTTTTCACAAGCGTTTGCTGGAGGTGGCGTTATGCTGCTGCGTTATTTGCTACTGGCGTAAAGCAGTTTCCACTAGCCGAAGGCCTAGCGGCCATAGCTGTGGCCATCTCTGCCCAACATCTGGCCGCGCTGAGCTTCAGGCCCTAGGATCTGTAGGTGCCTCCTCCTTGCTGTGCTTGTTGGGGTTCGACAGGGAGCTGCCATCAAAGTTCTGCTGGAAGTATACTTCGAAGTGGCACCCATCTTGTTCTTCTTCAAGTTGGTGTTTTTTTTCTTCATCCAGGGAGCTACCCTCCCCTGTTGAGCGGACAATTTATCTACAGTGGGCATCAAGTTTGGACGGCTGAGCAGCAAGTTGGGTTCAGGATGGTTGGTGGCGATTGATGGGCTGGATAGGTTGGGTGCAGGCCTGCGCCATAGCTGTGAGCTCGAGGTTGGGAGGAAGAAGAAGTCTCCCTTACTTGATGAAACTCTGTTCTTAGTTGGTTCGTGGGTGTCGATAGTGTGGTTGAGATTCTTGGGAAAAAACGGTGCGTTGATTGGCTGGAGGGAGCGGGATAATAATAAGAACTGATCAATTTTGATTCTATTTCCGGTTTTGAGTCCTCCAGCTGTGTATTCTCTCACCTCATGTGGTGTGATTTGCCCTCTCCAAGATCTCTGGTCGTTGCGCATGTGTATGGGAACGTGTGGATGCCATGCTGTATCTCGTTTCAATCAGGCACATAACAGTTGGTATCAGAGATGCAACCGCGTGCATCTACAAAATTAATTGGTTGGTCATCAACTATATGGCCAGTGGTTGATGGCCAACCAATTAATCCCGTAGATGCACGCGGCCGCAGCTCTGATACAGGCACATAACATCCTCGAGACCTCCTCCCCCTCTTATGTCTCCTCCTTGTGACCCCCTTCCTCCTCCTCCGTCTGTCCTCCTTGTCACACCTTGTCACCTCTTCTTTTTTTTCTTTTTTTTTCTGCGGAAACTTGTAAGTTGGAACACTGTTGGTATCTCCTCCTCCCCCTTGTCTCGTCCTCCCCCTACATCTCCTCCTTCCTCTCCACATCTTGTCATCTCGTCTTTTTTTTTTTTTTTTTTTTTTTTTTTTCAGCGGAAACTTGAAAATTGAAAGTTAGAACACTGTCGGTATCTCCTCTCCATCCATCTTCTCCTCCCCTTTTGTCTCGCCGTCCTCCTCCGCTCCGTCCTCCCTTCTTCTCCTCCTCATCCTCCCCCTCCTCCTTGTCACCTCCTCCCGCTCCTCCATCTCTCCTCCTCCGTGTCACGCCTTGTCACGGGTTTTGGAAAGTTCAAATGCCGACCTTTTCTTCAAACAGAAAGTTTGGAGTTTGAAGGCTGACGCTGTCTTCTTCTCACCTCCTCATCACGTCCCCCATCTCTTGTCCTCGTCACCTCCAACTATCCTCCATCGCTCCTTCCCCTCCATCTCTCCTCCTCCTTGTTGCGCACACCTCCTTCTCCTCCTCCTCATCATCAGTTGCAATCATAGCAAATGCCAATTGTTTTGTCTGGAAAAGGCAGTTAGTTGCCCTTTTTTTTTTTTTTTTTTTTGCTTTTTTCCCCCTTTTTTGTTCCACTTTCATGCGGTGTTGGGGGCGTCCAGCGGGTCAGGACGGGTGGATAGGGGGTGTTCTCCAGAGACGATGTTGGATGATGCTGATTTCCTGGATTCTGCACAATGGTTTTCCCTGTGTGCAGGTCAAAATGACGAGTAGCCGGTACACTTCCGCTATGATCAAGCGACATTGCCACGAAGGGAAAGATCCATCCAAGGATGGCAAATGGTGGATCTGCAAGTACTGCAGGGCGGGTACCATTCCCGCCCCACAGTGCTTTTGAAATGAATTAAAAAAAAAAAAAAAGAGATTCCGCACAAGACTGGACGTGGGTAGGACCTCTCCGCACAGTTCACGTGCAAAACCGCACCGGACAGGAGATGGCCCTACCGGACAGCATGTGGCACGGTGCAGTCTGGTATGGTATGGATACGGGCCTGTAAGCCAGACGGGAAGGTCCCGGACCAGACCTCGGCGCACCGGACGGTGCAGCGCGCGGTAGGGTTGCAAGTATGGATTGAACACATGATCTGTTCATCGGCAGTTACACGTCTGTAGACTCTGTACCATTCAGCAGCAACCAGGCAAGTAGCTACCGTCTTCACCCGAATAGAACGCCCGGTCATTATAGCTGCATTTGGCACAACTTTCGGTCCAGATGCAGCGATAATGACCGGGCGTTCTATTCAGGTGAAGACGGTAGCTGTTGACAGGTCAACCATCTGCACCTTAAGCGATCGGACTTCTGCTGCATCGGACTGCTCAGTCTTTGCTACAAACCTGCGCATGGAACTTTTTCACTGAATGAGAGTTACGGAACAGACCTGACAGTTAAGTATCCAATCTTTTCTCTGCAAATGCACCATTCCAATACGACAGCTGCTTTTTTAATGCTCAAATACTCGAACAAATGAGAGTTCATGTTAATAACTTGATGTGCTTCACACGCTTCTGCACCAGGGTGCATTCTATCTACCGCGCATTTGAGTTTAATAACTTTAATCTGGTCTACGTCTGAGCAACAGGTTGCCGAAAAGTACACAACTGAGTGCGTACGTTAAGATAGATTGTACGTAGAAGAGTGTGCAATTTCAAGTACAGAACTTCACCTGTTATTCTGGGCTAGTATTCTGTACAGCAGATTGTAGGCTGCTTCCCGAACTCCTGTGTCATTGACAGCAGTCAGACCAATGAGCACATCCTCTAGCAGAAGAAGAATTGCCGGCAAACGAGCAGACGCCCGATCAATGTCTTTCAGTATCATTGGCAGGGAATCTTCAGTATTCTCCCCCTTCTCTTGTGATGTTCCTTCCATGTCCTGCATTGGCGAACCACCATGTTCATGAAAACAGGGATTGTCATATGCAATATCGCCCATACCTCCAAAAGGCAGCAAATGAACTGCAAACACTGCCCCTCAGGAGGACCCCATTTACATGCCCCAGCTTCTATATCTTCTCTTGAAGTGGCCCTTCCATGTCCTGCATTGGCCAATCACCGTGTTCATAAAAACGAAAGAGGATCGACTGCCAAATGCAATAATGCTCATATCTCAAAAATGCAGCAAATGAGTAGCAATTTACTAGCAAACACTACCACTCAGGCAGACCCTCTTCACATGCCCCTACTGCCGCACACACCTAACACTATCTACTATCTAGATACTCAGACAGACCGGCTTCGCATGCCCCTACTGCCACACACACCTAGCACTATCTACAATCTGGACATACACATACGCATCAGGAAAACACGGGCGAGGTCAGACTTCCCTCCCTCCATTCAAAATGACCTGTCAAAATACAAGCTGTACACAGCAATAACATTCAGGTGCTTTCGTTTTTGAAAAAAGGTTTAAGTTCATAATTTATGTGGGGAGACGAGAGCTAAGGAGCTGCCAGCTGTAGTCGGCAGTGACAAGAAACAAGAGACCTGTTTTCAGCCCTTCCTCTTTCCACAAGCCAAAGAAAGAGAAACAGCAACCTTGAACGCAGGTCAAGTGCCCTCTGCCTCCAACGTCTCTGAATTCCGGGCCTGCACCAAGAGGCTGCAGTTCAGGCTTAGTGGTTTCTCAGTGGAGGCTCGGTGGAGGCTCGGTGGAGGCTCGAGGTTCCGTGAAACCACATGCCTTACCCAAGGCTCAGTGGAAGTTTGGTGGAGGGTCGAGTGAAGGTTTGGGAAAACCGTATCCCTTACCAAGTAAGGGATGTGGCTCCAAAGACTGGTAGCTCTCTGGCCTCTGTTTTCCTCCTTTCCTGGGCACGATAAACCACCAAATGAACATCACCACCCAGCTCTCTTCATTTCATACAGTGTGGTATTGGGTTCAGCTAGTAGCCATCGGACCGTCCCCTGCTCACCCCTCGTACCCGCCCTTGTAACTCGAACCACCAGTACGTTTCCCATCCATTTGTCTCCGACGCGGCCATACATGCGCCGCAACTTTCGGGGCACGGCCTACTGGAGCTAAATGACTCATGGCGCCA
This sequence comes from Chara braunii, assembly GCA_003427395.1. Lineage (NCBI taxonomy): Eukaryota > Viridiplantae > Streptophyta > Charophyceae > Charales > Characeae > Chara > Chara braunii. The sequence goes on along the minus strand of BFEA01000386.1, from coordinate 4,678 downwards.
GCCAAAAATGAGACCCCTCGTACCCGCCCTTGTAACTCGAACCACCAGTACGTTTCCCATCCATTTGTCTCTGACGCGGCCATACATGACCCACAACTTTCGGGGCACAGCCTACTGGAGCTAAATGACTGGTTGCGCCAGCCAAAAACGAAACCCCTCGTACCCGCCCTTGTAACTCGAACCTCCAGTATGTTTCCCATCCATTCGTCTCCGACGCGGCCATACATACGCTGCAACTTTCGGGGCGCCGCCTACTGGAGCTAAATGACTGGTGGCGCCAGCCAAAAATGAAAACACACCTGCTAGTTCTTTTTAAGGGGGGCCAGCCTCGCAGGGCATTTCCAAGCTCAGGAAAGAAAGGGTCACAAGTACTGGTGGTTTATGGTCATGCTGACTCGTGCATGTAGCACGCTCCGCAAGCGCCATGAAGGGACCCTTGTAACCTACCTAATAAGGTCATGTAGCACACTCCATAAGTGCCTGACTGTCAAGTTTGGTTGGCTCAACCGTACACACTGATGACTTCGATTGACAAGTCAGGATATTACAGCAAATGGTCAGTGGCGACTTGGCTGCATTTACATACCTCAGTGTATGGCTCTATGGAGTGAGTCAACGATTCCCTTCTGGAAAACAGTCTGCTCGATGGCCACTGAGTATCAAGCATTTGAGCCATATGGGAAGGATTCCACCCACTTAAGTGAATCAGCCGCTTTCTAACGGCCAAAACTTCGCCGACAGGGACTTGCTGCACCATGGAACTAGCAAGCCTGCCAGTGGGCTGGCTTGATGTTGCTGCGCTATTAAAGCCACTGATTTCCCGGGCAACACCATTCTGGCATGCTGGTTCTCTCCCTTGCTTACTGAGAGTGCTTGCCTCAAACTCATCCAAAAGAGACAGGACGAACTTGAGCTTCTTTATTCCAGGAAAAGCTTGTCCGATCCGCTCAAGGGAGGATCGCTGCAGCAACACGATGTCCGCCACCCTTCCCTGAGCCACAACACAATGTGCGAGGAAATCTGCCAGCTGCGCCACAACCGTGCCGTATGTGGTTCGATCTGTGGAGCTTGCCAGTCGAAACATGTCAAAATAAACGTTCAGCAGGGCCTCCAGCTCTCCACCCGGTCCCGTCAATGCCTCCCTCATGTCCTCCGCATTTTCCAGGTTTCCATTAAACTCACCACCCTTCCCATCAAACAAGACACCTCCCCCTGATTCTGTGCTGCTAATGCCACGAGGAGAGCCCGAGGTGAGATGCCAAGGATCTTCAGCGCCCAACGATTCCCAAGATGAAGTGCCCGTTGCGCGCTGCAGACTCTGATCGGAGGCATCCGACACCCTCATCCTCAGACTATAACAAGAGTTTGTGTGGGAGAAAATCTGTGGTCGTAGAGCATCAAGGATATTCATGCCCAGGGAGAGTGTCCCAATCAGCGCTGTTCGAAATGCGGCATCACTCTTTTTTGCAACCACTAGCTGCTCCTGCAAATTGGAAACAAGAGGACAATCATGAGTACATCAGCAAATGCTAGAAGTTCCCAATTTGAGACAAAAATAGAAAAAACTCAAATGATGCAGAGAACATTAGCATGGCTCCCTAGCAAGGGTAACATGCAATCGGTAAATGGTCCGAGCGGCGGACTCCTGCTGCTAGGTAATTGAGAGCTCAGGAATGATCAGAAGGTCGGCTGAGCCGCATTCACCGCATAAATCCGTAGCAAGTCTTGAACCTGTTCACAACCTGTGACCGTTTTCGATCCTTAAAACATGTTCATAACCTGTGACTGTTTTCGGTCCTACCGTACCAAGCGGCTTTCTGGCTGTGGGGGTCAGCAATTTGGCTGCCACATATTGTCTGTATCTGCAGCAGCCCCACACATACTGCCTTATTAACCTGAAAAAAAAATGTATGTACCTTGTAATACAAATACAACATACGGGGTAAAAGGGCCTTTACCCGATATAAGCCTCAGGCCTTGTAAAAGTAAAGCAGCGCAGGCCTTGTAAAAGTAAAGCATTGTGGAAAGGTATCTCGCCAGGGCTCAGAAACGTGAAAGCAGGTCAAAGGTCAAGTTCTCTATCAACAGGCACATCTAAATCTAAGGCAAAGGGCATTGTCAAAAGACTTGTATCTCGCCAGAGCTCAGAAACGTGAAAGCAGGTCAAAGGTCAAGTTCTCTATCAACAGGCACATCTAAATCTAAGGCAAAGGGCATTGTCAAAAGACCTACCTGTTCATCAGGAGATGTGTATGTCATGTCTGTTCGGGTAAGAGTGTGTCTGTACGTGCAAAAAGTGTACCTGTTAGTGCAAAGGAATGTGTCTGTTCTTTTAGAATTGTGCCTGTCCGAAAGTAAAGTCAATAGGCACAGTCCCAGTTCTGGTCTAAGTCAAGGGGTCAGTCCAGATCCAGACTTTGAAGTCCAAATCTAGGCCGAGAGGCCCCAGCAGCAGTCGAACCTCATTGGGACTATACTGGGACACATGCAATGCAGGGTCTGGGACAAAGGACAGGCTGAATTGAGCCAATGCAGACCCTGCGAGGAGTGGCCAGCACTATAAAGAAAGCTGCCAGCCTCATTCCTCGCCAGATCTCCACTGGCTGCAATACGTGGAAGTGCTGGTGCACTTGTGCGTTGAGTCAGGAGCAGCAGCGCTGGAGGTAAGAAGATGCGCTGATTGAAGGAAGAAGCCTGTACGCTGGAAGTGATGCAGCCATAGCTGCCCAGCGAGTTAGCCTTAGTAGTAGAGGGTTAGTATGTAGCTATGAGTAGCATCCAGAGTAGATCCTCATGAGTGAAGAATGTGTATGCATCGTACGAGTAAGGGACTGAGGCTGAGAGTGTTCATTCAAGGTTCGGCTATGGAAGATACCTGAGTTGGATGTGATCTGCAGAGGTGGCGCTGATGAGTAGTGACCACATTGATGACTTGGAGACTATCTGCAGGAGTAGCGCTGATTCACTGGAAGTTATATTGATGAGTTGACAAGAGATTGGGGTTGCGCTGATGAGCGCTGGACTCAGGGGAACTTTGAAACACTTTGTAATCATATTTCTGATAATATAAGCTGTGAAACTCGGTCCTCTTCTTCTCTACCTTTGTCTATGGTTGAGTCTATTGATCACTGCGTGTGAAGATGATGCATGACATGTACACATCTGCGTGAGATGGTCCCCAGGACCCATGCAATTTTGGTATCGGAGCAGATGCTCGCTACACTCATAGCGCTGGTCTGATCAAGGCCGGCGAGAMGAAGTGGTGATGGAGGAAGAGTGAAGRAGGGAGGAAGAGAAGAAGGGTTTGATAGTGGGGGAAGCAGGCCGAAGAAGAAGTGGCGAAGTCTACTTACCTGGAGCGTGCGGAGCGTCGTGGAGCATCATCGGCGGCATCCTCAAGAAGAGAGAAGCACCTCCTTTCCCTGAACCTTCATGCATGTGTGTGTCCCCCACCTTCTCTCTCTCTGACCCTCTGAAGGTGACTGCTGCTGATCTGGTCACGAGTCGAAGTCTGGACCTGGGTTGTCATAGATGTCAGGTCTGAGCCTTCAGAGTCTGATGACCCAAGTGTGATGTGTCAGGAACTGGTCACACTAGAGTAGGTGGTCCAGTGTTCTGCGAATAGGAGTAGGTTTCTCTCCTACGCCTCTTGATAGGCAGGCTGGATAGCGTTATCAAGAACCAAGAATCGATGTGGGAAGTGGCTATGTGCCACGTCAGATAGCATGTACCAGGCAGTATAAGGATGATATTGAGTATCTACAGGGCCTGTTGGGCCCAACAGAAAGAACAGGGCATACGAAGTATCTCTGCCTGGTTGGATAAGTGAATCATCTGAATCTGCGCTGTACTCCACACCTGCATCAGTGTTACATCTTCGACTCACACGGGTCCTACCGGACCCGACTTAGGGCCGGAGGGACACACCAGGGCCTAAAGGCCCGACCTTTTGGGGTTACAGGYCCTAAAGGCCTGATTTTGGACCAGCACCCATCGGGTAGGCCCAAACGACACTTCGTTTGGGCCTGGCGGCGCTCTTGAAGCTGCCGMYYRCYGATTGAGGCTGAMCCGTCCATCTGGACGGTCCAGGGTCTGGCCTGGCCTCGCAGCATTGAGGCCAGACCATTGCCTACCAGTATAAGTACCGGTATCCTGCCTCAGTTGGGGATCGGCCTACCGGAACTCTACCGGCACGGCATGGTCAGTACCAGTGTACTGTTTGATGCGCTAAACTTAGCGCAGGGGCTGAAGCAGGAGCGCAGCATAGCGCAGCTTAGCGCAGCAGCGAGCGGAGCAGCAGCAGGGCGGCTGAGCCAGCACTGCGGCCATTGCCGCCTGAGGTACCGGGAGCTTGGAGGGTCTCTCCTCCTCTCCCTCGCCAGTCCCCTCTCTCTCTCTCTCCTCTTCCTCCTTCTTCTTCTTCTTCTTCTTCTTCTTCTTCTTCTTCTTCAGATTGGAGACTATCCAGTTGGACAGAGACCAGGGTTGGATTTCGGTGATACGAGACTGTGGTACTTACCTGATTGGAGACTTGGAGATTGTTAAGGTTGATACTCGGCTGCATCACAGTTGGACACCGGTTACATCTGGACTCTGTTATCTCCGACATTGGTGACCTTTGGTCCTCGACATTTTGATCTTGTTATATGACATTCTGGACTACCATTTCGGAGACCTA
>BFEA01000385.1:1501185-1512372 GCA_003427395.1 Chara braunii | reverse complement strand
CTGCACAGAAGACAACGACGAGAGAGAGAGAGAGAGAGAGAGAGAGAGAGAGAGAGAGAGAGAGAGAGAGAGAGAGAGAGAGAGAGAGAGAGAGGAGCGATACAAGATTGTTGYGCGGTCTAAGGAAGAAGGTGGCGGCCATAGCTGCCAAGCTCGGACACAGAGAAGACGAGTAAGGGGAGAGAGAAGGGACGAAGAGAGGGAGAGAATTATAGTTGAGGTGGAGGAGGAAGGAGAGATGAATAAGGGAGAAAGGGAAGCCATACCAGGGGGTGGAGAAGATAGAGAGAGAGGCGAGAAAGAAGCCATAGCCGAGGGAGGACGAAGAAGGAAGGTGAAGGGAGGTAAGAACGAAGGTTGGCAACCATAGCCAAGGTGATCGAGGTTCTTACCAGCGTGGACCAGGCGTTTACCGAAGTTGACCAAAGTGCTTTTCAGCGTTGACCGGGGTACATGATGGCGTTGATCGAGGAGTTGACCAAAAGGTTGACCAGCGTTGACCAAGGAGTTGGCCGGGGTGTTGATTGGTGTTGACCAAGGTGGTGACCAGGGCGTTGTCCGGAGCTGTTGACCACGAAGTTTGACCAAGCTGGAGTTAGTATACTCTCGCCAAGCCTTCAACCTATCTCCTCGCCCTATGGATGTGCACACACCCCATGGTACTTGCTGAGTCAGTTTGTCTGTTCTTTCTGCATTGAGTCTCTTTTGTCCAAGTGTTAGGAACTCTGTGTATGTGGTCATAGAGCTTTGTTGACCAAACCCACACGGGTTGAGTAGGGCTAAAGGTTGTGTCTGACGACTCGACTGACCGGAGGACACAAACCCTCCCAAGGAGCGGTACAGACCGGCGGGCTGCTCGGTGTGGCACAGTAGGCCCAAAATCCGAGTTGTGGGCTGCACAACAAGCTGTCTAAACCATGAGAGGACCTGCTGATCACGTCGTCCTGTTTGCGACGTTAAATAATTCCTGAGGAGTTACGGGGGATCTCCTTAAATGCCTCCTGATCAGCAGTAAGTCGTGTAGCAACAGCCTAGAAGTAGAGTCAGGCTAGAGACCATAGATGACAGGGTCCTTCAAGGATTCGGTGGTCCTTAGTAAGTCAGTTATAAATTAAGTCAGTTAGGGGATGAGAGTCTAAGTGGTGAGGAGTGGAACTGTCATCCGGTTGTACACCTGTCACCATGGTTGACACGCGTAGTGGTTTGAGCACCACCCCATATACAAAGGAACAGGAAGAGAGTGCTGCCGCCATACTGAAAGAAAGGAAGGAGAAGAAGGAGGCCAAGAAGAAGGCCCTGTTGGAAGCATAGGCGGCGAAGAAGGAGAGGCTTGAGGAAGAGATGGAGAGGGTGAAGAGAGAAGAGGAGCAGCTTAAAGAAGTAGAAGAAGAAGAAGAGGAAGAAGAGGAGATACCCCTATTGAGGACTGGGAGGAGAGAAGAAAAAGGGGAATCCAGTGGGACCAGTGAGGATGAGAAGAAACTGGAGAAGATGGTCTCAGAATGGGTAGCTAACTTATCCATGGGGGAGGATGAAGAAGCATTAATGTACATTCCCCATGACGAGAGGGATGCTGCTGTGGTAGAGATAAAGGCCTTGGAAGACCCGTTAGAGCAGCAGGCCTTGGAGGAGGAGAAGAGGATGGAGTGGAAATTGCGATTGAGGAGGCAGAGAAGGAGGCACATCGCGGCAGCTACTGAATTAGAGAAGGAATTAGTTGCCGCAGCAGAACAACATACGCAGGCGCTGGCAAAGGAGGACGTGCAGAGTAAGTTGGGCACAATCGCAAAGAGTACAGATGTATTGATTCGCGCCCAACAAGAATAGATGCATACTACCACGGGCCATGACATAGCTTTACAGTCCATCCGAGTAGGCTTCAAAGATTTTGCCCACGATATGATGATGCGGATGGGCACTGTGATGCAGGCCCGTATGAAGAACACAAAGCAATTGTGTGTTGGCGCCATAGAGGGTGCCAAGCTCGCGACTCCACATGAGGAGGAGGCACGCCCGCGTAGAGAACGAGTCAAAGTCTAGTTTCCTGACGCCTACAACAGGAAACAAGGAGAAGATTTCGATAATTGGGAGGCGTGCACCTCCAGGACATTATTCCTGATGAGCAAGTCCTCGTTGCATTCCACGCCCTTAGGGACGAAGCGTCCAACTTCGTCAGGTCGTTAACCCGGGCCGCCAAATGTGACAATGACATGGTGGCGTACTCCACCATTACTCCCCTTAGTGAATTCCTAGAGTTAATTCGCGAATGTTTCGCGGATGTAGCTAAAGGAATTAAGGCATCTGACAAGCTCCAGACCATCCACACACGACAGTGAAAGAGTGCAAGGGCACTCAAGGGGGCTATGGATGAGCTTGTCGCAATTCCCAATCACGGGGTCATTGAGCCACAGTTGGTTCAGTTATTTATCGTGCGATGCCCGAGAGTTTGCACGGGCACTTCTACGACAAGTCGCGAGAACAAGGGATGACTTATGATAGGTTGAGTTGCGACGTTGTGGCATATGAGGCCTAGTCCACGCCAGTGAAGGCCTTTTGGCATAGAGATTTTGAGAAGGGTAAGAAGTGGAAGGGCCATACCATTTCAGGGCAGGTTAAAGGGAAGGATAGCTTGATCCTGACTTTGGATAAGGGAGGAATGGAGGAGGTCCCGTATAGCGAGATAGAGTGGAGCCTCAAAGAGGAAGACATGAGTGTAGGTCAGGGGAGGTCCTATGCTGGTGTCGCGGCTGGAGGGAGGCCACAAGGACGAGGAGGAGGCCGGGGCCAAGGGGGTCGGGCCTCAAGTGGCCGAGGACAGGACGATCAGGGGGTTGGCGGCAGGGGAAACCGCCAAGAGGGAGGTAGGGGTCAAGGTCCCCCACAAAACCGTCCACGTTCCAATAGGTCACCTTATAGAAGAGGTGGATGGCATCTGGGCTTCCCAAAGGGCAGGCCTTGGGAGGATTTAGGTCTCGATCAGAAAGTCTGACAGAAAAGGATAGACCAGGATCAATGTATCTACTGCAGTGATCCGGGTCATATTATCAAATACTGCCCCAAATATAGGGAGGCCGGATTTGTTGCACAGGCAGCGAAAGGCAACCGCCGGTAGGGGTCACAACTGCCCTTACCCCTAGACCATGTGGAGAAGAGTGCGCGCACCACAGAGAATCTCCCAACCCACATGTGTCTATGGCAGAGGTTGCTGGCCAGTGCCTAGAAAGTTGTCCAGAGACTGCTTGCGTTAGGGTCTCTCTAGGCACTTCCCTCACAGGCGTGGCGGAAGAACTGAAGGAGAGGATGCCTGTCTGGGCCAAGATGAAGAAGAATGAGAAAGGACGGCTAGTATTGGTAGATGTAGAGATTTTTAGAGGTAGAGTAGGGGTCTACCCGTAACTATATTAGTCGCAAAGCGTTAAAGAAGCTAAAGCTGAATCTAAAGGTCCGAAAGTTAGAGGAACCTATGGTCAGCATCCTCGCAGGCAATCACACAATGCGAGTCGAGGATTACGTCGAGGGAGTCCAGGCTTATTTTTGCCTAGAGAAAGATGGGAAGGTAGAAAGAGTTCTCCATTCCCTGACTCTCCTCGTAGAAGACAACCTTCCGTTTGATGTAGTCTTAGGAATGGATTGGGGAGAGGCAGCAAGGGCCACACTTCATTTGAGAGAGCATGAGTGTAGGCTCCCTAGTCCTTCAGGTGGAGTCAAGACTGCTCGCCTGTTTCATGTGTCAGGGGTAGAGAACCCCTTAGCACATTGTTGCCTTAGCGCTCCTGCATTCGCAAGATTAGTGAAGAAGGAGAAGCTAGAAAAACAGGTTTTCGTTGCCTATGTTAGGCTAGTTACTGAGCCTAAGTCCGAAGAGCCCATAGACCCTCGTATTGCCAAGTTGTTGGAAGAGTATGCAAATCTGTCTGAGCCGCCTACATGAGTAGTGCAGCGGCTGATCCAAACATCGGATTGAAATAGAACCTGGTAGTAGAACTCCCAAAGGAGTGGTGTATAGAATGTCCCCAAGGGAGTTAGAGGAGCTGCGAAAGCAATTGGACGAGCTCCTCGAGAAGGGTTGGATTAGGCCCAGTTCGTCTCCGTTTGGAGCACCTGTTTTGTTTGTCCCCAAAAAGGAGGGAGAGTTGAGAATGTGCATCGACTATAGGGGTCTCAACGCCATCACAGTGAAGAATGCAGAACCGTTGCCTCAAATAGATGATTTGTTGGATCGAGTGTAGGGCTGCAGGCACTTCTCTAAGATAGATTTGAAGTCAGGCTATCATCAGGTAGAGGTCCATCCTGATGATCAGCACAAGACGGCGTTTAGGACCAGATATGGGGACTATGAGTTTATAGTGATGCCCTTTGGACTAACCAACGCGCCAGCTACATTTCAGCGTTGTATGAATGACCTATTTAGGCCGTGGTTAGATAGATTTGTAGTTGTATATCTAGATGGCATCCTAGTGCTTAGTAAGACCCTCCAGGAGCATGAGGGTCATCTAAGGCAGGTCTTGGAGAAGCTGAGAGAAGTTAACTTATACCTGGGCCACGTTCTAGATGGAGATGGCATAAAGCCTGAGGACAGTAATATAGCAGCGATTAAAGATTGGCCGACTCCCCGCACGCTGACAGAGTTGCGATCGTTCTTAGGGTTGGCAAATTATTATAGAAAGTTTGTCAGGAATTTCTCCACCATCGCTGCTCCCTTTCGTAGGTTGCTAAAGAAAGAGGCAATTTGGAAGTGGGATAAAGATTGCACAACGGTCCTGAAGAAGTTAAAGCGGGCCTTAATAAAGTACCATGTCCTTAAGGTATCCGATCCATCATTACCATTCGTCGTCACCGCTAATGCAAGGCAGTATGGCATAGGTGTCGTTCTGCAGCAAGACGATGGTAATGGATACAGACCCGTAGGGTTCATGTCTGCTAGAATGCCTTCAGAAAAGGTAGCGACATCAACCTACGAGAGGGAACTCTACGCTCTCAGGCAAGCGTTAGAACACTGAAAGCACTACTTGCTTGGGAAGCACTTCAAAGTGTATTCAGACCACGAGACGCTAAGGTGGCTGAAAACGCAGGCCAAGATGACACCAAAGCTAACTAGGTGGGCTGCAAAGATATATCATTATGACTTTGAGCTCAAGCTAGTCAAAGGGAAGTATAATGTAGTTGTGGACGCTCTGAGTAGGAGATCAGACTACTTTGGAGCGATAGTGCACTATCTGGATATAGGGAGAGACCTGCAATAGAGAGTCAAAGAAGCGTATGCGCAGGACCCTATCTATAGCAACCTCCTCAAGAGAGTTAAGGAGGCACCAGAATCAGAACCAGATTACCGCACCACAGACGGCTTGTTATTTGAGAAGACTAATGTTGTTGACCGCCTATGCGTTCCCAACTGTGAAGAGTTAGGGGAATGCCATGGTACAGAGGGACATTTCGGTTGGCAGAAGACCTTAGCCAACCTCATGCGTGCATATACCTGGCCTGGTATGAAGGCCGACTGCATAGAATACGTACGCAGTTGCAAAGTATGTCAAAGGAACAAGACTTCTACGTGAGCCCCTCTAGGTCTTCTCAGACCATTGCCGATCCCAGAAGGACCCGGGGATTCAATGTCTATAGATTTCATGGACATTGGCGTCAAAAGTAGACATGGCAAGAGTCAAGTCATGGTCGTAGTAGACAGGTTTAGCAAGTACGCCATTTTCGTTCCTTTGCCCTCTGAGGCACGCGTAGAGTTAGTAGTTCAGAAGTTTTTTGACCATTGGGTCAGTGAGCATGGTATACCGCTGTCGATAGTTAGTGACAGGGATACCAGTTTCACCAGAACTGGCAGGAACTGATGAAAGTTTATGGTTCAAAGTTATTAATGTCATCTGGCCGCCATCCTAAGACTAACGGCCAGACTAAACAGATGAACAAGCTCCTGCAGCAAGTTCTTAGGATGTACATTATGCCCGATCAGATCAGCTGGGATGAGATGCTCCCAAAGGTAGCCAGCGCATACAATAACAGTGTGCACTTGTCCACGTGTCGCACTCCCAATGAACTAAAGTCCTTTAGACCGCACATACCATTTGAGGGACTTAACCGGGATCAGATTCAGAGGCTACCGCCCGGTACACGAGAGTTTGCGATACAGCATGAAAAAGAGATAGCTACCGTGGTTGACAACCTCAGGAAAGCCCAGCACAGAATGATAGAGCAAGCTAATAAGCATCGTCGCCCCTCACAGTTTCAAGTAGGCGACTTAGTCTGGGTCAAGTCAAAAGAGTTTGCTCCTGAGGAGAACATCTCACAGAAGCTGTTGCCTGCGTATAGAGGACTGTGGCCAGTCCTAGAAGTCAAGGGCGGAGAGGATGGACCGTCCTACACTGTTGAGATTCCAGCACACCTCCACACCTCCCCAGTGTTCCATGCGTCAAAGTTGTTGCCTTGCGTCACAATTCAACAGTTTCCATCAGGCAGATACATGATCCCTCCAGATATGGATGGAAGATACGACATTGATGGTATAGTAGGTGAGGACATCTTCAGGACAGGAGGTAGAGGTCGTCCGCAAAAACAGTACAAAGTCAGATTTTCCTTTCAGGACCCAGAAGACGACCGCTGGCTTACACGTACAAAGGTCTTGCCTCTGTAGACTGAAGTATTCTCGGAGGGTAAAGGTCCTGCCTTAGACTGAAGTATGCTCGGAGGACCTCGAATTTAGGCCGGCGGGAGTGAAACGGTTTTCACCTTTCTGCAGTCACAGATGCGGGCACTAGAGTTCGATCCCCAAACCTTACCTTGCCCATGTACAGTATCGAGTTGACCCCCGAGTGTTTGAACCCGTGACCTGTATTTTGGTATTCGTTTGATGTCTATCGTAAGTCTGTGTAGTTGTAGGGGTTCGATCTGTAGATCTGATGAGTAGGGGTCACAGCCTTGTAGAGGTCGCAGCTGTAGGTGTTCTGAGAGGTCAAGGTCGTAGCTGCTACAGTCCTGAAAGGTCAAGGTCGTAGCTGCTACAGTGTTCGAAAGGCCAAGACCACAGACTTCCGGAAGGTCCGGAAGTGGCCTTTCGAAGTTGGCTCACGTTTAGACAGAGGCAAGTGGGCAAGTGGTGAGCCCAACTGCTTTACGTCGGCAGTGTGACCGCATCAAGTTGGCAGTGCAAACCCATGCAGTCAGCGGTACCGGTCCCAGTCAGTCATAGTCCAGTCAAGCAAGTACCGTGTGGGACTGTGTGCACCAAGGGCATGGGAAAGGGGCAGACCAACGAGTTACAGAAGTATAAATCAAGAGGCAGCGCCCAGCATTCATTCATTCACTTCGTAAGCCATGCGGAAGTGCTGCTACAGCGTCTTGTGCGAGGTGGTCTGCATGTTGCCCGAAGTCGAAGTGGGCTGAAGTGAGACTACGTAGCTATAGTTAGTGTTAGTAGAGCGGCCATAGTCGCTGTAGGAGGTAGTCAGGCAATAGTGTGTGTGTGAGTCAGAGAGGAATGTGTGTGGGGTATTCAGGGTGATCCAGAGTTAAGTGAGTGTGAACGGTGGTGTTGGGAACAGTATTGAGGGTTGGATGTGCAGGCGCTTATGCGCCATAGCCTGTGGAAGCAAGTTTGCATCTGAACTGAGTTGAGTGGGCGCTGTGCGCCAGTGCGAATCGCCATCTGTTTGCATGTTTGTGAAGCGAAGATGAAAGCGAGTCTGATTGCAACACTTACTTTTCTGAGAACAAAAGGGTTTCGGACTGTTCTTTCCGGTATCAGGTTTTTGTATTCTTTTTTCTTTTCCCTTTTTGTTGGGTAGAGACCGTAGAGCATAGGTTCACCCCTCTGGTGGTATATCTTCGCAATGGTTAAGCAGCATACCCTTGCCCCTGTTCTGGGTTAAATGGGGTCTGCAGTTAGGCCATTTAGCCGTCAGCCGATGTGAGGGGAGTCAGGGTTGTTTTTCCACTGTGCCTTTTCTTCTTGTTTTTCATCTCCTATTGCTCTAACATTTAGACCATCACTCCCTTTCCCAGCTATTTTGTTCCTCTGCGGTTAACCCACCGCTTTGACAGGGGCTTGTCCCACAGAAACAAGATGACTGGGGGTGCCAGCCAAAATAAAATATTTTGTCCCCACATCTATTCACTATTTTTTTTGGCACACAGCAGCAATCCATGTTGGGGGGCTGGTGGTTTAAGGCGAAATCGTCTTTTTTACAGGAATTTTTAGGCATCTGCATCCTAGGAAGCTGCCTTCGTGTTTGTCAATTTAAGGCGAAATCGTCTTTTTTACAGGAATTTCAGACCATTTCTCCCCCCCCACTTGGCTTCTGTTTGCCCATATATATTGAGTTAGCTTTTTCCTGTTTCAGGTCTTTTCTCCCTCTCACCTTCTCTGACTGAGTTTGCCTGTATCTGGACGGATATCAGCTTATGTTTCTGTATTGTCATACTTGGGAGGCCACTATTCCCATCTCTGAGTGTCTATGGGAGGCCCATACTTGGGAGGCCACTATTCCCAGCTCTGTGCTTGCAGATTTGGCATGAGCAGGTGGAACTCCTTAGCCATTGTCCACCGGGATTTTCATCTCTTTGTCAATTGTTATCCTCCTCCTCACTACCAACCCCATCGCCACAGCCACTGCCACTGCCACTCCACAGATAACACCGTCCTGTCGTGCCGGTTGCCACCCCCCCCAGCAGCACCTGATATCACCCTCGATGCCACCCCCCACACCACAGCCCATGCCACCCCTGCCAGCACTGCCCCCACCTGGTGGTGGTGCCACCAGCAGGACCAGCACTACCACCAGCATCACCATCCCCAGCAGCAGCAGCAGCAGCGACCCCATCACCACCACCATCAGCAGCAGTGGCACCATTACCATAATCAGCATCAGCATCATCATCATCATCAGCAGCAGCAGCAGCATCTCATCTTCATCATCATCCGCATCATCCGCATCATCATCATCATCATCATCATCATCATCATCATCATCATTGTCATTATCATCACGTGCTTCTGTACTACCGTTCCTCACCCCTGAAATCATCTTTGGCCCCGCCTTGTCTCATCCTCTCCGCACTTCAAGGAATGTAGCACACACTTTCCCTGCAATACGTTCTGAATTCCTCAGCAAGGTCCTCCCTTGCCCAACATTAGCTACTGTGACCGTAACAGTCCCTCTCGTATTCTTGAATGGTTTCCAGTGCCTGAACAGCGCCCTGGAAGGCTGTGTCTGGGCAGGGCAAGGCCCTTGTGTTCCTTAACAGGGCCAGACATGGCTACATGGGGCCAAAGTGGGTTGATGTTGTGGCCATACTTATCTGCCAGGGACTGTTGCCCAGATAATAGACTAACGGCCTACAAATAGGCATGTAACTCTTTGAGCACCACTTCCGCAGGGTACTACAGCCCAGGTAATATCCCAGCCTAGATCTCTAAAGTCCTTCGTCGCCTCTTCTACAAGCACTGCTAACCTTCCACTGACCTTAGTTTGCTGAGCTCTGTGCTGTGATACAAGCACATCAGCCTGTGCATGGCAGGTATTTGATTTTCCAGCAACAGCAGCTGGCAAGGTATTCTCCTCTTGTCCAATCCGTACCAATCATGAGAGTTAATAGGATGCAACCAGATCTCTCCAAAGGAACAACTGCATGAAGCGAAGATTCATAGTGCAGTCGTTTCTGTTGTGATCTGTTGTTGACTTTGAGTGTCCAGAAACCGTCTTTCGCTCCCACTATTTGAGCTCGTCAACCTACCCCCTTCTGTGTAGGTCAAAGACTATCCGTGAGTATTGGTGTAATTAGTGATCATGTCAGTCTGTCGATCACAGTTGTTTGCTGGTGCAGCAACACCAGCTGTTAGTGTGTGCTCATCTCCTCCTTTCTTTCAAATCGTCTGATACGCACTGGGATGTCCCAAGATCTCTTTTCAGGGACAACTGCAAGAAGGCATTTCAGAGAGCCGTAACGTCTGTGGTGATCTTTTGTCAACTCAAGTGTCACCAGGCAAATAGCACAGCTCATATCATTGCCACCGTTCAAAATCCTGAACCTTGTACCAGTCCTGTGCTTTGTTTCTGGCTAATCTCGTCTTGGATTAATAAATTGTTTTTCAGAGTGCTGTTACTCACTGGGGGGTCTGGATGAATGGTGACTCAATTAATATCCACTGTAACATGTTTGTTGTTCCAGACGTCTGTGTATGCTGCACACCCTGACCATAAGCAGCACCTAAAGTTACGTGAATCCTCTAGAAATTTTATCCAACTCTATGTTGTCCTTTACACGGATAGGGCCCATAATTGGCCCCATATCTTGTTGCAATGCCTTACTTGACATCTCTTTAATGTCATGTGATGTCTGTGTTCCCAGTTGTTCACTTTTGCAACCCTATCTGGATTGTTTCCTCGTCTGAACCTTTTTGCGGTTCAATGCTATGGGAAAGGCAATGTACCTCAAAGATTATGAAGAGGGAAAGCCAAACGAAATGTGGTATTCTGCCAGCTGCTGATGAACACCACCACCACCACCACCTCCTCCTCCTCCTCCTCCTCCTCCTCCTCCTCCTCCTCCTTCTGCTGCTGCTGCTGCTGCTGCTGCTGCTGCTGCTGCTGCTTCTGCTTCTGCTTCTTCTTCGTCCTTCTTCTTTGTCTTCTTCTTTCGTCTTCTTCTGCTTTTTGTTGTCGTCATCGTCGTCTTTTTCATCGTCTTCTTCCTCGTCTTCTTCTTCTTCTTCTTCTTCTTCTTCTTCTTCTTCTTCTTCTTCTTCTTCTTCTTCTTCTTCTTCTTCTGCTGCTGCTGCTGCTGCTGCTGCCGCTGCTGCTGCTGCTGCTGCTGCTGCTGCTGCTGCTGCTGCTGCTGCTGCTGCTTCTGCTTCTTCTCGTTGTTGTTGCACTTTGTGAATGGAATTGCAGGCTGATGTGGACTCACAGGTTGTAGGGCAGAAAGATATGACCAAAAGCATGTTCGATGTGTGGCAGGAGGTGAGACAATGTGATGATCCCCGCTGCTTCAAAATATGCATGTATTTCAGGCCCTTTCCCAGGTTGTAAATAGAACAATCCATCTTGACGAACTCAAAGAAGAACAAGAGAGGAGAGCTGGCAAGCCAGGGAAGAGGGCAGAGAGAGAGAGAGAGAGAGAGAGAGAGAGAGAGAGAGAGAGAGAGAGAGAGAGAGAGAGAGAGAGAGAGAGAGAGAGAGAGAG
>BFEA01000385.1:1373229-1383987 GCA_003427395.1 Chara braunii | reverse complement strand
GGTCAGGGCCCTTTTGGTGGGTGGGTGGGGGAGTGATTAGGGGTACTGGGGGGAAAAAGAAGAAGATGAATAAGAACAAGAAGTAAGAAGTAGAAGAAGAACATCTCCCATCTCTTTCAAGAACCACACATATGGGTGAGGCAGTCGGAAGGGTAAGATTTGGATCTCTTTCCAGGGGTAATGTAGAACGGTAAGGAGGAAAACCGCACAGACTGGACAACACAAGTTGGTGGGTTGTTTGAGCGTTGGTTGAGGGGGAAAGAGGGAGGGAGGGGGGAGGAGTGATTGGGGGGGTGCATTCTTTGCAGGGTGTTTGGGGACTGTTTTAGGGTTGGGGAGTGATTGGGGGTGCTAGGGGAAAAAATAAGAAGACTAATAAGAACAGAAGTAAGAAGAAAAAGAAGAAAATCTCGATCTCTTTCATGAACCACATTTTCCAGGGGTAAGGTCAAAGGGTAAAGAGGAAAACCACACAGACCTGGACAACACAAGTTGGTATGCTGGTAAACGGTTGACCATGTGAAACTGATCAAATGACAGGGCATGATAGTATGCCACCTACCGCCTGCAACACAGTGCAACTCTCTCTCTCTCTCTCTCTCTCTCTCTCTCTCTCTCTCTCTCTCTCTCTCTCTCTCTCTCTCTCTCTCTCTCCCCCCCTCACGCTCAAGTCATTGTCGTTCCCCCCCCCCCCCGCGCCCCCCGCCCCCCACCCCCCCCCCCCCCCCCCCCCCCCCCCTTTCCAAGCAATGGTGACCATCGGACGGATGTCGCTCACTGCTGCTTTCACTTGGGCTGGAGGAGCCGGTTGAGGAGGCTGGTGTGCTTGACAAGGTAGACGTCGGATTGGCATGCTCGATCCTCCGGCTCTTTGAAACACACCTCGTTGGTGGCTGGCTGGCAGCTTGTGATTTCGTCATTAATTGTTGACAAGATTTATTCTAGCATTTCTACCATTTGAATCTGATGATTAGATTTATTCTTTTGGATAAACATTCAACATATTTTCACCTTCTTGTTATGATTCTGGTTGTTTGCTGTCTGAAGACCGACACTCACTCACATAGACTTCCATGTATGCCCATACATACACAGAAGGAAGGGGAGAGGATAGGAGTATCACACCGCACAGGGAGAGATAAACATGGCGGAAGACTTGACTATGCGATATGACAGGGTACACTGAAAGTGCAATTCACTCCACTCAATCCTCACAACCAGTCATAAAGAAAAGCCGAGCAGATCACATCCAGGAGACAATGAAATGATGATAGTCCGAACCCAGTTACACACTTTTTATTAAACTCAGAGTCCCGAATTGTCAGGATAACTTCAATACTACAGTGCGCTGCTCAGAAATGAGCAGCGCTTCACTCCCCAACCCTGATTAGCACCCGTAACACCCTTGAGCCCCTGAAACATCAAGTGCCACCCAGATACAGCCTCCTGAGGGAAGCGCCACCCTGAAACAGGCCTCTGAGGCCAAACGCCACTCAGAGGATGAAGAAGAAGACCAGCGCCACAGTATCTGATGATGACGAAGTGTCGGAAGACTTCCCGGGTGGAAGTCTGCAGCAGCGCCACCAAACCCTGACAAGATGACCTCTGAGGAAGAAGCTGCAGCTATGGCTGCAGCACCACCACCCTGGAACCCCGGAGGAGGGTCCAGCAGGGCACCAAACTCTCTCGCCTCCAGCAGACCTCGATAGCCCAGACCTCTGCCAGCCCCTGCGTGCTGGCAGAGTACAGTGCAGGTCCCAGCTATGGCCGGCGCTCCGAAGGTCTGGCTATGCCTGTCTCTTTCCCCGCTGAGCCGTCACCACTTTCGGTTCACGCGTAGCGCAGCAGCGATGTACTCGGTACCAACTGCCAAAAGCCCTGAACCGATGTGCCCATCCTATCTATACTACACTAGCCTAGACTCGACCTAGACCGGACTGACTGACCGACCGGTACCGTTTCTGTTTCGGCCTCTCGGCCTCTACCGGACCCGGCTATAGGCTATAGGACCGTCTATCAAAATAGGCCCTCAGGGCATGTCTGTCCTAGGGGTAGCCCGGGCCTGGTATTCGCAGTTAGGGTAGCTGTAGGGAATTGCATATTTCCTGAATTTGCAGATATGTCCCTCACGAATTTCCTTCGCAGGTAGGTCTCTCGGTTAGCCCTCAGCCAAACAAAATTTCGAATCTGTCCTACCTATAGTACAATCTCGACAGAGAGAGGCTACAGGCAACCAGAAAACAGCAAGTCATTGCATTCTACTACTTTAACCTGAGCTTTTCATTTTAAAGTTTAAACCTTTTTTTCTCCACTTCTGCCATTCTGCCAATGCACCCTTCCTCTGGATAGCACTTCTTCATATAGCGTACCCCCTGGATGTGTTACTAAATTTCATTCGGCTAAATGCTGCAGTCAGTTGCCGTTCCCTCTCCTTTCTTTTGGAAGCAAGGATCTTGGAAGTTTTGACTGTAGCGTTGGACACCTTATTCAGCGAAACTGTAATCTGTACTGGAATCATGTGCTACGCATACTTCTAAGACTGCACTTTGTAAGTCTGGTGTTTTGACCATCGAGTTATTTATCTTGAAAAAGTCCTGACTCCCTAGCGAGGACTCCCCCAAGCTAATTTCCAACGAAATACACTTATGATCCATCCCAGTAAAAATACTATGAAGAAGTTAAAAGACCCTCTATTTGTGTTAAGCATAGATCCTACAAGGCGTTGAAAGGATTTCACGTGGTCTCAGTGTCCCATTTTGGTCCCTCTCTCAGGGCTCCGGTAGGTCCCAGTCCTAGGGTTCCTAGAGGTTGGTAGTAAGTCCAGTTGGGTCCGGTTACCGAAGCGTCATAGGCTGGTAGGAGGCAGGCCGGTACCCGACAGCAAAAGTCCAGTGTCCCAAAAGTCCACTTGCAGCAGTATCGCAGGAAAGTCCAGAGACTTTTGGAAATCGGGCAACCAGCAGCCGACAGGCCGCGGGGATCGGTACTGGTCCAAAGCAGGCAAACACCAAGCCAAGATCATATTTATAGCTGATACAGTAACTTTCCAAACTACTTGTCAATTTGTGGGATTGCAGAAGCGCTGATTAACGCTTGTGTGACTGTTTGCAACTCGGGCAACACTAGCGCTAACGAAGGAGGATGAAGGTTGCATCATAGCTAGGGTTAGGGGGATAGAAGAAGGCAGCCATAGGCGCAGTAGGAAGAAGGTAGATGCAGGCGGGTGTATTCAGGGAGCGTAGGGAAGGGAGAGCATGAGTGATACAAGTTCAGAGAGTGCAAGTGGTGAGGCTGAGCGATAGAAGGCTTCCGAGAGAGAGAGAGAGAGAGAGAGAGAGAGAGAGAGAGAGAGAGAGAGAGAGAGAGAGAGAGAGAGAGAGAGAGAGAGAGAGAGAGAGAGANAGAGAGAGAGAGAGAGAGAGAGAGAGAGAGAGAGAGAGAGAGAGAGAGAGAGAGAGAGAGAGAGAGAGAGAGAGAGAGAGAGAGAGAGTCAAGGATAGGGAAGTGAGCACATACCTGTTGGCGGTGAAGAAGGGAGGATCGTGGCCATAGCCGCCGTACTTAAACTCAATCTTTGTATAATATATTGATGCTTTTAAGGGCCTTGTGATTTTTCTGTGGATGAATTGAATCGGGGCTCATTGCATTGGTATCGGAGTGATCTCCCGTTGCATCCACGGAGAAAGTGAAGCACCGGTGACGTATAAGTCCGGTGGGTGTGTGAGGGTTGACTGGAGGAGGAGGCCGAACAGACGAAGTGGCAAGGAGAGGGGTCCAAATTGAGGGAGGTGCATACCTGTAGCCGCGAAGATCGAGGAGTGGCATCTTGAAGATTGAGTGAAGTGCTTCTTTCCCCTTGGCCATGTGAATTCTGCATACTGTTGTTTCTTGAAATCTCCCGGTACTCTCCTGGATGCAATTATGCTGCTGGAGAAGAATTATTGTTGATGTCACTTTTGGTTGCAATTTGTGTTGACGTCATTTGGAGGAGTCCTTGAGTCCTTTGAGTCCACTGGGTGTCTGTCTTGAGTCTCTTGGGTCTATGTTTGGGTCTGGTTGAACCGATAGCAGGACTGTGATCATGTCAAGTAGGGAGTGCGGGCATGAGCGGCGGGCATAAGCAGAGATTACTAGCATTTCGACTACTGTGCCCGGACTCTCTCTCTTCTCCTTCTTCTCACACTTCATCTTCCCCTTCTTCCCTCGTCATCCATGGTTTTGTCCCCATATGTGCTGAGCAAGGAGCGATATCTTGTCCATGTACGGTTCCCTCCTTGCCGATGATGGGTGTATTGCATTGTCGTTTCTCCTCACTTCAGTGATTCTTGGTGATGTGTCATGCCTATCTGCTGATAGCCATGCAACACTCTGACCTGCCAGTGGAAAAGGAACTCGGCTGCTCCTCCCAAGAATAGAGAGAATCTGTGCACATAAGGACACGTCTAAAACATTGAAACTACGATGACCCGCACAGTTTCTGCCTGAGACTTCTGCAGTTTTTTAGTACTGATGTTTGTTCATCTGATGTGGCTGTGGTTTTGCATGTGTCCAAGTCTGTATGTGATGCTTGCTATGCCCGTGACCTCTCATGCTGTATTTCCTGTGTCCCAGGAGGGGCAGGACTGACATGGGATAGCGGAGCGACTTAGTAGAAAAAGGCCACAATGGCAAGCTCCCGGTAGGATTTTCCAGCGACTCGGGTAGGCCTAGAGAAGTCTCATAGGCTTTGAAAGGCCCCGTAGCTTCCAAAGACGTCATGATGGTCCAGGGCCCGTACATAGGCAGATATCGGGTTACATACAGGCCCTGAAAGTGGATTGCAGACTACGATGATGTTCGTGCCAGAAGGCACGAGCTTCCAGTAGGCCTCATGCACCGGTAGAGGCTGAAGTACCCGGCCAGGAAGGGACTGGACGCTTGGAGTCCTGAATATATCATTCAGTGCAAGGAAGGCCTGGTGCACCGGTAGAGGCTGAAGTACCCCCCGTGCACCGGTAGAGGCTGAAGTACCCCGCGTGCACCGGTAGAGGCTGAAGTACTCGGCCAGGTAGGCTGGCACATTTAACCAGCGGTCATGCTACTACTCCACCCTGAGGGTGCGTTAGATGGAGCTCTGGGTTCATATGGTGGAGCTGAGGGTGACAGAAGAAAAACTTCCATGTCTATAGAGGAGTTGAAGTAGAAGGAAGTAGGCCTAGGCTATGGAGGGAGAGGGAGAAGAACCTCAAACCAGACTATGAAGAGAGGTAGAGGAAGAGGGTGGAGGTTGAGGGAGAGAAAGGAGGAGGGAACCGACATGACAGACTTACCGGCTATAGAGGACCTTCATCTCTACTTCCTTGGTTGGCGCTGTGTCGAGAAGGCCCCTGTTGAGGTACCTGTTGGTCTTGGACTTCATCCAGAAGTGTGACTATGGCAGCATGAGATAGGAGAGGCACAGTAGTAGTTGTGTTTTTCCGTTGAACATCCCTCGTGCTAGTGGATGTTCTGACAGCACAAGATATGCAACCAAGAGGAGAGGAGTGAGAGTGAGGCCGAAACGAGAGCTCTCTCAGTGCTGTCAGTAAGGTAGATTACTCGGACAATGACTCTTGTTCATTCATTCATTCATTGATGTGATTTATTGTTTACAAGAGGAGAGTAGGAGAGGAGGTGAAGTGCTGGCGAGAAGAGAGGGAGATGACATTGGTTCAAACTTGTGTACTTCTTTCTTCTTCTTCTTCTTCTTCTTCCTCCTTCCTACATTCTATTCCGCTCTTCGTCTTTTTCCACTTCTTCTGGAGTCTTGAAACCGTGCATCACCTCAAAGTTGCATTTTGCATAGTCATTTGTGCAGGACCATAACAACAACAAAAAAAAAAACCACCAGTACCTTTGTCAGTTCGAAAATACTCGGCCTCCGACCTTTCAGGAGGCCGAAACGAAACGACGGCCGCCGATCAGATTGATCAACGTCGGGTTCGGGTACTGGCCAGGACTTGTCGAAACCGGACGCCAAAGGTACTGGTGGTGAAAAAGCTTGCACAGCAGTCCTTCGGGACGTCCGTAACGATACAGAGAAGATTAGCATGGCCCACGCATAAATCGAGAAAGATTAGTAGCTAAGCAATACAAGTAGCAGCTGCCGTGGTCTCATGGTAGTAATAAGTGCAGCACTGCAGCAGCAGCACCAGTAGACCATCACCAGTATACCACTGTTGTGGAGTTTTGTGTGTGTGCACAGGGAGCTAACTATGTATATGCCATTTGGTGTGAGGGTGCATAATGAAGAGCTGAGTGGCTGATCTCTGATGTAATGCTATGCTTGTCTGACTTATTGTCAGGTTCAAGAAGGCGGGTGAGAAGAAAGGAGACGCTGGCGCACAGAAAGCATCTGGGTCGTCTTCTTCAGCGAAAAGTGCCTATTCCACCTGTGCAAGAGATTCATTGATCGTTCTTTACAAGTTTCATGAGGTGCGGAAAATCGATTTTTTTTTTTTTTTTTTCTTCGGAAAATCAAACTTTTAAAGAGTGAAGAGTTCCATAAGAAATACCAACGCGGCTAGCTTAGTTGGCACACCCATGAACTGTTGAGATACAAACCTGTGTTCGGCTCCGTATGGAAGTAGAATCAATAGATGAATGAAAATTCTGAATTACTTGGGGCCTAGCAGTTTGACGATAATATCTCAAGGCCATCGCCCTTTTTTTTGGGTCCATTTTTTGGGACACCCATCAAAATTGGAATGATACACACAGGATTAGAAAGAATGGCCTCTGCCCAAGAATGACGTGTTGACAAGAACTCCAAATATTTTTCCTTAACCTTCTTGAAGTGAAAGGCATGGCATGGCATGACACTGTCCCTCGAGACACAAGAAACCGGTTAGGCCGAAACGCCCGTTAAGCAGAGAAAGTGCATGGGTGCGGGTGTTTTGCGCCGTTTCGCTTTTTTTTCCCCCTGTTCTTTTCCGTGTTCTTGTTTTTGTTTCCCCCCCGAGCTGTATGCAAAATTGCAAATCAAGGAACCAGACTTGTTAAATGCAAGTACACACATGGGCTGTCGGGCACCTTTGTCTTTTTGCGAGTTTTTTCTTTTGCTGTCATTTTGCGTCCCAGAGGGGACTGCCCTTTGAGCGGGGAGTTCGTATCCTGCTTTGTAGGTGACCTGTGAATCTCCAATGATCTGCATGATGGTGGGTTGAGGGAGGGGGGCGAATGCCTGTTCTCCTGAAGTTAGACTGTCTGTGGAGGATAAAGGAGCGGGTATTCTTGTTTGGAACAAAGGAACAACGACAAAAAGCCCGTGGAGCAGGAATAGAGAAACTTGTGGCAGACAAAGAAGCAGGCGTGTTACGGTGGAACGCTTCTGAGTCCTGACCAATAGCTATATACACACAATACAGCTTTTCTTTCTCAGAGGCACTTTTTGCATTGATCTGGTTCTGAACTTCTGATTCAATATAGTATGACTAGTTATAGAAGTCTTACCTGTTTCTCTATTTCCAATAGTAAGTTCTCGTTGACCACAACCTATTGGATGGAACAAGGCTATCCACCGCTTTGAATCCTGTTTGCAACTTTGCATTGCTTCATAACTTCATGCACAGATTTACGTGAAATAATTCCCGGAGCTTTGACTTCTACAAGTCTTCGCTCTACGGCACCTAAAGCGCCTTTTCCATCAATAGGTATTCCTAACTTCCCGTCTACTGATTCACTTAGTTAGGTACTACGAGCCCTCTGTCCCATTCGACCTGAATGGTTCACCGGTTCGACCATCCCGAAATGGGGTTCCAACTGTCAGAAGGTTGGGCGATGATACACGATAAGAGGTGTGGTGGCGGTGGCATGGCCAACTGGAGATGAGCATGTCTCCAGTAACGAAGGTGGAACAACGGGAAACAAGACAAGTGAGTCTGTTTGCAAGCGAGAGCGTGGAGGAGATGGTGGCAGTGAGATGCAGTGCGGCCATCTGTGGCCAAAAGCACAGAGAGAGAGGGAGAGGGGGGTTGATTGGGCTTTAGCTGTGTGACGTTGGTGGATATGCTGGGATTTTCAGACAAGGCATTCGTGCTCCCGAATGTCAGATGTCAAGTCTGTATTGGAAATATTGGTGTAAACCCCCTTGCAGAAGGCATACCGGCCATGCTGGTGCGGCTTTCTCAATATCAGCAGAGATACAGCACCAGTTACCGGAAGCAGCTTCAGAGAGGAAGTGATGCAACGAGGTACAAACTTCGGATTGGGAACCCAAAAGACGACACAAGCAGTTAACAGGGACCCCCACTTTTCAGCCCTGTTTTAACCCCCCCAGCACTGGAGAGTGTATTTGGGGATTTTTTTTTTCAGCTTTTTTCTTTTTTTTTTCTTTTTTTTTTTTGGTTGCCCTGTTTTATTTTTGGTTCCACTAGTACCTCCCGCAGTGTTGGGAAATTAGGGAAAACTGGCAGCTTTCCCAAAGTCCTGAAAATTTGGAGGCTGGGTCCGACGGCGGCTGCCATTGATAAATCTGATCGGCGGCGGTCGTTTCGTTTTGGCCATCCGAAAAGGTCGGAGGCCCACCCGAGGCCCGCTATTTTCCCACGCGGCAAAGGAACTAGTGGTTTACCCGCTTCTCAAAGCAGATCAGCAGTGAATGGCCTAACTGGGGGTGCTGGCAAGAGAGGCACAGAGCGAGGAGCTGTAGACAACGGGGAGCTACGCGAGAGTGAGGGGGTGTTCGTAAAACGGGTGCAGTGTGAGAGGGAACGCCTGATGAAGGAACAAACAGATCAACAGTAGATGTGGGAGGGCCGCAGGGAGGGGAAAAGAACGAGCTAAGGTAAGAGGAGGCCGGGTAGGCTGAGGGACAAAGGGATAACCGCCCGTTTCTCTCCAATGATGAGGCCGTGAGTGCCGTCCTGTTGATGGTAGTCTGGCAAGTTGAAGGACTGCTTTAAGACCCAGGGGGTGGAGGGTTCAAGGTCGCCAAATCCAGAAACCCTCGTGGGTTGCAGCAGCTCGCCAAATGATCAACAACACCCTTGCTCTTGGCCCCCGCCGCGGACGCGACAGGCATCCACTTGTTTTATTCAAAGAAACTTTCCATTAATTAAAAGGAAATGAGGGGCCGGCCTCCCCACATAAAGACCGGATCTGGGAACATTACCCAGTGTTATGCTTTTTACGGGACCCCTGGGGACCCGAGGCAGATGCCACCTTAGCCAAGTTGGGTACCCCCTCGCCCCTAATAACACTGTTCGCTCACGGGTTCTAAGCCATGTCCTTCCTACCATTCGTAAATTGCTAATTGAGCCGTATGAATTCAAAGACTTGTGTACGGATCTAAGAAAGGGAGAATTACGAAGAATCTTCCTATTTCAATAATGAAGTAACAAGCAATTTGTTAAATAAACGCAAAGAGATGATATTAGATAGTATTTGCGATGCTGAACAACGATATAAAGATGCTACAGAAAAGCTCAAGCAAGCAAATTTAGATTTTGAAAAAGCCAAATTGAAGGCTCATGAAATTCTAATTCAAGGTTCTACTCAAATAGAGATTGAAACAAGGCTGAATTTCCGGTCCCACCGGGGCCCCCTTCCCCCACCGGAACCGGGCCGGTGGTGCCGGCCGGTGGAGAGCACCGGTTCCCCACCGGTTGCAAATTGCGCAATTCGCTGTTCTTCCATGCAGGTCGTGGAGGCCTCCCGGCCCCCCAAAAAAATCAAACGTTGTTCTTCCAGATGAATAGCTATGTTTTTTTATTCTTCTAAATTTTGAGAGTCACGATCTGCAGCATAAATCAATTCCTTCTTTTCAATCCAGGGCTGCACCGGGCACCGGCCGGTTGGACCGGACCGGACCCAACTGGGCCGGTTGGAACCCTGGTGGTCCAACCGGAATTCCGGTTGGGGCCAAAACGGGGTCCATTTTTATTTTTTTTTTAATTTTGATGATGGGGTTGGACTGCGCTTGTCGAGATCTCCCCGAATCCGCAGAGAAATATTGATATGCAAATTTTTTTTTCATGGGGGGGTGGGGGGGGGGGGGGGTGAAAATTCATGAGTTGAGGGTGGGCTGCATTTCAGGGGTTTCCTCCTCCTCCTCCTCCTCATCATCATCATCATCATCATCATCATCATCGTCATCATCGTCATCATCATCATCATCATCATCATCATCATCATCATTATCATCATCGTCGTCGTCGTCATCATCATCACCATCATCATCATCATCATCATCATCATCGTCATCGCCGTTGTCGTCGTCATCATCGTAGTCACCGTCGCGGTCGTCGTCGTCACCCTCATCATGATGTCATCCTTCGTAATCGTCGTCACCTTCATCATGATGTCATCCTTCGTCGGCGTCGGCGTCATCGTCGTCACCATCATCATGATGTCATCCTCCATCATCATCATCATTCACTGTCCATGATGTCATCCTCCATCACCATCATCCGCTTGTCGTCGTCGTCATCGTCGTCACCTCTACCCCCCGCGCGCACCCACTATCTTTGCTCTCTCTCTCTCTCTCATCATCATCCACTGTCCATGATGTCATCCTCCATCATCTTCTGTCGTCGTCGTCACCATCGTCATCACCATCATCATCCACTGTCCATGATGTCATCCTCCATCATCCGCTTGTCGTCGTCGTCGTCGTCGTCGTCGTCGTCGTCATCATCGTCACCTCTACCCCCGCTCGCGCCCACTACTTTGCTCTCTCTCTCTCTCTCTCTCTCTCTCTCTCTCTCTCTCTCTCTCTCTCTCTCTCTCTCTCTCTCTCTC
>BFEA01000385.1:1349228-1372739 GCA_003427395.1 Chara braunii | reverse complement strand
CTCTCTCTCTCTCTCTCTCTCTACTGTGCAAACTTCCGAGTTCGGCTTTGCCAGAAGAAGAAGAAGAAGAAGAAGAAGAAGAAGAAGAAGATAGTACGAAGAAGAAGAAACAGAGAACAACAAAGGAAGACTTACCTTCCGAGGCCGGGGCGGACGTGGGGGGGGAGACGCAGTCTCGACCTCGTTCACTTTCGACGAAGTGTCGAAGTGACGGGTCCTGCTGTTCGAAAGCAGCTGGAGGCAGGAGGCGGGGTGGTAGGGGCTGTGCCTGGGGAAGGTTTGGATCGCCGCCAAGAACTTCGGGTGGTTTCCTGCCCGAATGTTCAAAAACGGGCGGCCTATCTGGGCCGCAGATCTCACCAGATCGACGGCCCAAATAGGCCGCCAGTTTTTCAATAATCTGGCGGGCCAATTGCAAGTAGAAATGATCGATTATAAAATTGAGTTATTTTTTAACAATTTTCAAGTTTCAACTAATCTATAAGTAATTCAATTTCACTCTAGTAGAATTTGAAAAATCATAAGAAACTTTTATAAATAAAATACATGTAAATAAAGTAAAAAATACAAATGGTGAGTAATATTGGTATTAGACCCGCTGAAATCAGCAGTATCATCCGTAAAAAAATCGAAGAATATGACCAAAAAGTAAAAATTGTTAATATTGGCACAGTTCTTCAAGTTGGTGACGGAATTGCACGAATTTATGGCTTGGATCAAGTAATGGCAGGCGGCTCCATCGCCCTGTCTACCCCTGCATATACTTCCCCACAAAATATCACTGTAGACCTCTCTCGAGAGCCCACCCCCAGCGCTCTGTGGCAGGGCGCCTCGGGGGACCCCGGGCCACTCCACGGCGTGGCCTGTGACCGGCCTGCCCGTGGTTTGTTGTGGCACTCAGTGAAACCACTGTGTGTCCCTTGCCACCAGACGTCAGGGGCAGTTATCCCGAGTGTACGTCGACGTCCGACGCTTGGGGAGACTCCAGGGAGCCGCCCTCCATTCCCAGCTGCTGGCCCGCCAGCCGGTTAAGGCGGAGTGTAGCGGCTGAGATGGTCCCCACCTTGCCTCTTCCCAGCACATGGCATTTGAAGTTGTCGGTGATCTCCTCCCGTCTAGTGGGGTCCCTCCTGATCTGCTGTCTCGCCCTTGCCCAATTGGAATGATAATCATCCTGCAGCAGCAAGGCAATGCCGGACCATGCCTTCTCCGCGGCCACCAGTTGTGCATCTAACATTTCCTTACAGCTCCGATTCCACATTGCCCATAGGGTGAAGGGCCGGAATCTGCGATACAGCGTTCTTTTTCCCAGTGTTCGGGAAATGGGGGCTCCATCAGGCCAGTAAGCAACGCTGCCGGCCCAGAAGGGAAAGGCGCCGCTGATAGAGAGGCCCAAAAGGCCTTGGCTTTAGTCCAAAGCTGAGCGGCTCTTGGGCAAGCCAACAGGCAGTGCAAGATATCTTCAGGCAGGCCTGGGGTGGACCACGATCCGCAATACAAGGGAGCCTTCTTCTTCTTCTTCTTCTTCTTCTTCTTCTTCTTCTTCTTCTTCTTTCTTCTTCTTCTTCTTCTTCTTCTTCTTCTTCTTCTTCTTCTTCACATGGCACTTCGTCTTCAGTCGTGATGGAAGGCAGTGGATCAGATTTGAGGAGTGGCTCATGAATGAACTAGGATCAGATTTGAGTTGTATTCTGTTCAATTTCGTTTTATAGTTTTCGTTCTGATTTCTTTGTTGTGTTTTGAGAGCTTTTTGTTCTTTTTTCTGTTTTGTCTCATTCCATTTCATGTCTTTTGCGTCATCCCTCACAATTTGTGTGTGTGTGTGTGTGTGTGTGTGTATGACTGGATGTTGTGTTGTCTCAGGGATTCACAAACGCTGTGAAGCGTCCAGTGCACATGCGAGATTTTCTGTGAATGCCACTGAATGGTGAAAAAAAAAGCAGAAACCGATTTGGGGGCTGGACAAGGTTAGGCAGATCGTCAATGGCAGATAAGTGGACAAATGAGTGGTAGTTTATTGGTGTTTCCAACAGGAGTGTTGCATTGCCACTGTCCTCCTGACCAGGAGGAGTAGCACCATATAATGAATTGAACAATGCTGAAGGGACTGAATAATACAGAGCACACTTCAGTTGAAGCCTGTCCATGCTTCCTTGATGAGAGGCTGCCTCAGTGAGAACGGTGTAAGCTGGTGAGCAGGTGATTATGCTAGTCGTTGCATCCATGGGTGAACTTGTAGGCGAGCAAGTAGGTGAGCAACTATGTGAGCGAGTAGGTGAGCAACTATGTGAGCAAGTAGGTGAGTAGGCAAGTAAGTACTTGAGTGAGTAGGTGAGTAAGTACTTGAGTGACAAGGTGAGTAAGTACTTGAGTGAGTAGGTGAGTAAGTACTTGAGTGAGTAGGTGAGTAAGTACTTGAGTGAGAAGATGAGCGAGTAGTTGAGTGAGTAGGCGAGTGTGTGGGCGAGAAAATAGGCGAGTGTCAGGCGAGTGTCCGGGCGAGTGAATAGGCGAGTGAGCAGATGAGAGTAGTGAGTCAGTAGCAGAGTGAGAAGGTGAATGAGTGGGTGAAGTTATGTATAACCAGCCACTAGCTCAGCAGGCCAGCCAGTCATCAAGAGTGAGGGTGGCAGAGTCAAGGCACCTGGTGATTTGGGATGGGCAGATAAAGGGGGGGGGGGAGTAAGTTCTGTATTTGAATAGGTGTGGATAAAGCAGCGAGTTTGTACTGCCAGGAGGTGAGTGGGTGAGTAGATGAGTGGAATGTTTTGTATACGTGCTAGCTAGGCTGCAGTCAGCCCATCAGCAAATGAGCAATAGAGTGTGAGAGGCAGAACGCAACATAGAGCTGACAGTTGAGCATTTTGGGCTAGCTAGCTGCCGGAAAATTTTGAGACTGAACGATACCGAACGAAGAAGAGAAAGTCAAGTAAGCTTCAGCTGGAAAATGCAAAGTGTCTGCCACAGCTGCTTTTTGCCTGCGTGGCAGTTCCTGATGCAGAGGCTGCTGGTTGCTTCGTGGACACCACAATGCAAGGAAATGTAATCAGAGTTTATAGTTGTCTGAACGTAACCTTGCAAGGAACCATGCAATGAGAACGCAAATAAGTGTCAAGATGCAAAAGCTGAAAGACGACCGATCATGAGCAAGCGGAGTTGAAAGAAGCTCCTGTACCACTGTCCTTGCATGAGTGGCACATTGCTTAGTGTATGACATTATTATGCAGCCAAACTGTCTGAGGCAGTTTGATATCCCAATCAAGTTGATCAGGGGTTATTAATGCCCAAGAAGCTCCTGTACCTGTTTGTTCATTCGCTCAGCTTGGTCGTTCGCTTCAGGTCGATTGTCTAAAGTCATCTTCAGTTCTGAACCCAACTTTTTGGCCAGGGCTTGCCAGAGTTCCCCCTTAAACCGCACATCCCTATCACTTTTGGGTAATCCAAAATCTTTGATCAAGTGATTAGCAGATTCAGTTATGACTAACTTTTTCTTTGTGGTACATGAAACATGCAAATTCAATAAATCTGTCGAGTATCACAAAAAATCTGATTGTTTCCTTTCCTGCTGGTCACTAATGTGTCCATAAAGCCAATGGCTAGAGACTGGTGAGGTCCTCCAAAAGTAGGAAGGGGCTTTATTAAGCCTAAATGTGCTTGTTGATGAACCCGGTGACTCCCAACATAATCATGCACATCCCTCTTCACACCAAGTCACGTGAAACGCTGGCAAATTAGCAGAGGTCTCTACCCCATCCTTACTCGAGAACAACAAACCCTCCGACATTCGATACTCCTCACACACCTTTCTATCCTGCTTGTTGAGTTGCCTGTGATGTGCAACCTCACGCCCCACGCAGCGTTTCGTACCGAGGAGATACTCATCAGAGTAACTGGGGGCTGGCCGAGGATTTTGGGCGGGGGTCGAATCTCCAGGACGAAACTGGAAATTCTTGCCTCAGTCCCGAGATCGTTTCAGAAGATATGGCCGACCGGGAGGACTAAACAAAAGAAAGGAAAACCAAGAAGGTCCAGACAGTCAATACGTGCTGGCAGGCGGGGTAAGCAAAACTTCACTCCGCCGCGGTTCTTGGGACCACACATGCCCTCAAGTGCCATCTGCAAAATAACGGTTAAGGGGAGGAAAAGGGAAAGGTGCTGAATCTACCGATTCTCTCGCGCCAGGTTCACGCCAACCTTACTGCAGGGACCTAGGAAACAGGGACCTCCTAGACATCTGAGTCAGGACCATGAGGTTCATCCGATCGACCGAGGGACTCGTCATCCGACAGGGGCGGGGCCGGCAGTGCCCAGGTTCGAAAGCTCGCCGGAAGAGCTCTCATGCTATGGGCGAGGTCTGGGAATCGAACCGAACCTTCGTACCCCAGCACCAGCCTCTACCAGGAACACGAGTTTCCCAATCGACACCAACAGCAGTTAAGCTGAGGCTTCCACGTGGCGTGGGCTGCTGACCATGGGAGCACCGTCAAATCTGTATAAGGCAAGATCAATGAGGGGAAAGAAAATCGATCGATCAGAACAAACCCACTCCCTCCTATATGGCAAGCCTTAGACGGATTATAAAGATGAACCCGGTTGACTCGCAACAGTGTCATCAGCACGTCCGCATCGCAGTACACACCGTCTTCGTATGTGATTGGAAAAGGCAGAAGATCGCTATAGTGGATCGACGTGAGGTTCGAGCACGGGCAATTACCCGCACTCACGTTCAGCACCGCGGACCTCAACTCCATGCAAATCCCAAAGGGCCCTATCACACTCACTCCCACTTATCAAAAGCGCAAGCTCGGACCACGACGTCGTCAAGTCAAAAATCGTCACCGTAGCAAAAACGGCGATGGTCAAGTAGCAGAGAGGCCGGGCGGGTCGATGAAACGCCAACGCCTGACGTCCCTGGTTACCGGCTATTAACGCAAGTGAGCGGAGAAACTGACATGTGGCGCTTGCTGTGCGAGAGGGGAGAGAGGAAAAGGCTGACGACGATCTCACACACGCCCTCGGCGCGGAGATCGGCAGCTAGTCGGAGAACAGTGGGCATCAGTACTCATACATGCAAGAAGACGTTCGCGACCCAATGCACCCCAGAGCCTCACTCGCGTGCGCAAACACACTCAAAACCATCACTCCATGGTTTTGCACTCATACATGCACAAACGTTCTAACAGCGAAGCATTCGGCATCCAGAGACACTCACAGCCAACATCATGCATGCAACTGAGTATCCACACTTAGTTTGAGCATAAACGACACATGAACAAAGCAGCGATGGAGAAGAAGCGAGCCCCTCGCTATTCAAAAATCCCATCAAGACTGGCACTCCGCGTGTTCAGCCACCAGCCCAATCCGAACGTGAACCAGCCATAGCCACAAGGCCCTGCCGCTGGCCACGTTCCCGTCTCCACCATCGCTCAGTCCCTCGGACTGCCTTACCACAAGTCTACCACTAGTTCCACCCCACACCGTCACTCTGCCCGTTCCTTGGGCATGCTGAGCCTGTTCGGCGCCGTGGTCTTCGCTCATAGCTTGCGCAGCATTGCAGCCGAGATCAAAGACAGCGAGAGGAGGGGGCTTCGTAAATTAATAGCGCACAAGGCGGGGGGGCACCAGCGTGTAATGCGGGCAGCGAGGGGTGTAGATGAGCAGGACAGGAGAAAGAAGAAGGTTCAGAAGGATCGAAGAAGGCGGGGCGATCAAAAATTTCGCTCAATTGGAGTGGTCGTTCAAGCTGCGCGCCCAAGTTCGCTTTTGCAGCATTTATCCGGACATCCCAACTAACGACCAATCAATCGTGCTGAGGGGTAAGGTGAGGATCTGACGAAGAGCTTGGGGGAAGACGAAGGGGTACGCAGAGAGGAGCGCTTAGCAAGAAGGGGAGTTGGCGAGCACATGCAGAGCGTGAAGCGAGTTCGCGCGGCAAACAAGAATTCAAGAATGGCCACGCGCGCGAAGGAAATTTGAAATGCCGACAACCAAAATTCATAACTGTTTCTTGAATTCCCCCGCATGGTCGCTAATCGTCCGCACGGGAGTGATTTGAACGGGGACAGGGGCAATTCCGAAAGATGCATGCATTTAATCCCCAAAATTCAAAAATGGTCCCCGCTTTCCCGGATCAGCTAAGGTCTGTGTTTCGGGGCGTACTCCGGGCTTTAATCCGAAGGGTGCGTGAAGCCGTGAGGTACAGAGCCTGGCTTATCACATGTCTGATGATTATTTCACTGAGCATATTATCTCCTTGGTAGGATTCCTCCACCTGCTAACGCATGTCTGATGATTTCACTGAGAATAATCTCTCCTTTGGTATTATTCCTCTGCCTTCAGAGGTACATGTTCTTCTAACCCAAATTCCTTTACTAACCCACCTAGGAAGTCAGCCCTCCAGGACAATTCATCAGCAACCACATTGTACATACCTTTCTCATGCTTCCGCGTCTCGTCGTTCATATTCAACGCTTGAGAGCATCGTCGTGTGTGGTCACTACGTAATTCCTATAAGCTCGGGAAGGGGAGGGGAACGAGAACAAAAACTCAAACCGAAATATGGCCCTTGGAAGTCAAAACCCCTTTCAACCCCCTTTAAAACCCATGTATATCCCCCTCCCCGCCCTTTCAAACCCATGTATAGTACCCCTACAAGGCACTCTGCACCCGGGCGTTATATTTGAAGGGGTGTTCTATTTGAGAAAAAGAGAGGAAAAACGAAAATCTGATCTTTTTAGGGTAAGTTGAATAGAATGCCCGGGCATTATTTTCGGGTGAAGACAGTAGACAGAATGTGTGTCATGGAGATCATGTTTCCAGTGTTTCGATGCCAAGCACATACAACTCCCTTTGATAGCCTGATAGGTGGAATTTGTTAGCTTTTGCGATGACATTTCCTCAACCAGGTGCTCAATTGGTCTCAGCTTAGTCACATCTATTGCTTCTATTTGCTGTAGCACTGCGCCTATCCTATGTTGACTACCGTCAGTAGTAGCGATAACTGTCTTCCCGGGCTCAAAAGTCTTTAGGACCGGATCTTTCATCAGGAAAGACCAACGTGAAAGCCCACTCTCATTCCTTATTCCAATCCCAAGGGGTATCTATCCGAGTATGTCAGCCAAGGGGCTTGCCATACTACTAAAGTTCTCTACGGACAATCTGGAATACCCAGCCATCCCCAAGAAAGATCTAACCTCAGTCACAGACCGGGGTCACAGTTAGCCCCTAATGGTCCCCGCTACTTGTCGCATCCTTAGGCCGCAACCCTTTGTCAGAAAGCTCATGACCCAAATACAAGACTTTACTTCGTCCAAACGCTCCCTTTACTATCTTCAGATTTTTTTTTTTTTTTTTTTTTTTTTTTTTTTTTTTTTTTTTTGCGCAGGGGCCATGCTAATCTTCTCTGTATCGTTCCAATTTTAACGGATGTCCCGAAGGACTATCTTCAGATATTCTGCATGATCCTCCAAAGTCTTACTAAAAATAGAATTTTGACAAGATGAACAACAATAAATTATCCAATTACTTGTGAAAAACATTGTTCATGACATGCTGGAATGTACCGGGCATGTTACGGAGCCCAAAAAGCAACTCCACAAACGCATACAGGAGATAACCAGTTTGAAATGTAGTTGTGTGCTGATCCTCGAGTGTTAAATGTATCTGATAGTATCCGGGCTTCAGATCTGTCTTGCTTCAGATCTATCTTGCTGAAGTACCTGCACCGGTGCAGGGTAGGGGCTCAACATTTTGCACAGTGATGGCGCTGAGGCCCCTTTTGGGTATGAATACTATGAATGGAACATGAGACCCGTAAGGCGAATTACCAGGCTTAATCCAGCCCTTTTTTTTTTTTTTTTTTTTTTTTTTTTAAAGCTCCATCTATTGGTGGGGAGCTACACCTGCTGGCTTAATCCAGCCCTGGTCAATCAGTTCCTTTAGTTGCTTGCAAAGCTCATCTGGCTATGTTGGAGGCATCCTATAGATTTTGCCTTTTGGGATTTTGCTCCTGGGAAAATCTCTATGGCATGAACTATCCCCGCATCCACAACTCCAGTGAGTTCCTCCTGCAGGTCTGGATACTTAGCGATGACTCGTGCGATCTTTGGAGGGGTCTCTATGGCCTGTCCTTTTGAAGACACAAAGGCTAAAAACACACCTCATCTTGGTTCTGCCAATACTAAATGACCTAGCAGATAAGCATCCATCTGAGGTATTTGGGTGATCTTCTTAAATAGAAAGAATATCCTTGGTATGTATATTCATGTCAATTGAGTAGTCTTCGATCTTGTGAGGTGAATACCTCTCTAGACAGACTGTCTTCCTATTTGGGCACCTGTACAACATAGTTTTCTTTCTTCCACTCAAATTGCAGCTACATACCCTCCAAGAACCACATCATAATGGAGTTCCTTGCTTAGCAAAAAGCCCACTTGTGCCTTATCTTGCCTCCCCTCGCCCCTCCCCCCCTCCCCCCTCCTCCCCCCACCGGGGGAGAAGGTATGAACAACGTCCTTATGCAGTCTTTTTACAACTATTTTCTGCTTGTTGGCTAAGGTAGATACTATATAGGTCTATCTCATCGAAAATGTTTTTTTTATAAAATAAAAAAAGAAGATACTATATAGGTCTACTTAGCGGCTGCACATGGTCCACAAGGCATAACCTTGCCACTCAAGAAGGACTGATACAACTCCGGGTTCATCCTATTTCTGCTAACGCCCTTGCCGTCAACTTCAACTTCCACTACCATCAACCCTCCCTTTGGACCTTCCGCCAGGAGATCCTTCTGTGACCACCCTTCTTCTACCTCTTCTAAGGACTCAGTCAAAAAAGCATTGTCATGTTGCGAGTACAAAGCATTTTGTAGTGAGAGTGTGAGTGTGAGCTAACTACAAGGCGAGTAGCCATTGGCCATTTCGAGGGAGAACTTTCTATTCCGGCCATGACAATCTCTCCTACTTCTACGGACTTTGTAGAAGGCGTTACGCATTCTAGTGGCTCGTTTGGCTTCCCAAAGGGCATCTGTCTGTAAACCACCAGTACTCTCAACCCTTCCCTTGCCGAGCCTGGAAAAGCCCTGCGCGCCAAAAAGAAACGCGGGGGAAAGTACCGGTGGTTTAATGAAACAGCACGTTCCATGAAGGGCAAATTAGACTCCATTCTACATATGTTGGATATGAAAGTACTGGGGGTACAATTAAACAGTACATTCCATGAGCACGGTCTGTACCTTTCATCTTCTCTGTCCTCCCAGACCAACAAGTGGCCGAGCTAGTAGACTCTCCCAGCAGCTGTTGACCCCTTAGTAGCCCTTAGTAGTTCGGGATGAGGCCTCAGACCAGTAGTCCACCTGTGTTTCAACTCCAGGTTTCAGTACTGCCTTTTACACCTCCGGCATTGGCATATGCATGGCGATCACCACCTATTCCTACTATGCCAGTCAAGACAACTGCGGAGGCTGTGGATGTGACGCATTTTGCCTCGATGTTTTTGTTGCAAACTGGTAGGAGGCCGGTACGTCCTGCCAAACGCGGCACAAGCACGGCCGCGTCTCAGAAAAAATGTCGGGGAAAAGGACTGGTGGTTTAAGATTCAGTTCACGCATACTTTGATCAGCAATTTCTCAGTTTGACTGAGACCACTCTCATCTACAGCCCTCAATGCCCCCATACTTGCCTCCCTTCCCTCCAGTAAGGGTTTGTGTGTGTGCCAGAGCTTCTCTCCCCCTCCTTTCTACTTTGCTGGGTGCACTCGCTATTTTGGACCGAAGGGCAGCCAAATTCCCAACCTCTTTTCCCACAGCACGACGCTGTTGTGCTTGGCTCACAGCAACCTGGCTTCCACTGCCCTGAGAGAAAGAAACCGTAGAAGAGCTAGTTGCCTGAGACATTGTTGTATTTCATTCATGGGCTTGTTGTCTGATTTTTCTCTCGACATTGTATCCCAAGTGTTGGAACGCTATGGGCGAGAGGCGGTTAACGGAGACCCAAAATTTCATCGTGTTTTTAATGCTATTTATAAGAAAACCCAGGAGCTGAAACTGGGGGGTCCCCGTTAACCACATGTGGAAATGAGCAGCAAATTAGGACCAGTAGTGCTATAATTACTCCCAGATTTCTGACAACTACAGTTGCACTCTAGTTAGCTCTGTACAAGACACTGCAGAGAGCTAATCAATTTTAGATAGATTATGAATTAGTCTGTTCATTAGTTAGCTCTGAACAAGACACTGCAGAGAGCTAATCAATCTAGGTAGATTGCTAATTAGTATGTTCATGTTGGTTACCCCTAGGACTAGCAATGGTCTGTCCTATAACTAATCCAAGAGAAACCTTAAACCACCAGTACATCCGAAAAAGGAGATTGAGCCTCTCTTAAAAATTTGGAGGCCATGAACCGCCAATTCATTTTATCGGCCGTCCATGGCCTCCGAACTTTTAGGAGAGGCTCAATCTTCAGATGTATTGGTGGTTTAAAGCACCAGTATACCACACATAGGCCCGCGGTTGTCACCGTGAAACCCGCACCACTTCCGAGGCTGCCGATTTTTGTTCCCAACGGCGCCCCAGGCCGCGTGGCGCCTCCGAGTTTTGCGTGTTGTGACAAAAACTGTCTGCAAGGCTGGGGCCGTGTACTAGTGATTTAAACCACTACTAGTGCATGGCCCCAGCCTTGCTGAAAATGTTCCGTCGCCTATTCTGGAAATTCTGAGTTTCGGGCCTACAGGACCACAATGGCTGGCAGTGCCAGTGAAAAAAGAAAAAAAGTGTGCCGCCGGCGGTTTGGCAAAGCTTGGTGTGCAGTGCAGCCTCTACAGGCCCGGGTGTACTTGTGGTTTAATTGCTGCTAAAACAAAATACAGTAATATACGATATGCGGGAATTGACTAATTCTACAGTAAAGTGAACTGCCATAACTTCTAACCTACCCTTCTCTCAGTTCACGCAATTTCCTCCTCCCTCTTAGCTAATGACTATATTCAATGTGACTTACGGGAATCCGGACACACCCCAGTGCAGAGAGAAACCAGTGGGTGGACAAACCGGTCAGGACGACGACGGCCTACTCAATTTGGTTGGACAACCATTCAAATTTATGACTTATCTCACTTTTGTTTTTTAGGCGTCCGTCCATCAACCCATCTATAATCCTTCGAGCATTCACTTGCTCTTCACTTTTTATCTTCGGAATAACCCTCGAAAGGGTCTCCGACTAATTTGGTCGGTAAGATCGTATTTGTTCAGACCTCATACCATCGAAACTTATCTCAATCGGTCGCATTTAAACTCTAAAATCCGTTCCTTTGTCGGTGTTTCCTTCTCCCTACACAATACTGATTATGTGAGCTTCCATAACACACGTGGCACGTATAACTCATTCCACGTAGCCCTCCCCACAAGGGTGGTGTCCACCGAATACACATGTGCTATACGCACACAAAAACAAAAGCAATATTTCGGTAGGGAGAGATAAGACGACAAAGAGGTAGGTAAAGGAGGGCAAACAAAAAAAATATCATTACCCAAACTCATCATGCCTTTGCCACATGGCTACTCCTTACCATGGGACTGGTTCATAACTCATATTTCTTTGTAACCAGGTTTAGATGGGGACTTGCATCACACTATGGTGTCACTTCTTGGTGAGTTGGTACCTTTTCGTTGATACAGTCGTCTCAATTTGTCTGTGTTCCCACGTCTCTCTATCTTGCAGTGTAGAATATCCAAATTGTACTCATGTACCTCATCATCCATCCTTTAATCATCCTCGTGTATTCAGTTTGCGTTTTGTGTGCCTGCAAAGAGTATAATCGGTGAAAAGGATGAATTTTCATCTTTTTTTTTTTTTTTTTTTTTTTTTTTAAACACGCTCTGGGTGATGTTAGGGGTGCTGGTGTAGGCAGCCACCGCTAGCACCCCCAGGCAGGCTCCATCTATTAGTGGGAAGCAGCACCTGCTGGAAACCGGGTCCAGCTTCCCTTACATTTGAACCTTACCTTTGAACAAGCCATGAGGAATCATGAGATAACGTGCTGGAAACCGGGTCCAGCGTCCCATTGCTAACTATCCCGTACTTTCCCAATCCAAGCCTTGGGCTATGGCCCAGCAGGGCCACCGGGGGGCACCAGTGGTCCCCGGCCTGTCGCACCAAAAAAGTCTGAAGAATTATCTGAAACCTGAAAAGGGTCTAAAAAGGGTCTGAAAATGGGACTAAAAAGAGTGATAAAAATGATATAGCTGGCAGATTTTCTCATTCCCAACCCCTCCTACCCACACCTGCTGTCCAGCGCCTCATTGAATTTGATAGCAGCACCTTTGCTGGAAACCGGGTCCAGCATCCCATCCGACTGTCCCTATCTTCCTAGGTCTGACCTTTGGTCCCGAGTCCATACGCAGTCTACTCAATCTCACTCATACCACATCATGTGGGACCTCCATTAGGGCTAGAGGGTGGGGGGGAAACGGATCTGCAAAATCCTGGGCTGGACGCAACGGCTCCCTGGGATCGATGGTTAGCCAATCTCGGAAACACAACCTATAATCTCTTTCGACTTCCTCCTCCTGGCGCTGGTCTTGTTGTAGCTCCTGCTGTGACCTCGGTGCATCCCCTGTCCATTTCACCTCTGCCACCCAACCCCCCCTCCTTCCTCCCAACCAGTTTTCCCCATAACGAGAGAGAATCTTATCCATGTCGCTCCTGGAGTGTGCCTGGTCCAACAGTTGCTTTGCGGCACGCCACTGTGCCAATATCTTGGACTGTACCAATGTCCGCAGCTGTTCCTTAACCTCCCCCTCTTCCACCCTAGCCCCCTCCATTGCTAGAATGCATCTTCTCCACCAAATAACCCATAGGATAGAGCGCCTTCCCAGCTTGAACATGTTTTCCTCAAAGATACTTGAATACCCTTGCGGACAATGCCACAGTAGGATGGTCCTCCACTCCCATGGCCATGCTGGGTTCGGAATCATGTGTCGCCAGATTCTGTCCCATCCGCGCCACAGTAACACCGCGGCAGGGCATTGAAGGAAAATATGTTCCACTGTCTCAGGGCATTTCCGGCTTTGAAAACTCTGAAGGCAACTCTGGCACCATGGTAATGCCCGGCCCTGCTGTTCCAGGCTTGTGTGGTCGATTAGCCAGTCATTATTTGGCAAACAACGGTGTGAGATCTGCCATTGGAGGGCAGAAATCTTCGCTGGCCTCATCCCATAATCCCTAAACCATTTTATTGGCTTAAGCAGGGCCATATCCACATTGAGATGTCGGTGCCACCTCTCCTCCACTACATCCCTCAAGTTGCGTTTGGGTCTCATCATTCGATACGCTGATTTGGTTTTCATAGTGAGTAATGCTATCGACTTTCCTTCGCTCCCCCTGCCTCGTCTTCGTGGGTTGGGCCGATCGTTTGTGGACCATTGCCATTCATCGGGGTCAAGGGGGAGGTCCTCAATTGGGGTCATTGGTCTGAAAGCCCTCCATCCCTGACCATCCTCCAACACTCTGATACGATAGACCTCCCCCTTCCCTTTCCAGACCAATGGTTGTCGGCTCCCTTGTAACTTTCCATCTCTTTCCACAAAGAAGATTTCTATCAAAG
The DNA here is from genome assembly GCA_003427395.1 of Chara braunii. Taxonomy (NCBI): domain Eukaryota; kingdom Viridiplantae; phylum Streptophyta; class Charophyceae; order Charales; family Characeae; genus Chara; species Chara braunii. Next base: position 1,359,139 of record BFEA01000385.1, on the reverse strand, counting down.
ATGCCTCTTTCTCAACAGTTTGCACCCTTCCCACATGTTCCCCTTGGCTAGGCAGACCCACCCAGCCCCCTTCTTGTATGCTCGAACCTTTTCGCAGGATATAGTACCATTGAAGGGGGAAACTCTCAATCAATTCTTCCAACGCTGATTGTGTTTGGTGGCAGTACCTGAGCCAGCCCCTCATTCTATCCACGCTTTTCAATTCGTTAGAAGAGGCATCTTAGAGGTCACCTACTCTCCTGGCCCCGTGTTTCACCCATCCTCGCCAGGGAGGGTCAGAGTTGTTCCTTACTTGTCCCATGGAGTTCGTGATCCGTCGGTTACCAAAAAGGGGTTGTCTAAACACCTCCTCCCACCTTTCTGGCTCCCGTCGGTCCGGTAGTGGGAGTTTCCTCCATGTTCTTAGAAGGTATAACCAGTGCTCATCCGCAGGATCTCCATTCCTATACTTTCTTGGTATCTTCCAGTATCTGTCCTCCTCCCAAACTACAGGGTCAATCTCCGGAGCCAGGGCCGCAATCTGCCTTAGGGCAAGGGGTACCCATGGGGAGCATATAGAAAAAATAATGTGACGGATCCATCGTAGGCTCAAAGCCTGATTTTGCGTAGCGGGGTTAATAATCCCTAGCTCCCCACCAGCCTTGGGCTGCACCACCGACTCCCATGCGACCCGACTAATAGCATGGGGGGAAGCACTATCCCCTCTCCATAAGAAGGCCGCCAGTTGTCGTTTAAGCGCTTTTAACCCCCCATTGGTGATTGGCCAAAGAATTGTCTTATGCCAAAGGGTGGCTAATATCACATTGTTAATAACTAGGGCCCATCCAAACAGTGAACAGTGTTTGTTGTTCCAACTTGTGAGTTTTGCCTGCGCCGGGGTCCTTGACCATTCATCATTAGTCGATGGCCTCCCTTTTGTTGTCACCAATGCCCCCAAAACCCTAAAAGGGGCATCTAAGGGCAACCATGTGATACGTGGATTTTCGGGGGGGATTCCCCCTTGATGGTGTAACCACCAGCCCACTTTCTTTTGTCCCCAGTTGACAGCCATATCAGACAGTCTACAAAAGCAGGCCATCAGGGCTTATATCTCCTGCATGTTACTTATGCTCGCTTCTACCATAATTGTGAGGTCGTCAGCAAAGAGAGAGCATATCGACACAGCCTCCTCTGGGATATCTATGATCCTAATCCGCTTGAGATCCCTGTTACTTCGCAGGTTGGCAAATAGTGTCTCCATTATTACTAGGAAAATAAATGGGGCAATGGGGTCCCCTTGCCTAACCGAGCGCTGGAGCTCGAATGTCGGGGCCACCGACCCGTTAATCTGCACGTAGGTGGAGATGTTCTTGTGTAGGATTCTGACCCACCGTCTAAAGTGTGGTCCAAAGTTCATTTTCTCTAGGCGCTTGTCTAAGAAGTCCCAATCTACGTGGTCATACGTCTTTTCAAAGTCTATGATTCTATGAAGATGATGGCTGCATTTGTTCGATTCCTCTGAGACAAACTAACAATTTCATTCACTAGCAGGATATTTTCCTTTATATTCCTACTGGCCATGAAGTCTGTCTGGGCGGGGGGAATCACATCTTCCATTACTCTAGCCATCCGATTTGCTAGCGTTTTAGAAAGCATCTTGTACACGACCGCGAGAAGCGTGATAGGCCTGTAGTTTCGTATATTCATTTTGTCCCCTTTCTTATACAGTATTGACAACACTCCTGTCCTGACCACTTCCCCCATCTCATCTATACGAGTACATATGAAAGTGTTTGATTCTCTAAAACACCACGTATGACATCCCACACAATTATCGAAGCGAATTGGATCACGTAGCCTCTGTTGTCCGACATTTGTTGTGTCAAAACAGTTAATGGCGTTTGCGTGTCATTCCGTAATATGTTTTATTTGGGTCAAGTCAAACCATAATCAAAGGCATAACAGTGGGTTGGAACGCAAGATTGCACATGGGATCCCCCACCTTGTGTCGAGATTGCTTGCAGAGATTGGTTATTGGTCATGCAATCCCCGTGAATCCTTGATAAATCAACGATAGTACGATGTGCACCAGAAGAGGGTTCAAACTTGTCTCTACGAGGTAGGAATGGAGTGTCCTATACTTTTTTTTTTTTTTCACGGCCCCGGCTTCAAGCCATTACGTGTTATGATATAGCCTATTGACAAAATTTTCATGCGGACAAAGTCATGAATCCCACATGTCGCAATGCATCCAGTGTTCACTCGATATTACGTACGTGTTTGAGGAATGTTTTGGAATACATATGAATGTCGTTCATATATATGATGACGAATAAGTTGATTGTGCTTTCGGTTTGATTATTCTTATTGACGAAGTTATGAAACGTCAAATTTATAACTCGTTGGAAGGTGTCAGAAGCATTATATATTATCATGAGACGCCTCACCCATTGCCAATGCCCTTTGTCAAAACAATATGAACATTGTTGTTGAACAGTTTTTTTATGATGGAACCCATGCCAAATATTAAGCTTGTTAAAATAAGTTTCACATCAAAATAAATCCAACAAATCATCTAAACTTAGAAGTGAGGTTAAACATGATTTAATTCAGAGTGGCTCTATGATTTGTATATTGTTTCGGATATGTATTAGTGCAATCGATTGATGAAGAATGTTAATGAGCTGATTAAAATGACGTTGCAATTAAATATTGCAGCACATGATACGTGCCCCTCACCCGTATTCCTGAATCACATCATGGGGGTTCATCAACGGACAGTCCACGAGACAACCGTTTTTTCCAATTGCAGATTAACAATATCCTATGCAAGGATTAATGAACTACTGTATCGCACTGATCGTGTGGTTCTTGAAGACTCAGTCCTCAATTAATGACAAAGTGGTAACTGAAACTGATGGAATAAACTTTTTCCAAACTGAGTTGAAAACAACAACGGATGGTGAAATTAACCCGGGCTAGGTAGATCGAAAGTTACAACGCCTAAAACAATAACATTGGGCTTATGATCCGATACAAATTAAATCGTCAGTACTTGGCCCAGCTATCGGTCGCGACACTTTCTCATTAACGCGCCACGCCCTTAGGGCTTCGGGGTACCGGACCACAATGGTTGAAAGCGCCAACCAAAAACATTTCGAAACGGTACCCCGACGCTTCAACGAAAATTGGCGCGCAGGGGCATTCCAGGGTCGGCATCGATAGTTGGGCCAAGTACTGGTGGTTTAAGGGACCTAGTGTCGATAAGGAAAAGTGATTGTGATGGGAAGTTGGTTTCCTGTTATTTTGGTTGCTTTTGCATTGTCGAGGTCGGTGCCAACGGTGTTATGCACGTGATGGAAAACCGGTTCCCTGTTATTTTGGTTGCTTCCACATTGTTGAGGTCGGCGCCAACGGTTTGTGCACGTGATGGGAAGTTGGTTCCTTGTTATTTTGGTTGCTTCCACATTGTCGAGGTCGGCACCAACGACGTCAACACTGTGCGCTGGGTCTGGAGGTTAGCTGAAGTTATTACTCTCACCTTGTTGCACACACTCTTCCACCTTTTTTGTCCCCCCCACCTTTTGCGTCTCTATTTTCTAACTCCTTATTGCGTAAAAAGTATGACAAGCTTGAGTCATTCTTCCTCCATCCTACACTTCTCCTTCCTCGTCGTCGTCATGAACAAAGAGGAAGCCCCCGTCGCCGAACGTCAGTTTCATACTATCCATCTTCAGTCAAGGACGGTAGGTACTTTGAAATTGAAGTTTCAGAAAAGCGGGCGTTGGTGTATCATCCTTTTGGTGTTGCGAGCTTTCAACCACGTAGCCACTCAGTGTTTTGTTGCGGCTGTCGCAATTGACATCTTACCCTCAATATATAGGGAGTTGTTTGGGGATTTTACAGCGTCTGTGGCAGATTTCCCATACACATTAGCGGTACATTGTTTTTTGTAAGTTTCTTTCTAGCGTAATCAAGGGAGCATTTGTGTTGCTCTATGTGCATTGACTCAACAACTAGTGACAACAACAACTAAGTCTAAACGAGGCATCAATGATTTCGCAGCCCGATGTCTTGGTTGATATTTTGCATGACAATGATAATCATCATTTTCAACTTCTTCCTCGTCTTCCTCTCAATTCCGGGATCAAGATGTACGACTCGTCATCTTCTTGCTTCTTTTTCCCTTTTGATTTTCTCCACATCTGGGTCTTGGAGTATGATCTCAACATAACTCTTGTTTAAGCCCCCAAAGGTTCCTCGATGTGGTAAGGGTCAGGCGAAATCCCTGATTTAGAGTGGGCTAAGCGCGATTAAGTTTTTATCTTGTTCATATCACTGTTCATCGTTATACGGAGTTGTTGCCCCATGAGTTCCAATTCATGTGGATTTAAGCTTTATCCGATCGTTGTTGACCGGTGATTTCATAGGGGTTATTTTGCGGACGTCTGCCTGACATTGAGAATTTATCATGCATCTGGTTACACCTATTTTGTGTTGGTTGTGTGACAAAGTCCTTTCGGATAGTCGGAGCAATTACGTGGCAAGCAAGCCCCTGAAGCGTTCAGTAACGCAGTTGCTTCACTTGGGCAGGCAGCGGCGAAGGTGCCCCTGAGATGATCTTGCCATCGATGCACAATTTTTTTTTTTCGGGTCATCTCACCGACTTTTTGTAGAACATCCTAGCTTTACGACATCATTTGCGATCTCAAGAGCAACAATAAGTACGAAGAGGTCCTTTTCAAAGAGGCGTCCTCTGATGAAAGCCGTAGAGTTTCAGTGAGGAACCAGATAGTGGTTCCCCTTCATCTTCTTCTCCTTCGTCCCCCTCTTCTCCTTCTTCTCCTTCTTCTCCTTCTCTTCTTCCAGCTCCCTCCCACTCCATATTTTTATTCCCTTCCCTGCGAGAGAGGTAAGAAACTTGCTCAAGACTTGATGCTTGCAGGTAACAAAAGTGGGGTTTTGTGGTCATTGCCAATATTCCTGCCGTTGATCACCCCCTCCCTGCCTCCATCCCCCTATAAGCAACTTCCACCTCGACCTGCAGAGTGTTGTTTGCCGCTCTCTTGATCATTTGCAATTTTGTCTTGTTCCTGGTCCTCCCCCTGCTTCTCCCTTTTGGCATATGTACCAAGTTCCCTTCTTCTGTCACCATGATGTGGCTCATCTTGCATATACTTACCTTCCCCACTCCTCTTCTTCCATACCTCCGTTCACCTTTCTTAATTTTTATGTAATACGGCATGGGCAGTCCGTAGTTGTGTGGAGTTTTATTGCATTGTCTCGGTGCAAATTTTGTTTGTGGGAGCTTTGTTTGTGGCAGGTGATATCGTGCAGACACCATCATCACTTTCAGACTTTGGACTTTGTAGACCCTGACTCTGATATACCTATAGTCTATTACATCATCCTCATTTTTCTTTCTTTTTCTTTTTTTTTACCCAAAAAATCGTTATGATTTTCCCTTTTTCAAAGTAAGCTATACTCTTCTCTCATCTATCTCATCTTCTTTTTTTTTTTTTTTTTTTTTTTTTGGAAAAAAACCCGAGTAAATGTTAGGGGGGCTGATAAGAGCAGACACCGCTAGCATACTCGGGGAGGCTCCATCTATTGGTGGGGAGCAACACCTGCTGGAAACCCAGTCCAGCGTCCCTTGACATTTAGAATTGAGTGGTCTGTAAACAAACAAGGCTCAAGTTGACATGCCACGTGTCCATCGTACTAAAAACATGAGTGGTCACCTAAAGCGACACGTAGGCACACTCCATTGGTTGATGAGCAGCATTGATTGCCCTCAATCGAGGGGATTAACTGCCCATCATAGTCCAAATCAAATCCCTACTCTGAAACCCTCATCAGCTGCCAACAAACCCTTGCAGCACCATGAGGAGGAGAGGCATTCAGAATAGGGCTCAAGTTGACATGCCACGTGTCCATCTCACTAAAAACACGAGTGGTCACCTAAAGCGACACGTAGGCACACTCCATTGACTGATGAGCAGCATTGATTGCCCTCAATCGAGGGGATTAACTGCCCATCATAGTCCAAATCAAATCCCTACTCTAAAACCCTCATCAGTTGCCAACAAACCCTTGCAGCACCATGAGGAGGAGAGGCATTCAGAATAGGAAGGTAGAAAGTTAGAAAGTCAATTATAGCCAATCCCAAAATCATTTCAAAGTCATTACCTACCCTGGATAGCTCTTGAGATACCAAATCAGAGAAGGCAGTCAAGTCAGATGATATGCCAATTATAGCGCCCCCCTCTAGATAGCATATGGAGCGAACGTACATGAATATACGAGACTAGTACTTCGGGAAACTCGTTCCTGGACGAGACTACCCTCTTCCCCCAAACACAACGCACCCTTTTTTTTTTTTTTTTTTTTTTTTTTTTTTTTTTTTTTTTTTTTTTTTTTTTTTTTTTTTTTTTTTTTTTTTTTTTTTTTTTTTTTAATTTGGACCATTTCTCGATTTATGTGTGTCATCCTTGCGCAGGGGCCATGCTAATCTTCTCTGTATCGTTCCAATTTTAACGGATGTCCCGAAGGACAGCACCCTCATTTTGACTGTATCGGGCGGGAAACATACCTTGTATATGTTCATTTTCAGGGCGCGTTTTGTTCGGGGGAAAACGGTAGAATCCTATGCAACAATCTTGTGCTTTGGGAAACTCGGTCCTGGACGAAAAACAAGGTTAAGTGGTGCCTGGAACTGATGGAACAAACCTTTTCGATACTGGCTTGAAAATGACAACGGGTCGGCCCACAGTACTGGTCGCCAGCTCAGGGTACCAGGGGAGGGGTTAGCATTCTAATCCATAGGAGGTTGCAGGATGACATTCCAGACGAAGAGACAGACCTCTGGGGCAAGTGGGCCTGGGTCAAGCTCCGAACAGGCCAAAAGGACTGGGTGGTGATGACGGTTTATGCCCCCTCAGAACCAGCCGCCCGTGCAGTGTTTTTTTAGAATCTACAGGATTGGTTCCCCCAACTGACAGTTTGGTCATTATGGGGGATTGGAATCTCTCCCTAGATGAGGCACTATGTAGGGACTCTAGGGTGGCAGGAAGGAGGGACACTGCAACACTGTTAGAATTTGTGCAAGAGAGGGACCTGTCAGATCCATTTCGGAGTTTGAATCCAAAGGACCCGGGTTATACCTGGTACTCCAACATTCGTAGGGAAGGGGACCAAGTAGAGGTGACAAGGCGTAGACTGGATTACTGTTTAGTGGGCAAAGGGCTGGCACAGGCGGTGACACATGTGCGCCAAAAGCCCCATCCGTTGTTTGATCACAAACCAGTGATCATAGACCTAGCCTCGGTGGGAGGGGGAGGAAGAGGGCGAGGTTATTTCAAACTGAACGCGCAGAACTTGGAGGACTCGGGGTTAACCTCCTGGGTTAAAGAACACATGGAGTCGTGGCAGCAGGTCAAACCACAGTTCGCTTCCATAGCAGAATGGTTAGATGGGGGACTGGCTGTGATCTCATGGGTGATGGATGTAAGCTCCAGGATTTTAGCACGAGAACGCAACAGAGAAGAGGACCAGTGCAAGAGAAGGGTAGAGGAGGCGGAGAGGAGAATGGAGATGCACCCGATCTCATAGCTAGTTTGGGCGAAGGAGAGGGAACACAGGCTGGCAGCCTGGGAGAAGCTACAGATGGAGAAACAGTTAAGATGGGAAGAGCTATTGAAAGTAAAGGGCATGCTGGTAGACGACAAAATGACAAAGGAGAACTTCCGCAAGTTACTCCCAAGTACCTCCTTTCACCAGGTGGTTCAGTTGAATCATCCATTCAATCAGGGGGCGCCACCGGCCACCTCACAGGAGGACATGCTTGAGTACGCGAAGGTTTACTACGCAGACATTCTCAGAACCAGGCGCTGCCAGGATACAGCTGAATCAGATCTCTCTCAAGAACTGGACATGTGGGAAGATACCACAGTCCAGCTGGAGGGGGTGGATAGGCTGGCATTGGACAGACCAATCACAGAAGAAGAGTTGACGCAAACACTTAAGGTGATGGCCGCAGGGAAGTGCCCGGGAAGGGATGGGTTGACAGTAGAGTTTTATCGGGCCTGTTGGGAAGCGTTGGGACCTGCTTTAGCAGAAGTGTACAACGAAGTCTTGATTGGAGGGAAGTTGGGAGGGGCTATGACACACAGGGTCATTTCGGTCATGTTTAAGAAAGGTGACAAGGCAAATATTAAGAACTACCGGCCTATTTCGGTTCTTAACGTTAGCTACAAGCTAATGGCCAAGACGCTGACAATGCGGTTGGGGGCGATCCTCCCAAAGTTGGTGGAGAAGGATCAGGGAGCTTTTGTACAAGGCAGATCTATTTTTGTGAATATCTTGACGGCCATCGAGAGCATTGAAGTGATACAAAGAGAGAACTCGGATCTAGCGGTACTGCTGCTTGACATGGAAAAGGCTCATGACCGGGTTGGCTGGCCCTTTGTGCTAACGAAACTGAGGAAGCTAGGTTTCGGTCAGGGGTTCTGCAAGTGGGTCATTGCCATGTATACCCCGGCCACGTCTGCTGTACAAATCAATGGCCATCTTTCGAAGACCTTTCACTTGACCAGATCGTTGCGCCAGGGCTGCCCTCTGGCTCCCCTCCTCTTCGTATTGCAGTTGGAGATCCCCCTCAACCGTATCAGGAACCACCCCCGCATCAAAGGCCTTTCCGTGGCCGCAGACAAAGACTGCAGAGCAAAGGCGCTCGCTGACGATCTGTTTTTAATCTCGGCTAATACGGGAGAGTCATTGGATGCGGTGAAAGAGGTCTTGACAAAATACTCATTGCTGTCTGAGGCTCAAGTGAACTGATCCAAATCGACATATTTACTGCCTCAAGGAAGGAATCTGGTGGTGGAATGGGGAATGCAAAGGGTGAATGCAGAAACTGAAGAAAGGTACTTGGGAGTAATGGTTAGTACCCAGGTGATGAGCATCACCCAAGGGGCGATCATCCAACAACGAATAGAAGCAAGACTGAGAAGTTGGGGCCGAGCGGGACACTTGTCGCTGTATGGGAGAGCCCTAGTTATCAATGTCTCACTGTTTTCGCTGATTTGGTTTGTAGGTACGGTAAGAGAGCTGGCAGGTGCTTTCATTGCAGAGATGCGAAGATTGGCAGCGAGGTTCCTTTGGAAACCTCGAGCCAGAGAGGAAGAAGGTTTTATGATGAAGGTTGCATAGGAACTCATAACCTTTCCTAAAGACCAGGGGGGATCAGGACTGATAGATCCACAACGGAAGAACCAGACTCAACTCAAACAGTGGCTGACGAAAGTGGCCATGCCGGAGGAGAAAGAAGATTGAATTCGGTTGGCGGAGAAATTGTTAATGAGAGAATGGCAGCTCAATCGTTCAGAGGACGTATGGGTTTGTTTCTTTGTAGAATCATTCATGAAGAAGACGTTGACATCGGAATTATGGGACGCAATGCGGAAGGCGTGGCTGAAACAGCCCCCATAGGAAAGGGTGTGACTAACCACTTCCCGACCCCGTGCCATCTTTCGTACCCTTTCTTTTGCTTGTATCATACCTACCCCAGGAAAACCCCGTTTTGAGTTCTTGCTTTCGGGTGCCGCATTTTCGTTTTTGAAGAGCTTTTTCGACTACCGAGTTCTGTTTTTCTTTTTGCAAAGTCGAGAAATACATGGGAATTTACGTGCGCCCTAGCGAGCGCACTGGGAATTGGGCTCAGTAGTTGGGAATTTCGGGAAAAGCGGAACTTCGACGTGTCCTTTTTGGGTGAGTGGATGTTCTTGGGCGCGTCGGGGAAAACTCTCGGAATTTTGCGTGAATACGAATAAGCGTAGGATTTTATTTTCCCGCGTCGCTTTTTCGCGCGCGGATATGGTGATTTCAATTTTGAATTAGGATAGAAGCAAGCTGTAACTGTTTCGGTGCCTTTT